>NW_023590739.1:2340300-2725082 GCF_014843425.1 Jatropha curcas
AAAAAAAAAAAAAGGAAAAAAAAAAAAAGGAAAAGAAGGGAAATAAAAAATCTATAATTTGTGATACCTCAATAGTCAATTAATTCAACAATCAAAGAACCAGAAATGTTAAAATTGACTTTACAATTGGACTGCTGGTAACATATTTAAATTTAATCATATTAAGGCCACAATAGAAAATTAAATCCAACAATCTCCCACTTGGGGCGCGAACATATGTTTAAAATAAAATACTACACCAAAAATGAGCTGCAACAAACGCAGTCCCAATACAAGGTAATCCCAAAAACAATCTCGTCCATTAGTTATTATTGAACAGAGCTGGACAGAAACATTCGCCATAATATCTCATGACTAGTTTCGATCATCAACTACATTACCAATATCCCTAATGACATAGATTCATTATAGAAAGTGTAAGCATGAAAACTACATGCAATGTGATCATCAAATGTTGTTTCCAACTGGTTCACCAACAAAATGAGAGATCAAAGCAAGAACAATAATAATTAATACAACAATAATAATAATACAGAGTGTAACCATCAACCAAAATGAGTACTCAACAAAATTTCATGATAAAACATATCCAAAACAAAATAGAGCATTCAAAACCATAATGTATACATAAAGAGCAGACTCCCACTAAAACTAGACAGTCTCAAACAAAACGATACCCATATGAGCGGTGTGCTCATGGAAAACTTTCGGTATCACTGCCTTTGCAAGCGGATCCGCAATCATAGAGTTTGTTCCAATATGCTCTAAGGATATCTGTCCACTCTGTACCCTCTCCTTCACAGCCAAGAACTTAATCTCAATGTTAGCCAAGAACTTAATGTCAATGTGTTTTGATCGAGAAGAGCTCCTGTTGTTGTTGGAGAATAAAACGACTGACCTGCTGTCACAATACAACTTCAGTGGTCTTTCTATTCCACCTACTACACGCAGCCCAGTGACAAGGTTTCTCAACCAAATAGCTTGATTGGATGCCTCATAAGATGCTACAAATTCAGCTTCCATGGTGGAGGTTGCTACGCTACTAGAATGTTTGTTTCAGCACCTTCTTTCCAAGAAATAGCAGACGCAGCGCAATAGAGGAAAAACCGTAGCAGATGTGGATTTTGTCTACTCGTCTTGGCACGCTAGCAAAATCAGAATCAGTATACCCAAGTGATCCTCAAAGCTGATGCTGATCTCGCTATATTCCAGCGAAATCAGAATCAGTATACCCAATGATCTCAAGCTGATCTGATCTCCTATATGTGAGCATATGTCCCTTAGTCCTCTGAAGATATCTCATGGCTCTTTTGGCTGCTTTCCAATGATCCATTCCTAGATTGCTGAGATATCTACCTAACATGCCAACTATAAAAGAAATGTCTGGACGAGTACAAACTTTAACATACATAAGACTTCCTATAGCTGACGTATAAGGAACCTTTTGCATTTCCTAAATTTCAAGTTCACTCTTTGGACATTGTTGATTACTAAATTTATCACCTTTTGCAATAGGGGTATCCAATGGTCTAGAATTACTGCAAATACCAAATCTCTTTGAGGCACATTTCATCAATATAAGGCTCTTTTGTGATATCCAAGATACCTCGAGAACGTCCTCGATGTATCTGAATCTGAAAAAAGAAGCTTCACCTAAAATCTTTCATCTCAAAATGCTTTGGAAGAAAAACTTTGGGTTCATGCAGGCAAGACTTTAACAATTAGTAACGGCGCAAGAAGTACTGTTCATCCACATATAAGAAACCAAAAAGAATAAACCTACTCCCACTGAACTATGGTACAACACACAATTTTCAAAAAGCATTTGCCCTCTTTGCCTCAAAGCCAAACGAGACAATTACTTAGTTGAACTTAAAGTACCATTGACGAGAAGCTCGCTTGAGTCCATAAATGGATTTCTTTAATTTGCATACCAGATGTTTTGGATCTCCAATTACAAAATTTTCTGGTTGCACCATATATATTGTTTCATCAATGTTGCCATTGAGAAACGTAGTCTTAACATCTATTTGATGAAGCTCAAGATCAAGATTTGCAACTAAGTCCATGATTGTCCTAAAAGAATCCTTCGAAGAAACTGGAGAGAAGGTTTCTTTATAGTCAGTCCCTTCCTTTTGAGTAAAGCCTTTTGCTACAAGACGTGCGTTATATCTTTCCACATTACCTTGAGAATCCCTTTTGGTTTTAAATATCCATTTGCAACCAATGGGTTTCTTTCCTTCAGGTAATTGAACAAGATCCCAAGAACAAGATCCAAACCTTGATTGCTCTTTGCATAGGACTTATAACTGCTTCGTTCATCGTGGCCTCTACACTAGAGATGCTTAATTGAACTCTGCGATGGCCAATGATAGAAACTGAACTGGATCATCATGCTATCAGTCGTCTACAGTATCCGCTCATGTTCTCTGAAGAACACTATATAATGCAATCTGGAAATAGCACTCTTCTCTTCCCTAACTTCTTCTCTCCCTAGTAGATCTCCTCAAAGGCATTTGAACAGACTCTAATTCTTGAGGTTGTTGAATTTGTTCTTAAGGAAGAATAGCATTGTCTGGAATTGGATCTTGAATAGTGACAGGAGCAACTGGAGTCTGTACGCTATCAGAAACAACAAAAGGAATGAGAACCGAATCATCCTTACTTGGTTCCTCTTTAAAGACAATGTTTCTTTCTTTATTTCTCCCTCCAAAATCAACATCCTCAAAAAATGTTGCAATTCTCGTTTCAAAAAAAAGTTCTGGAAGTAGGATTATAAAGATTATAAAACTTGTAACCCCTAGACCGCTTCAAGAATATCCTAACAAAGTAGCTGCTGATAGTTTTGGAGACCAGTTTTTGTTTGCAATTCTTTGTGTCTTGTAAGGGCCTTGCTTCAGCTGACATACCCAAACATGAAGATGCCTTTAGACTAGGCTTAACGTCCAGTCCAAAGTGTTCATAAGGGTGTTTTTTAACGCAACTGCTTTAGGCTGGATCCTATTGAGAACTAAGCTGCTTGTCTTTTAACCGGCTTACCCCACAGAGACTCTGGTAAGTAGATATGACTAATCATAGCTCTTACATAAGTCATAAGAGTCCTATTAGGTCTCTCAGATAACACCATTCATCGCTGGGTGTACCAGGCATTGTAAATATCTGAGGACAATTTTCCACATCATGTAAGGAAAAAATGCGCAAAAGGTCCGTGGACGTTGTTCTCCTGAACCGTGCATAGTTACCAATATATTCACCACCAGACGGGTCAGATCGATTACAGATTTAATCTTCTTTCCTAGTGATTTTCAACTTCGGGCTTTATATAGATTTGAAACACGTCAAATTAGGACCTGCAGATTTTTTCAATGAAACTGAGATACTAAGTAACCAGTATCGAGAATAGTCATCCATGAATGATATAGAAATATTCTTTAGCCAGTTTCTAGCGTGCAATAGTGGAATCGGCTACCGCAAATATCTGTATGAACTCAGTTCTACACAAGCAGTGTGGATGACGAATGGGACTGAGTCCTCTTTTGTTAGTCTGTTTTCCTTTCATACAACTCATACATAGAATGCCAAAACCTGTGTAAGTCAAGTGATCTAAGATACCATCAGAAACACAGACGCTCACATTCTCGATTTAAGATACATGACGCCAAAACGTACTATGCCAAAGTACAGGCTGAGTTATCCAATATTCAAAACTTTCTTTTGGCTTTCTTTTGGTACCTCTTGTAGTAACATGTAGGGATTCATGATAACTAGTATCAATGTCTAACATATATAGATTATCACATTCATTCAAGCAACCAGTACTCAAAACTTTTGAATTCATAGATAAAGTGAATACACTGTCTCCAAAAGAACAATGAAAACCAGATTTGTCCAAACAGGAAACAGAAATCAAATTCCTTCTAAAAGAGGGAATAACAAAAGTATCTATAAGATCCAAAAAATAGCCAGTACTTCCTCTACTTCAACCGGATCGCCATTTCCCACATAGACGTATCTTTCACCGTCAGTTGGCTTTCTATAGTTGAGGCAGCCCTGCAATGAAACACTTATATGAGCGGTAGCACCAAAATCCATCCAATAAGTGTTTTTAGGATCCATCCAATAAGTGTTTTTAGGAGCTTTAGGAGCTGAAGTTAAATTAACTTCATAACAGACTAAAACAAGGTACTTGCCCCTCTTTGCAAGCCAAATAGCAAATTTAGGACAGTCCTTTCTCAAGTGATCCGTAATGCGACCCTAGCTAATTAACAAGTACTCTTGCAAATCAACAAGGAAATCTAGCGGAAAGCATGCAATCACGGAAGTACGCGTCAATCCCTTTAACCCCCAAGTACTCTTGAAGAGACAAAAACAAGGAATTTAGAACAAGAATCAGAAACTTACCTTCAAGTACTCTTGAAAACAACTCTGAAATTCTTGGCGCAATTAATCTTGTAGAACTCACAATGATCCTCCTCATCAACACAATGAGAAATGAGCTCGTTAAGAGTCCATTTATTCGGCTGACAATTATAGGAAGTCCTAATTTGTCCATACTGAGAAGGAAGAGAATTCATAACCAAATGGACTAAAAGGTCATCTGGTAAAGCCATACCCAGCACCTTCAGTCTCTTTGCAATCTGAGACATGCTAAGAATATGCTCCCGAGCACCACCATTGCCAGCAAACTTCATGGAGGTTAATTTTCCTAAAAGTGTTCTCACTTCGGCTTTGTCATTCTTGACATAAGCCCTCTCCAGCTCGGCAAGATAGTTTTGAGCATTGTTCTTTTCAGCTGAGACAGAGTCTCGAACAAACATGTTTTCTGTGGACTCCTTTTCTGCTCATGATCATTAGATCCTAAGCAATTTTAGAAACGCTCCCACTTCTCATACTGAACCCTGTTGAACACATCAGTGCTCGTATCAGTAAGGGGCCAGGTTTCGTAGAGGAGCAGGTTCGTCCATCCTGAATGCAAGATCCAAATCCATACAGCCCAGAAAGATCATAATGTCTGATTTCCAAGACTCAAAATTTGATCCCTTAAGTTTAGGGACACAATCAGGATTAAATGACATGTTAGCTGACATCAGAGAAAATAAACAAATAGATAAGTATAAGCTCACAATTCACAAATGAAACAATTCACATAAGTAGAGATAAAAATGGAAATAAGATACAGACTCAACATTAATATTCTCATCTTTGGATGTAAAATATTCACTTGTAATTAGTATCTCAACGCAGCAATCAAATATTGATAACATAGTCCTGACAAATAATAAATCTTCCTTTGGACCGATATATCATTGTCATGGAAAATAATCAAACAATTATCACATACTTATTGCCACAAACATGTAATTCAAAAACTCAGCCAGATAGCAAAACCTTCCTTTGGGCCGATTACACTTCCGCAACGAATTTCTTAATTACACCTGTCTAATTATTTCTTAAAATAAATTCAATTCAAGCAATAGAGGTCACTTTTGGTGACTTATTGATCAAATCAATTTATTTTAACCAAATATCAACACAATAGGGACTTACATCACTCCAAAATTTAATTTTCAAGTCGACAAATTAAATCATTTAATTGTAATTAAAACAAAACATTGCAATTAAATGAATTGACTTTCGTCTAAATATTTAATAATCTAAAATTATTTAGTCCAAAAAAAAAAAAAAATTATATCTATCTTTTAAAGTCACTAAATAGAGGACTAAGTTATAAAATATGGACTAAATAAATTTGAATAAATAAAGTTGGGGTCTAAACGAAAGAAACAGAATTTAAAGGACCCTAATACGGAAAACAGAAGATTAGGGGCCTAATTCTGAAGATTACAGGAAATCTTAGGCCGACCTATCTGAAGTTACAGAAAATTTAGGGACCTAATCTGAAGTTACAGAAAATAAGGACCAATATGAAATTATAGGGAAAATTCAAGGGACTTAATATGAGAAATTACAAAAAATTAAGGGACTAATATGAAATTTTCCATGGACCTAACCGTAATTTTCCATCCCTAACCTTGACACAAAAACGAGCAGAGACAAAACAAGGAAAAAAAAAAAACCAGGTCCGCCGCCAACTCTCTCCACCTGCCGTTCCAGCCCCTTTCGGCCGCCAACACCACCAGTTCCAACCGAAAACAAGCTCCAGTAGCCATTGGACGGTGAATGGCAGCCAAGGGAGTCAAAAAAAAACGGTGTTGAAATCACAAATCTCTAAACTGCAATTTCAAAACTAATTCGCCGGCAACAATGGAGGTTCTCAGGTGGGTTTTGAGGTGTTAAACCAACAATCAGGGTCCAACACATGATTGAATCAAAAGAAAACACAAAACATTAAATATCAAAACCTCTTACCTGTTCTTCGTATTCCCCAATGAGAACAAAATTTTTTTTTTTATTATTATTAAACAAAACCCTCAATCCGTAAACAGTAGGGAAAAAAAAAAACTTACGAAAATCAATCTAAAATCTAGCAATTATGCACAAGGCTCCTCTGGGGACCACGACCTTTATATACCTGTAGGGTTCAAATAATTCAATAATAACCTTAGATCGTTGCAAACCCACTTAGATTCCAACAAAATTAGATTTGAAAAAGAAAAGTTTGCGTAAAAGGTTGCGTACCTGACATCGTTGTTGGTCGATCTTGATGTGTAGAATTAGGTTTGCAGCCTTCCAGAGAATTGAAGAATCGATTAGCGGAAGCAATACGAAAGGAACGTAAAATTGAATCGTATTCAACTCCTCTGGGGACCACTACCTTTATATACCTGTAGCGTTAGTATAATTTCTATTTCGGTCCTTTAACAAAATAAAAATTATATAATGGTCTCTACACTTAATATTTATAATCAGTTGATACCTCAATAGTCAATTATTCACAATCAAGACCACATTTGAAATTGACTTTACTACAATTGGACTGCTGTACATATTTTTTTTTACATATTAAGCCCACAATAGAAAATTAAATCCAACAATTTGATCTAATACTTTGTTCTCAATATATTTGAATCGGGCTGCCTCTGAAACCATTTGGATAAAAGAAACTAGAGGTTTAGCAATGTCTGCTGGTAGAGAACTTTTTTGAAGATCATATATGTAATTACCAAATAGGTAAATAATCTTGACGGAATGATGGATTTCTACATGTTGGTGATGTTGAACTGTGATATATATAATAATATATATATATATATATATTGGAGCCCATCTGCCTGTATTAAAAAAAAAAATATTATGGAAATAATATATATATATATTGGAGCCCATCTGCCTGTATTAAAAAAATATTATGGAAATAAGAGTAAAATTTATTAATTAGTTAGATTAAGAAATTATATGATAAGATAAAAAGATATCGAATAATTACAATAGCTCCAACTTCTACACCTCGAAATGAAATCCAATGTCTACTTTATTGTACATATTAAATGTATTACACCAAAACCACCAGATTATATGTGTGTGAAAAAATATTTTGAGTGAATGAATATTTTTCTTTTGAAACCAGTAATTAATATGGTGAACTATTAACAAAACACTATTTTTCTCATGTACTTTTTGCTGATTAGTTGCACTAAAACCACCAAATGAATTATGTGTTTTAGTAAAAAAGCAAATTGACAACTTAAAATTTTCATTTGTTAAGTTTCATATTGTATTGAAACCATCAATTAGATTTGTAATTTCAATACAAAATAAAAATTATTGTTTATTCATATAACTTTTTTACTGATTGCTTATCTGTACGAATTACTTTTTCTGTTGCACTAAAATCACTAATTCAATTAATGGTTTTAATGCAATACTCTCTCTTTATGTCAGAATAAATATTAAATTAATAAATAGTTTTAAAATGACATTAAATTAAGAAATAGTTTTACGCATTATTTCTGTCGAAACCCCACCCTATAGTCCTCTTTTTAAACAAATGATTTGCATGGATCTTGGGATCCAACCTAGAACCTATAATTTTCTTGTATTTTCCTTTTAATTATTTATCCTCTTAATCTAAATTTCTGATTTTTAGTTTGCCTAGTGCAGAGGCAAAAAAAAAAATGAAATAAGAAATTTTCGGGCAAAAGAATTGATTTCAAAAAGAGAATTGTCTCGTCGACAAACCGAATAATCAATTAATTATAAAAGCAATATTACTATCGTTATATAACAGAAAATACCGTACATCAAAGATTCAGACACTACCTCATAGCATTAATACAAACAGTCACACCCAGTAAAATAACAGAACAAACATCATTAATTCTTTCTTCATCATCTCTAGCTTTGCTATAAATGTAAGTTTACAGGAAATAATAGCTCAACCAGAAATCTGGATAGCCTTGACATCAGGTTTCTTGATTTCCTCCTTTGGAACTGTCACAGTAAGAACTCCATTTTCCATTGAAGCCTTTACTTGATCCATCTTTGCATTCTCCGGCAGCATTGAAGCCTTTACTTGATCCATCTTTGCATTCTCCGGCAGCCTGAATCTCCTCATGAACTTCCCACTGCTACGCTCCACCCGATGCCAAGTATCATTCTTTTCTTCTTTCTCCACATTCCTCTGTCCGCTGATTTGGAGAACTCTGTCATCTTCAACCTCTACCTTCACTTCCTCTTTCTTGAGCCCAGGAAGATCAGCCTTGAAGACATGAGCTTCTGGTGTCTCTTTCCAGTCTATGCGAGTGTTCACAAAAGCAGAATTTTCACGAGAGACGATTACGATTGAAGAAGATGAAGGCAAAGGAAAATCTTTGAATGGATCCCAAAAGTCAAAAGCAGAGAAAGGATCGAAAATGCTGCTTCGTGAGTTACCGAAGAAACTTGGAATCAGAGCCATTTCTGTTTTGTTTATTTCCTGGACAAGATCTGATAGATAGCTGAGAAAGTAAATTGAGAACTGAACTTCTTCTTATCGTCGATGGTCGGCCTAGGGGTAATGGGTTTGATTATTATAGGCAGTAGAAGAGCGATTCTGGTAGTTTCTCGGGAAATCTAATTGGGCTTTCGTTAACAAACCATATATGAAAAGTTCTGGAACCTTCAATGCTTGGAAAGTTCGATAAATCTGGATTTGGGCCTTTCTCGCACATTCTCGAACTTTTGTTCTGAAAGTTCTGGAACCTTCAATGCTTGGAAAGTTCGATAAATCTGGATATGGGCCTTTCTCGAACATTCTCGAACTTTTGTTCTTAGTTTCCAAACGGGCTCAGTCGATGTCGTTTTTTAAGATCCAGCCACGTCAGCCAATCGGGTCCAGCGGGAGTACTATGTATTGGAAGAAATCTGCCAGACGGAGTTCACAGCCTTATTCATGAAAATCAATGGAGCTAAAGATTTTTTAAATAATAGGTCGGTTTAATTTTTTTTTTAAATATATGGATAGAAATATGCCATTTTAATAAAAATCATTAGCTTTATTAATTTGATTCATAAATAGGATTATGAATTTAGTCTAGATAAATTTTTTCTTCCGTTTATCTATGAAATAGGTTGCCACGGAATGTGATACAACTCTTTTGAGAAAAAAAAAAAAAATAAGACACAGCACACTTAGCACACAGCCTTGAAAAAGTACGTAACTTATTAAAAAAATTTAAATAAATAAATAATTATCTATAATAAGTTATAAATATCTTTAAAAAAACCAACTATAATATGAGAATATTAAACCTTTTAAATGTTCGTGCAACTAATTCAAAATCGGGAAAATTCAATTAGATTAATATGTCATTATTATTATTAAAAACAATCTTAAAAATGCATAGATAAAATTTTGAAATCAAATAACTTTAGCATTTTAAAGCATTTTGTTATTTGAAAGTAAAACAAATAGAGATGCGGATCTCTTTTTAGTAAATGAAAGAAATTTGAAAGTTACTCCTAAAAGAAATTTGAAAATAATCAAACCTGTTGAATAACTATAGAGTCGAGCAGTACTGTAAGTAGCCATTAAGTAGAGTGTGTTTATAGCTAATAGCATAAATCAATTTCTTTGTCACTTGATTGAATCCCTCAAAATAAGCTAAAGTTTTTTAATGAAATTTGCACCGGAAAAGCCTACAAAGGGATTAAAAATACTCCCTTCCAAGTGTTTAAAAATATTTCATATTCAGAGCTCAAACTCGAAACCTTTAATTAAAGGAGAATTAATCAATATCATCTCATCTTATTCTTCGGGATATAATTTACAAATATTCTTATTGTCTTATATATTTTTTTTTTTGAAATACATTTTTGAATTATAATATAATTTTCAAAATCAAATGGCAGCCGCCAGAAAAATGATAAAAGAATGTATGATTAGTAATATTTGATATTTGAGAGTTGGATTCAAGATTTATGGACATGAAAATCTGAAAATATCTACACGACAAATGTTTTATTAGCATTTTATATATCAAATGACGTCTGACCTTCAGAATACTTAAATTTTTTTTAATAATTTTTTATTATGTATATTTAATTTGTTATACTTGCAATCCCTTTAATTAACTTTTATTATCATTTTGAAATTTTTATTCACTTGTGTAAGAATATTATTATTATTAAAAAAAGGGGTTATAATGCTCACTTGAAATGGTCTTACACAAAATTCAACCATATATATACAAAGTAAAAAATTCGTCGATACATAATTTTGACCCTCGTGATTAAAATAATATTGTGACATTCTCAAATTCATTTTTATAATAAATTCACATTTTTCCATATTAATAATGATAATTTTTATTATTTTTTATTTCTATAAAACATTAAATATGTGATTAAGCAATTTAAAATACTAACTTTCTTATTTTTTTTTGACTATCAAATAAATATTTAATTAAACTAATTTTATTAATCAAATTTTGTAAATAAGTTAATATATAATGTAAAATTATTTGCTTAGCTACTTAAAATATAATAAGTTAATATATAATGTAAAATTATTTGCTTAGCTACTTAAAATATATAGCAGTGTAAAATTATTTTTAAAATGATTTAATTAGCCAGTGAAATTTTACGTATGACATAATGACATAAACCTTAGTCTTAATTTGTGAAATTCAGCTGTTGGAAATTTAAAAAAATTGAAAGTAGATTTTACAACTCAAGACTCCATCTTTGTTCATTAATTTATTACATCAAACAACTTCTGAATCTCTCTTAGAACATTCATTTTAATGCTCATATTTGTAGAACTCAGCCAGAAATCTCAATAGCCTTCACATCAGGTTTCTTGATTTCCTCCTTAGGAACAGTCACAGTAAGAACTCCATTTTCCATTGAAGCCTTCACTTGATCCATCTTTGCATTCTCCGGCAGCCTGAACCTCCTCAAGAACTTGCCACTGCTACGCTCTGCCAACGGTATCGTTCTTGTCTTTTTTTCTCCCATTCCTCTCTCCGCTGATTTGGAAGGAAACTCTCATCATCTTCAACCTCTACCTTCACTCTTCTTTCTTGAGCCCAGGAGATCAGGCCTTTGAAGAATTGAGCTTTGTTCTCTTTCCAGTCTATGCGAGTGCTTAACAAAAGCCAGAATTTTCACGAGAAGACGATTGAAGAAGATGAGGGAAGCGGAAGTCTTTGAATGGAAAGTCTTTGAATGGATCCCAAACGTCGAAAGCAGAGAAAGGATCGAGAATGCTGCTTCGCGAGTTACCGAAGAAACTTGGAATCAGAGCCATTTCTAATTTGTATATCGCTTAAGAAGATTTGATGGATGTGTTTTTGCTGTCGATGGGGGAATGGTGAGAATGGAAGGGATTTTTATAGGAAGCAGAAGCAGGATTCTAGTAGTTTCTCGGGAAATCTAATTGGGCTTTTGTCAAGAAACTGTATCTAGACAAGTCTCGACCCTTCAATGAAGGGATTTGGGCTTTTTCTCGCATGTTCTGGAACCTGTTTTCTTGGTATTCATATGGGTCCAGTATCTAGACAAGTCTCGACCCTTCAATGAAGGGATTTGGGCTTTTTCTCGCATGTTCTGGAACCTGTTTTCTTGGTATTCATATGGGTCCAGTCTTACACTATGTTTGGGAAAGGGAGGAATAGGAACCTGTTTTCTACCCAAATTTTCCTTCCTCCCCTTTTCCAAACAGTGTTATTGTCGTTTTAAAGATTTCAGCAATAGCCTACAATTGCATTTTATATATAGGCCACCATTCTTCCTCTAAGTAATCACACACACACACACACACACACACATATATATATTCAATTTTCAGAATCAAAGCAAGGAGTAATCATTGACATTTTGACATTGTTAGGCAATTCACAGCTTCTTATACAGTACTCTCCATTGATGATCAACATCACTTTTCTTCGAGTAATCTCAACCTTCAATTCTTCAGTCCTAAGCCCTTCTACATTTGCAGTGACAACAAAAGCTGTTTCTTGGCAATACATCTAAAAACAATAGAGAAAATTACATTTCAAGGAAAACCCTAATTAATTATAGCTTATTTATATTACATATACTATATTGCGTGGAAAAGAAAAAAGAAAAAGAAACGTGTAAATGTGTAAATGATACGGATAAAATGACATATAAAGTGTAATTTTATATGGAAAAAAATATTTTATGTAAAAAAACTGACACCGAGCAAATGTTCTCAAAATATAAAAACACTCATGGCTAAGAGTTTTATACATTATAATGTAAATTAAAAAGAAAGAGGCAACCAAGATGTATTCTCATTAATTGGATTTATTACAATTTACAATAGACAACAAGTGGCACCAATTATAAGCTTAGGGGCACCTATGAGTGGGGCAAGACATGGACAATACAAGCCTAGTGACCTAAGTCAAATGTTCACTCCCCTATGCTTAGGTTTTAAATGCAAATCCAGATCTTCGCATAAATAAGCATTGCTATATCTCACCTGTCACACCGTTCAAAATACATAAATAAAAGTAATTACTACAAAATTACAATTGTATTCCTTTACAAATTGTTATCAAATAGGGGCTAAGTACTTATGTTCATGTCGGATGATATTTGAGCTAGCTTCCAGCATTTTGATAAAATCATAATTCTATCTCTATTAATTATAGTTTTGGTAAAGTAGTTTTTATAATAGCTTTTAAAAGTTGAAGGACTTTTTTATAAAACGTTAAATTACTTTAACGTTTAACTTTTAATGTTCAGAGTTTAACTTTTAATTAATTATTTTTGACAATTACACCCATTGTTTTTTCTTTCGAATTCAGTTAATTAAACAACTAATATCTTTTTTTTGTCATTTTAAGTTAAATAAGTACCAAATAATAACTAATAACTAATAGATAACTGACAACTACTACAACAATCAATATCTTTAAAACAGTTAACGTTGCCGAACAAACTCTATATGGTTGAAAATACATCCTTCTGGGAGTCCAATTGATAGACATGGCTAGAAAAGGAAGGCAATTGTCTTGCCCTATACCTAAACTTGCCCTTTCTTCATGGAAAAAAAAAACCTTTATATAGATAGAAGACAAAGATTTATAACTCAATGCAGGGTAAGAGAGGCACCTATTCCAAATCTCTTTTAATTAATTTTGTCGAGGTCATAATCATATATGTGAAGTGTCAGAGACAGAAGGCAAGAAAACTTGTCAGAGAAATGTGAAATGTGTTCTCATGTCAACATTTGTCTGTCACAGGTTATGGTAAAAGGGTACATATGATATGCCCCAAACTTGATTCAGACGGCAACTTTGATTTGCAGAATTTTGTATTTTTGGCCTTTGGTAGTTGAATATATGGTATCAATAATTACTTGTGTGTTTGGATAATAATTAGGGGAGGAAAGAAAATAAGGAAGAAAAGAGGAAAAATTATTGAACTGGTTTATAAAGTTTGCGACATATAACTAGTAGTCTGTCTCTATATTTTTTAAAATATATCAATTTTTTTTCATGTTTTGATTTCATTACACTAGTAAGTTTTTTTATCCAATTTATACATCTTTTCCGTTAGGTCAATAAGAAAACACAGGGTTAATAGAGAAATACTAAAATATTATATCAGAAAAATTATATTCAGTCCCTATAGTTTGAAAAATACAACTAATCTGTTTCAATGTTTTTAAAAATAAAATGAATATTTTCGTCATTTTATAAGGTATTTAATAAAAAAGATGCAAAAAATGAAAGGAAATGACTTATATTTTGACGGAAGTAAACTATAAAAAAATTTTATTCTATTTCCAAAACACAATGACGAATTAGTTGTATTTCGCAAACTACAAAAATCGTACAGTAATTTTCTCAAGAAAAAATATAGAAGAATTTTTCTGCTTAATGTTTGGATATTTGAAAGAAAAATAAGGAAGGAAAACGAACTTATGAATAGTAAAATTATGAGTTTATCCCTTTTATTTTCAATAAATTATAATAAACAGTGGCAAAATTGTAATTTTAATCATTTTCCTTTCAGCTCAGAGAGAAATGATATGTGGGTCTCATAATCTATTTTTCATCTACATTTCCCTTCCTTCCACATTTTCAAACAAGTGAAAGAACCAAAATTGGTACCATTTTCCTTCTCAATTTTTTTTTTCCTCTCCCATTTTCCACAGACCCAAACACAGTGTAAGTTGGTTTCAGCGGAAAAATTGGATTGAAATAAAGATTTTGATAATTGACGGGCCTGAGTTAATTTAATATGAGGGGAATAGGTCATTGCAGAATGCATGAGGGCTGGCCGTACAAAATCATGTTGGGCAGTACAAAATAATAGTAAAATAAACAAAATAATCTTAGTAAAATAAACAAAATAATAGTAAAATCACTAAACTTAAGAGAGAAACATTTATGAAATATTAATAAATTTATTTTAAAAAAATAAAAGTTTATAAACACACATTTATTTATCTACTGATTATTGATAATTACACTCAGGCACTAATTGAATCTAGACTGTGTTCGACAACAGTTTTTTAAGTAATTTTTGGTGTTTTGATAAACGTTATTTTTTATAATATTTAATAACATAACGTTTGAATTGGATTTTAAAGGTTAAAATAGTATTTTATAAAAAGTTAATTCATATAATGTTTAGCTTTTAGTGTTTTATGAAAAACTCCGGAAAAAGTTAATAAATACTGTTAAAACAACTAAAAATTATCAAAATAGCTAATTTTGCTGAATAAACCTCTAATATAATTTGAGCATGCATGATCACACCACTTTTTTAACCGACTCAGCACGATCCGACTAGACTAAAGAAGTATTTGAGCTTCGCCTGAATCCTTCAAACTCCTCGAGCTTGTAAGAGTGCAAAATAGATTTTCAATATATCTAGTTAGAATAGTAAATAGTTTCGATCTTTCTAAAAGTAAGAACATAATTTCGATTTTTAAATTGCTGTGTTGAGACGTTTAAAAACTTTCAGGCTCTATAGTGCGAGGGATTAACACCTCTAGTTTTTTTTTAAAAAAAAAAAAACTATTGGAAAAACACAAACCTAATTATGTCGTTACTATGTGGATTCAACTATGATATGGAAATAACCGTGTTGTCTTTGTCTTATTCTTATATGCACAGTTGTGAATTATTTTTTATTCTTTTCATATTGTTCTTACAAAAATTTCATTTGTCTCCAATGTGTAAACTGGAAAGAGATTCCTTTTACTTCTCAATTGTCAAATTCTAGTTCCAGAAATTGTAAGGTAGGCTGCACAACAATCGATAAAATTTCTACTAAATCAAATTCAACTGATTAATCCAAATCATTTGATTCGATTAAACAGTTTCGGTTCAGTTCATTTAAAAAAAAAATTCTAAAACTTAAAATGAATGAACATCGAAGCAACGAATCCAAGCTAATTATTTCAGTTTAATTTGATTTTGTTCGATAAACAATGCAATTCGGTTTAAATTTTCTTATAAAAAATTAAATTTATTGAATTTGTAATAATTTAGTTTTGTTTGAATTGAGTTGAACTAATTAAATTTTCTTATTGAATTATTATAATTAAATAAATTACATTTTGATCCATAATAGTGAGTAATTTTCTCTTTGGTTCGCGAAATTAGCTATTGATTTATTTTAATTTAAAGGAAAAATTACTATTTATTCCTTTACTTTGCAAAAATTAATTAGTCTCTCCTTATATTTTTGGAAATATATTCATTTTTCACTATGTTTTTGCATTTGTTATGCTATTATTCCTTTCACGTCAATTTTTTATGCTATTATTCCTTATATTTTGAAAAAATATAGAAACTAATTTTTTCAATAAAAATTTATTAATTTTGATTTAATTAAAAGATATTCTTATCTTTTCATAAGGCGTAAGCATGAAAAGTATAAAAAATTGATAGAAGAATATACTAGTTCAACGAAATCAAATATTTAGAAAAAGATAAAATACTTTAAAAAATGCAAGAACATACTAATTAATTTTCATAAAATATAGATAAAACATATTATTTTTTTTCTTGAATGTAACTATATTTTAAGTATAATACTATTAATACTCAAAAAAACAGTAAATAATAATGATATTTAAGCGTAATCTAATTAGTTTTTTCACTTATATTAGGAGTATAAGATTTCAAATTCAAGTTATTTTAGACACAAATATTTTTATCAATTTGATGAGAAGGTATTATTTACGACTATAGCTTGTGATGAATAAAAAAAATAATGCTATGATTAGGCCGTTGGATTATATTGTCTTTATTCCGTTCAATGGTGTGGGCATTTGATAAACTTTTTGGGCTGAGGATTAGGCTGCCTCGTTGTGCGAGACATAAGGGCCTGGTCGGTGATTATTTTTTATATTTTCCGAGAGAATATTTTCATTTTTCAGACATAACGTTTGATGGGCAATCCCATTATTTTTGTATTATAATATTATCCATCAGTCATCATCTGCGGTTTTATACATGCCTTCATTTTATATAATTATAAGGAATTTAAGGTGAATTATAAATAGATTTGAAGATTATTTACAAAAAATCAAATAAAAAAAAAAAAAGGGATGATCACTGGTGGACGCTTATAAAAGAAGAGAAGAGAAAGGGGATATTTTAAATTTATAAAAGAAAGGAATGAGTTAAAGAATTTATTATCTCAATACGAACATTAGTCTAATTTAATATATATTATTTACATTAAATTCCAACAAATGAAAAGCGAAATATAACTTTTTTTTTTTTTTTTGAATTAAGTTCTGCCCACTTCATTAAAGATTAAAACTTCAAACTTACTTATGGAATCTCAAACTAATCAATTACCATTTTCAATTTACATTATTACATAATAATTTTTTATATATATCAAAACTATTCTTTTAAAAATAATTAAATAAAGTAAAAACATAATGAAAATCTACGACAATTTCTAAAGTGCATAAAATAAAAGTTGTTTTGGAAAAGATAATTTCTGAAGTCATGAATTGATGATTCAGGTGCTTTTACTATTTGAAGTTGCCCTCATGTGGCCTCACATTATATTTCAACCCTCAATTAATTCATGTTGCAATCATTCTCATTAATGTTTCTTTTTCTCTCCCTTTTCCTTTCAAGAAAATTGCTTTCTTGGATTGAATCATAAGAACAATATCATAATTTCAAACTGGATTTTATTGATAGGTTTACTAAACCATATCCCTTCTGAATATCCATATATTATGCAGAGGTATAAATGACTCGAGTGTTCGAGTCGGCTGGAAAAAAAATTCGGCTTGAATCGAGTTTGAGCTTGAGTTAACACATTAGCAAATGAGCCGAACTCCAATCTAACAATGTTTAGCTCAAAAGTTTTTTGAGCTCTATCGAGTTATATATAATATCTTTTTTTTTAATTTATTTCAGCATTGAACCTTGAGTTAAGCTCAAATATAAAATTTTTTCGAATTTAACTCGAATTTCAAGTTAAACTCAAACCTAAAATTTTTAAATTCATCGAATTTCAAGCCAAACTCAAGCCGAGTTAAATTCTATCGAACCAAACTTCGAGTTAAACAAGTTCGAGATTGGCACATTTACACTCATATATATATATATAGTGTTCGACGTCTGCTGTGAACAAAAATTGGCTTTGAATATTCGAGTTTTGATAGTTCGATGTTAACACCGATTAGCAAATGAGCCGAACTTCCAATCTACAAGGTGTTTTAAGTCTCAAAGGGTGTTCTTTTGAGCTCCTATTCTGAGTTTATCCTACTAAATACTCTATTTTTTTTTGAACTTTATCTTCACGCACTTGAACCTTGATGTTAAGCCAAATCATAAACATTTTTCTCGATATTGTCACTCTGAATTTCAAGTTTAAACTCAAACCTAAAAATTTTTTAATTCATCGGAATTTCAAGCCAAGACTCAAGCCGAGTATTTAAATTCGCTATCCACCAAACTTCGAGTTAAAACAAAGTTTCGAGATTTTGCCAAATTTTTCAACTTGCATTAGTTTATTATTCATATATATACTTTAATAGTTATATATATATATATATATATAGGTCGACCATGACTTAATGTGCGATTTGAACTAACTTAGATACTGCTGACAGTCCAATCTGAACTAGAAATTATTTATGATAAAAAAAATCAAATCAATTGAGTTAGATTTGATTAAAAAAAAACCCTGAATATAAGAATTGGATTTTAGTTTATATATAGTCGACCATTTGATTAATTCGATTTGAACTAACTTAGATATGTACAGTCCAATTGAACTAAATTTTTATGTAAAAAAAATCAAATCAAATTGAGTTATTTATAAAAAAACCGAATCTAAGAATGGATTTAGTTCAATTCAACTTTTTAATTTTGCCTGAATTTTTAGAATAGTTCATTTTGATTTTTAGGTTTTTCTATTTTTTGGTTATATTAGAGTAAATTTTAAAAATTTTTAATTTTTTTCTTTTAAAATTCAAACTAAACTGAGCTTTTAAAAATCAAATCAAATAAAATTGTGATTGATATGTTTAATCCAGTTTGATTGGTTTTGCTGAATTCTATTCAACCTTAATTCTGTCGCTAAATAACCTCTTTTGCATTTATGTTAAACTAGGTAAAGGTCTGCGCATGGTGCGAGATTTTGATTTTTTTAAAAAAATAGATCTAGATAAATTATTTTGTGAGAGATTAACTACTATCATTTGCATTGGTAAAATTAAGTTTTTGTGGTTTTTATTAGGCTATTTTTTTTAAAAAAAAAACATTAATTATGTTAATTTTTTAATTCAGGAAATAATTATAATTATTATATGAAATTTTTTATTTCAATCTTTTTGGAGCTGCAAATAAAAAAGAAATCAAGTTTATTTATTTATTTTTTAAATTAAAATCATAAAGTGAATATTGAATAACCAATGAGAGTTGTACGACATAGTTATTGCTTGAAAATTAAATTAATCATTTTCAAGTATGATGGTGATGATGAACAAAATTATTTTATCAAATATTTTATTTCACTAAATATGAATAAAATTATTTCACTTGCAAGTGTCTCTTATTGATCACCTTAAAGTATGATGGTGATGAAGATATATCGATATAAAAATAGATAATCATTATAAATAAATGGACATAAAAATAAAATTAAACCATCCAATTTAAAATTAAAAATATTATAAATTTAAATATAAATTAGATAATTATTTTAAATAAGTAATAAGTTTAAACTTTAGACATAAAAAAATATCTTAAGTGATCTAATAAAAAAAAGAAAAGTTCAAAATTCAAAATTGAAATATGGACACAGTCATATAGAGAATTATTTTAAATGAATATCGATTTTAAAATGCAATTATTAGATATACTTTTCTAATATTTAGATAATAAAAATAAAGTTTAAATGATAAGAATATCATTTTAAATATATATGTTATCTACATGTATTTTTAATTTATTAAATGTATTTAATTTTAATTTATTAGATGTTATCTTATAAGCTCTCCTTGTTATTTTAGATATATTTATTGAATTTAACATTTTTTCTTCTTTTAAATAAATTATGTAATAATAATCCCCTACGCTAGTAAGCAAAACAGATAAAAGAAGTGACAAAATAATAATAATAATAATAATAATAATTATTATTATTATTAAAAATAAATAAATAAATAAAGACTGACATTTTATTCATAAACAAAGAAAAAGCTACCACTAAACATACTCAACGACAATGATATATATCGATTAAAGTTGTTAGTATCGTGTTTTTGCAATTCAAAATATGAAAAAACAACAATAATAATATATATTAAACTGAAAAAATATATATTAAAATGAAAAAAAAATTTTGTAGAGCACAATCAAAACTCAAAAATTGAAAGCAAAATAATTTAAAGAAACAACAAAGCAATCAGAAGAAAACCATTATGAAAAAATCATTGAAACTGAGAGGTAAATATAAATATATGTATATAGCTATATAGATCTAGATAAGAAAAAAAATTCAAAAATTTAAAAGTTTAAAGTTTTAATTATTCAAAATTTTAGATTTTTTTAAATGATGATTACCTCTAAATATATATTAATTAAAAATTATTATAAAAATAATCGGAATTGGGGTAGTTCAGTGATAAAAAGCACTTGCAGGATTTATGATTACGACTTAGGTTATGGGTTTGACCCTTCACAACAGCAAACTCCTCCTGGGTCATCCTTTTTGCCTCCGAGAGCGAGCGGAGATTAGTCAGGTTTGTAGACCTTGAAACAGACACAGGCCTAAACCTCGTGCAAGTATAAAAAAATTATTATAAAAATATTTAAAAGAATCATCCGATCAAAAATTTCAAAAACAAGGTAGAAATTCAAAAATTTGTAAAAAAAAAAAAAGAAATATGAATAAACAAGGTAGAAATTCAAAAATTTGTAAAAAAAAAAAAAAGAAATATGAATGTTTAACGGAGAGAGTGGCAAGTCAGATTCCTATATATATATATATATATTTTTTTTTAAAAATTATATATATATGGACCAACCAAGAACTAAAAACAAAAGAAAAAGGTACTATATATTAATGGTGGTTTTTGCAAAAATCCAATTAGCTATTGAAGATGGAATAATTAATTAGTGATGTAATTATCCTAATAATTCTAAAACCCTTTTCTTTCCATAAGTGATGTAGAAAGGCAAATTGAAGGTAATACTTTAACATTTTGTCTGTTTTTGTAATTTTTATTAATTCTTAATGAATAATCTGACAAGCAAGTGGCTGCAACATTTTTAATTTTGAAATGCAAAACAACTTGCTTTTCTAATCATACTTTAATCATGATTAAGATATAAGTAGATAACACTTATATTATAAAATTAAAAAAAATACAGTCAACTAGTCAAATTTGTTTAGCACATGATATTGCAGGGCAATTCAATGCTTACGCAGATAATATATTTAAAGATTATAAGTAGTAACACTTATATTATAAATTAAAAAAATACAGTTCAAACAGTCAAAGTGTGTTGTAGCACCATGATAACACAAATTGCAGGGGCTATATTCAATGCTTACGAGCAATTATATATATGTAATAATATAATTTATTATATATATATATATAGTTATATATGTATATATATTAGTATATATATTCAAATTTAGCGCATATAGGCAGTTCTATATTTCTGCGCCATATGGTTTTGAGAAAGTGATTTTTTTGACATAATGCATTGATAATGAGACCTAAAATTATTATTATATATATATATATCAAATTTAGCCGTATAGGCAGTTCTATTTTCTGCCATATGGTTGAGAAAGTATTTTAGACATAAATGCATTGATTAATTGAAGACCTATTATATAAATGTCTGAGTTTTGACCAATTTTTTATGGCACTTAAACTTTACCGAGATTCAATTATGACTCTTTATTTTTATATTTTATTTATGCGAAAGACATAATTATTAATGAAATGTAAAATTATAAGGTTATGATTGAATCACCGTAAAGTTATTCATTTTCGTGATGATATAGTCATCACTAGGGATGGAAATGGTGCAGGTATTTTAAGCTATCCGCCCACTCTAATCCGTTTAAAAAGATGATGGATAATTATAAATGAGTTTAAAATGGGTATAGATAGTGAAAATATTAGCCATAATAGATACGGGTAGAGCACGGGTATAGGTCTTTGGATATCCGCTACTTGTTATCTGCTATATTAAATGAGTTTGACAATGAGTACCCCTGAGTATCATATCCATTACTAGTAAAAATTGTATTTTAATAAAGTTCAGATTTTGATATATAGTTTAAAATTTACGGGTACCTTATCTGTATAAAGGTACTTTAAACGGATTTTGAGTGGATACAATTAATAAAAATCTAAAAGGGTTTAGATACATGTATTTGAATGGATATTTAAATGTATTTGAAATGGATATAGATAGTAGAATTTTTAATGGATAGGGTATAAGTAGCTTAAATTTGCGGATACCCGCCCTGTTTTCATCCCTAGTCATTACCAAAAAATGGAAGTGTAGGATCACGATTGAATCCTTCAAAATTCAGGGCCACAAAGGGAATCGACCAAAGTTCAGGTCAAATTTATATATTAAGCTATAATTAATTGAATATACATGCATACTATATATATTATATTGATGAAATGTAGGTAGTTCCTATTCTCTGCCATATGGTTAAGAAAGTAATTTAGACATACATGTATATTGATTAATTGAATGATCAAATGTGGTACCATTATAGGATCATATGAATCATAGCAATTTTATTATATGAGTGCAAGAAGTGATTATGATTATAGATTAACATGGGATCTTTGAGATCTATTGGGATCTACCAAGTCATAATGTTCAATCTTATAGGCTCTCGTCACATTCTCTCTTTTCTTTTCTTAACTCCTTTATATCTCCTTTTCCTTATCTTTTTGTCTTTTAAAGTAATGCTTTTGAATGGGATATTAGACTGTCCCAAAAGCAAGTCATCCTATATCTATATATATTTATATATGGCTGCAATTTTATCCCACATGTATTATTCATAGTGGGTGATATATACTTAAAAGTCAAGAATAATGTTCAAATAATAAAGAGTTTCTTATATATCACGTGATGATTTAATTGATCTTTTTACTTATACGGGAAGTTTAAATCCTCTCGATCACAATTGTTTTTCACTAATTTAATAAACCAAGAGAAATGTTAGCTCGCATAAGTACATATTTGATACCTTACCTTTGAAAATCGAAAAATGTGTTCCTTGATCAATATTGGTGGCTAACTACTGGTGATTAATAAATTAAAATATATATATTTATAAAGATAATATTAAAAAAAACGTTTGTTGATTTATTTACTATGAAAAATATTTTCTTGTGAGTAATTTATTGAAATAAATGGAACCTAAATTATTAATGAAATTGGATTAAACAATTTGGCTCGATTAGCATTTTTTTTTTATTAAAATTAAAATTAAACCAAACCGAATCAATGATACGACGGATTTTATCTGACTCGTGGTCGGTCCTATTTCCGATAAACAAAAAGAGGTCATTTCAAGAAGATTAAAGGGGTCAATACTTCCCTTTCAAAGCCACGTCACTGATTTGCCACATGTCAGAAAATCATTGAATCAGGCAGTAAAAGGCTAAAAATCAAACGACAGAAAGCGAAAGATTAAAAATACTGATGCAGAATTGATATAAAACAATAGACAACAAGGCGGAAGACAACAAACCAACAACCCTAAAATCCTATCATCCGTTCACATGGATTCAATCCAATGGCCAACTTGCATGGATAGTAATTCTTGGGTCCCACTATGTGCATGAACTATAACTTCTTTTTCGCTAAAAATATAAATTCACCGGCAAACTTTTTTTTTTTCCCAAATCCCTCAACTTTTATTTTATATTTTAACACTGGCACCTTTAAAATACTTCTACTTATAAAATTATATCAATTAAATAAATATTAAATATTTAAAAAAAATTAAAATTATTGTTTGTAAAAATATATTAATCACACATCAAATCACTTTATATTTGAATTAATTGAATTTAAATAATACTTGAAAATGTAACTCTTATTGTTCAATCAGTATTATTTAATAAAAAATTTAAAATTAATTGATAAATATATAATGACTTTCTTTATTTAGAAATTTAACAAAATCTAATAATACAAAATCGATATATAATTATATATAAACATTAATTAAAACTTATGAACAAAATGGATCTTCTTTATTTTGTGAAACAACAAATCGTTGTTTACCCATGTCTTGCGTATTTCTCATGTGAGCTGTCTTGCGTCTCTTGCAGGAGCAGCTTTTTTCCATTGTAATTATGGCTAGTTCTTCTGTGGATCCGAATGAGGTTCCGAACCATGTAGCATTAACGATTAAGGATGATGAGGATGCTATCATTGATGTCCCTACAATACAGGAGGAACTAGTTGATTATTCTCTGTGTTTGGTGGGCCGTCTTTTGTCCGATCGAAGAGTGAATTTGGGTGCTATGAAGTCTACCTTGGCTGGAATTTGGCAACCAGGTAGAGGAATCCATTTTGAGGAGATTGATCCTAAGGTATTTTTGATTTGTTTTTTCCATAACATGGATTTAATAGAGTTTGGAATGGCTTGCTTTGGACGTTCAACAACTAGCTTTTTATGATTGAAAAGATAAAACCTGGACAAGATCCACGAATTGTTGAATTACTTTTAGTGGAGGTTTGGGTTCAGATCAAGGGAGTTCCAGTGGGTATGATGATTGAGCAATTTGGGAAGCAGATAGGTGATTTCATTGGAAAATTTATTTTGTTTGATATTGGTAAAGAAGACGGGGAGAGGAGGGGGTATATGAGAATCCGAGTTGCTATAGACATTTGAAAACCAATTAAAAGGTGAAAGAAGAAGAGGAGGATAGACGGAAGTATCTTCACTGTGACTTTTTCCTATGAAAGACTCCCCATGTTTTGCTTCATATGCGGTCATTTAGGTCATAGTGAAAGTATCTGTGAAGTGTTATTTCAAGTCGATGACGAAGTGGAGAGGGTTGGGGTCCTTGGTTGAGGGTGAATGTCCGACAAGGAGGTGCTGCAGCGGATGATCGACACTGGTTCCGTGACAAATATGGTACCAAAATTTCGGATAATCCGCATGCTGGTTTCGTGATTAATGCTTCTGTGCAGCTGCGTGATTTTAGTGGTTTCAAGGATAAGAATTATCCTTTAAATTTGAAAGTCAAATTACCATTTTCAACTGACGCTAATTTATTTGAAAGTGGGCCGAACGGTGGGCTTGTGACAATGGATTCTGCAAGTGGAGTACTTGATTTGTTGGGCTAGAATTTAAATGAAGATGAAATAATGCTTGTGGCAGAAGGCAAAAAAAAGGCCAGGGTTGACAACGTGATTATTTCGCATGACTTTGCAGTAACAAATATGGAGGTTTCAGATGACTCTCTTGATAAAAATGTTCTTAGAGTTCATTCAGATGCTATCCTTGCTCCGGTGGGACCTGAGATCCAGGCCCGTCGATAACCATGAATATACTTTGTTGGACATGTCGAGGACTTGGCAACCCTCGAGTAGTAAATGCACTTCATGAACTTATTCGATGTAATAAGCCAACTGTTATTTTTTTATCTGAAACTTTAGTTGCTTTGAATAAAATTGAACAGCTCCACTACAGATTTCATTATGATTGTTGTTTTACTGTGGATGCGGTGGGACATAGTGGTAGTTTAGCAATTTTGTGGAATTCTCAAGTTAATTTAGAAGTTCTACGTTATTCTTCAAATTTTATTGATATGAAAATTGTTGTAGCTGAAGGTTTTATTTGGCGCCTCAATGGTTTTTATGGAATGCCGAAAAGATAACATAGGCAAGTTTCATGGAATGTCCTTCACTCCTTAGCTGGGTTGGAAAATCTTTCCTGGTTAATTTGTGGAGATTTTAATGACCTAATGTTCGCTGAAGAAAAGAAAGGGCGTATTCCTCATCCTCCATGTTTATTACAGGGTTTCTCAAATACTATAGCTAACTGTGGTCTGGTTGATTTGGGAAGGTCGGGGTACCCTTTTACTTGGGCTCACGGTAGAGGTCTACATCGGGTAGAGGAAAGAGTGGACAGAGCTTTGGGAAACGTCTTTTGGCAAAATCATTTTCCTAATTATCAGGTCTAGAACTTAGTCTCAAGTAAGTCTGATCACTCTCCTCTTTTTGTTCTTACTTCTCCAAGAATCGAAAATCGGAGGCATCAACGTTTTTGGTTTGAGAATATTTGGTTAGAGGAATCTGATGTGGATGTTGTGGTTCGACAAAGTTGGACCAGTTCTGATGGTGTTGATGTAATGGGGAAGATAAAGGTTTGTGGAGAACGTTTACAGAGCTGGGGTAGGAGACTCAAGCTTTAGTTTAGGCAGGATGCAAAGAACTTGACTGTGTAGCTTAAGAATCTTCGGATTAGTGGTAATTTTGAATAGTTTGAGGATGTGCAGCGTAAGCTTGATGATGTTCTGCACCGTGAAGAGGTCTTCTGGTCTCAAAGAGCGAAATCCCTTTGGTTGAAATCTGGGGATATGAACTCTAGGTACTTCCATGCAACTGCTAAAAAATGGAAGAAATCTAAGCAGATTTTTCGATTGAAGGATGCTAATGGCGAGTGGATAAGTGACAACAATTTGTTGACAGGTATGGTGACTGATTATTTTGTTAATCTATTTAAGGCAGGCGATGTTGACTTAAGTCTTGTTGTGGGTTTATTCTCTCCTTTGGTTTCGGATAATGATAATACTATGCTACTTAGAGATATTTCGGTGGATGAGGTTAAATTAGCAGTGAAACAAATGCATGCGGATAAAAGCCCAGGGATGGATGGACTAAATCCTAGATTCTACCAGAGGTTTTAGGATATTATGGGTCAATGCAGGTGTTTTTCCGAATAATATGAATGATACCTTAATTGTGTTGATTCCGAAAGTAGAGGAGCTAGAGGCAGTGAAGGATTTTCGACCTACTTCACTTTGTAATGTAGTTTACAAAGTATTTGCTAAGGTTCTGGCGAACAGGCTGAAGACCATTCTACCTAATCTTATTTCATTATCTCAGTCGGCTTTTGTCCCGGGCCGGTTGATTTCAGATAATGTGTTATTTGCTTTCGAGTTAATTCACTCTATGCAAACCAGAATGACAGGTCGACAAGGAGCGTCCGCACTAAAAGTTGATATTTCTAAAGCTTATGACAGGGTTAATTAGTGCTATCTATAAGCTGTTATGCAGGGATTAGGTTTTAGCCAGCGCTGGGCTGACTTGACCATGTTGTGTGTTTCCTCTGTTAAATACTGGGTTGGAGTGAATGGGGATGAGGTTGGCCCAATTATTCCAGATAGGGGGTTGAGACAAGGTTGTCCATTATCTCTCTATTTATTTATACTCTATGCTAAAGGACTGTCAAAACTGTTTAGTAGGTTTGAAAATGAAGGTCATCTCCAAGGCTGTAGAGTCTCGAGAGCTACTCCTCGGTTATCTCACTTGTTGTTTGCAGATGATAGTTTGTTCTTTTTTTAGGCATCACGAATTCAAGCTCTAGAGATTAAGCGTCTTCTAGTTACTTATGAAGCAACTTCGGGTCAGGCAGTTAACTGGCAAAAATTCGGTATTTTTTTCAGCTCTAATACTTCTGAAGTGGATAAGGATGCTGTTAAAGGGGTTTTTGGTGTGATTGCTCCTTAGAACCATGGAAGATATCTCGGCCTGCCCTCATTAATTGGTCGGGACAAGAGGTGTATTTTTTCTTTCTTGAAGGATTGTGTGAGGAAGTTGTTTAGTGGTTGGAACCAGAACTTCTATCCAAAGCGGGTAAAGAGGTGCTAATAAAGGCTGTAGCAAAAGCTATTCCTTCATTTTGTATAAGTGCTTTCCTTATACCAGTATCTATTTTGGAGGAGTTATAGAGGTTAATGAACTCTTATTGGTGGGGAGGGAAGATGAGATGGTTGAGTTGGGAAAGACTGTGTGTAGCAAGGGAAGACAGAGGTTTGAGTTTTAGACATTTGCAAAGTTTCAATCTAGCTATATTAGGAAAGCACTGCTGGAGACTTTTACACAATACAAATTCTCTCTTTTATAGTTCTTTCAAATCTGAATATTTCCCGAGTGGGGATTTTCTTGGTGCAGGTGTTGGCCGTAATCCAAGTTTTGTATGGAGAGGGATTTGTGCAGCTAAGGATGCTATTGAGGGATAAACTGATAATCAGTTAAGGATGCTATTAAGGTTTTCAGTGGAGAATTGGAGATGGTCAATTAGTTAATGTCTGGACTGAATTGTGGCTACTGAGGGATAATCAGTTTCGAGTTAACTTGCCTATTCTTCCTGGTTTTGAGCATATAAGGGTTTCAGATCTTATTTTGGCACAAGGGAAACGTGCATGGAATTTGCCATTGATAAATGGTCTTTTCAGTCTTTCAATTGCTGAAGTTATTACTTCTATTCCTTTAGCTATAAATGTTCAGGACTACATCCTTATATAGCATTGGACAGACTCGGGGATATATTCCGTGAAATCTGGATACAGAATAATAGCATCTCAATATGTGGAAATTGAAGATGCTTGGCGGTCGGGTTTTTGGAAAGCTCTTTGGTCACTGAAAATTCTGCCTAAAGTGAGGCATTTCCTCTGGAGGTTTGTAGAGATATTGTGCCAGTTAAAGCAACTTTGGAAAGAAGGGGATTGGAGCTTGATACAGGATTCGATTATTGTGGTGCTTCTGAAACGTTAGTCGATGCTCTTGTTGAGTGTCCAAGAGCAAGCTTTTGTTGGCAGTTTTTTGGTGTTCAGCGTAATATTGGAAAATTTCCAAATTTCTTACAGATGTTGGAACATTTATACAAGGAGTGGGAGAGCGAGTTTTTTGAGAGTTTTATTATGGGACTATGGAGTGTTTGGTTGAGCTGTAATAAGCTGAAATGAAACCAAGTAGAAGAGGGACCTTATCATGTGTTTACTCGAGCTAGAAGTATGCTAGTGTCACGACCCGATTCTACGGGCCGGACCGGCACTAGGGCCCAGGTAAGCTTAAGGCCCCCGAGGCCCGTAGTAAGCCTGAAACCCTAAAATTTGCTATCTTAATATAAAAAGGGTCATACTTTAACTTAGGTTGTATAGGCTAAACATGAAGTTTTTAACAAAGAATGTCTAAATCATTTCTTTCTAAATGTAAGCATAAAAAAATTTGTCTTGAAGAAAATTTTAATTTTGTTCTAGGAATGCCAAGGTTAAATAAATTTTGATTAAAATACATGTCACGACCCGATTCCACGGGCCGGACCGACACTAGGGCCCAGGTAAGCTTAAGGCCCCCGAGGCCCGTAGTAAGCCTGAAACCCTAAAATTTGCTATCTTAATATAAATTTCGAATATTCAGCCCATATTAAAAAAATAAGCCTCAAGATTTTATTTCATCTCATTTCTAATATAGGCTCAAAGCATCATTTCGTCTACGATAATACACGACTAAAGGTAAGTAAATTCTACAACTGCGGAGTCACTAACTATTTGATATACATAGCCTTTTATACATACAGTTACATACTGAAATAATTATGGAATTAAGGAAAATTTCTTTGATGCCTTGCGTCAAAGAAACGTAACCTAATTCGAACTAAAGAGGAACTTACTTCCTGAAAAAATTAAACAAGACATGTGAGTTTTTCCTAAAATGATAATTATTGCACAACACATACAGTCACACAAATGTAATGGTGTAAACATATCAATCTAGTCATCCGACTAGTTATATTGCTTCACGCAAGCAGTCACTCACACAGAAATGGCATGTCACCAGCACTCACAAAACAATATCACTTCCATAATCACATCACTTTTGGGAAATTGGTCTGTGGCGTCACCGAAACCCCCATGAGCCGTCCTCCCACATGCGCCCATCCTTGCATTAACGTGTGCAACCAGGGAGCGAGTTCCCCCCCATTACTGGCCGACCGGTCTAATCCTCACTGTGGACAGCCCTCTCATGTTTTTCCATTCTCTCTTTTCTTTCCATTACCAACAGGGATGGCAACCGGGTCGTCTCCATCAAATCTATATCATCAGGCGCTCACAACAGGGAGGCCACCGCGGGCTGCTGATCAAACTTAGATTATCCGGTGCGCCCAATAAAGAAGCCCAACCTGTGGTTAACCGTAAACGTACAGTAGGTGCACACGGGGGCGCCGATCTCCCATTTACCCGGCCGAACGGTCAGTTTTACAATTCATCATAATCAGGGATCCATTGCTTTATCGACCGTCCTTCACAAACCCATGGTGGAGCCCAACTTCATCGCCAATTCCACACAAGACACAAACAAGCATAGCATTATCACAACACAATTAATCAAACATTGCAATTAAATGCAAACATATTGATCAGTTGAACATCGTGATGCAATGCACAACTAGACATCCATTCTCAAATGCAATTAAATAATTAAATAAATAATATTAACAATAAACAACAACGATAAAATTAATAATAATAATAATAATAATAATAAACAATGATAATGAAAACAAATAAATAATTGAATGAATAATAATGATAATGATAAAGTAATTAAAGCACTTTATTTATTACGTATCAAATTATAGAAATTATCTAAATAGGCTTATTTATTATGTTATTAATTAAAACTAGTAATTAAAATTTATTTAGATTTCTATCAAGAAATTCGGCAGCAGTCTCCCCTAAAAATTGGGACTATGCTTACCAAGCTCAAAATATCACATATTTATCAACTTAACCATTTTCCAACAAAAGATACTTAATCTCTTCGCAAATCCTACTAATGAGAATCCCATAAAAACAAGTAGTACATCAATTATGTAGAGAGAATTTAAATTCACCATCAAGTCCCTATTTTTGTTATTAACTTCTCTATTCCTCTTTCCAATTTGTTATACCATACCATTTCTTAACTAATTATGACAAGAATTTATTCAACTAGCCAGGTTAGCTGTAAAATTTGCAAACGCCATTCTATTATACTCAACTCCATAAAGAAATTCAACCTACATTTTTTCTTTTTTACAAGCTTAATCAAGATGTAAAATTCTCCAAACCGTAGTTTATGTCCAATTTACCTATTTCTTCTATCTTTAATCAATCTTATAGACCTAAGTTTACGTACCTAGAAATCAAGAATCCTAAACAAGTAGTGTCTTTTGCTCTAGCTAAGTAAGAGATTAAGAATGTTAAACCTATAATCCAATTCCTGATTAAATTATGTCCTTTATTTTATGTTTATTCTCAATCCCATGAATGCCTATGAATATTCAGTATAATGCTCTGGGAAAAACTAATCAGATCGCAAATTAAGAAAATAAATTGAAGCCCTAATCAACAGAGACTAAAAGAAAAACATTCTAAAATTATCCAAAAAATTAAAATTTTATATACCCGAATCTTGCTGCCCGGAATTTTGTTTCACTGGAAAAAGGGAGTTACGAGTGTTTGGAAGACTAAGGGTAGGCTGAGAGCAAGGGCGTTGATGTCCACCAAAAACAGGCTGCTAGCTCACGCAAGAACTGTGGCGCGAGCTAATGGACAGCAGGGGGTGGTGGCGCAACAGCGCAGTGGCGCAACAAGATGGCGCTGCGTTCTATCTTAGTGGTAGAGACAGCGCTGAAGCAATAATGGGCGGAGCTGTGTAAGCAGGCGATGGCGCGATCTGGGGGAGGAGCAGGTGGTGGCGCTGACTCTGCTTCTCGCCAAGAAAATGTGAGAACGCAGATGCAAGAGGGGAAGAAAGAAGGAAAGAAGAAAGCAATGAAGAAGAAGAAGAAGGAGAAGGGAATGGCGGTGACAGTGTGCGTTGGTTGTCCCGTGATCGAAAGCGCAAGGAATGGGGATAGGGGAAGAAGTGGTGTGCGTTAGAAATAATGAGGAAAAAAGAAAATGTCTAGATGGTTTGGGTCGAACCGGTTCGATTCGGTTCGATTCCGGCCCAAACCTTTGGTTTCAATGGTTTTTGTGACTTTTTCAATGCGGCTTTCGGTTCGATTCCACAGTATTCCACACCTAAAAAAATATTAATATTTAATTTTCAGGCTGTCCGGTATATTCAAATTTAATTGAAAAATCTTTGAAAATACAATTTATATATATTATATACATAATAGATAAAGTTGCTGACTTTTTCAATTTTTATTAGTCGAAATTTCCGAACGAACTTATTTGGGCTTAGGCCCAAATTTCGAAAAAATTTGGGCTCGAATTGGGAACTTGTTACAATTGCAGCCTCACGCAGGCCAAAATTGCTGGGATTTTTGATTTAATAAAAAAAAATGCCAAAAGGTTTCGACAAATAGAAAATTCAGGGTGTTTCAATCTCCCCCCTTAAGACAAAGAATTTCAAAGCCATAAGAATTTACTTCCAACACCAAGGGCACAGCTCGAGAGTAGATAATATGAACCTAGGAAAGAAAAGGGTCAAGTATTCTAATTGTAATCCTCTCGCCAACCATCTTATTTAGTGCCACCTAGCTAACACTCATAAGAGTTTGAGTTTATTACCTAAATCTCCAATCACTATCTTTAGACAGCTACTGAAATCTTTAGAAAATCTTTCATTGAATAAAATTTAACAATAAAACCAGGTTTAACAGGAAAGTACATATCATATATCATAGATTTTTCTCAAAATCATGTAACTTCATTTGAAAATTTCAATTTTATTAGACATTCGTCTGTGAAGGCCAAACATGATTTACAAAGGCAAACAATTGTAATTATGATTTACTTACAATCATAAGAATTAACTCGTTTAATTACATATATGAGTACCAAAACTTTTCTTAATCAAAAGTTCAGAAATCACTACTTTAATCCAATACTTTAAGAAAAATCGTCTTGTAACTTTCGTTGTCTATTAGTATCACAGGGCGACTCAAGCTCATTCTCTTTAACTTAATCTCTCAAATTACCATAAAACTTATCACCTAATGGACTTTCACAATAACACCTTTTATCTCTCCTAGCTCTTATATTTTTAATAACTTTTCATTCCACAAATGTTGCTATTAGTTCGTCCTAAGGATATTAAATATTCTTATTAATTTTTCACTCCTTCCACTTAACTGTCAACTTCTCTTTCCAACGCTTATTCCTTATGTCGCCTTAATATTCATCACGAAAACTTAACTTTCATAATAATATCTCTTAGTAATTCGCACTTCCGTTCTCAACCTAAATCTCATCTGATAACCTTTCATTTTACTAATGTTGCCTAATCACCAATAAATTTCCTCAATTCTTTGACCATAATGCTGCCTGTTTGCAATTACCCATTCAGATATTACAATCAATCGATCTCATTAATCACGTCCTTCGAAGTCTGATTTACATATACTGTTAAACTTCTTTACCTCTTTGTCCATATCCTTTTCTGGATTACAATTTCAAACCATAAATTTAACATTTTAATTAAGTCTTACTTTCTGGATTACAATTTCAAACCATAATGTTAACATTTTAATTAGTCTTATTTGACTAAGTGTTAGGCACCATGTCTGAAACTATTGACTTAACATCCATCTATTGCTAACTTATATCAAATTCAGATTCAACTCATCTGTCTCACCTATCTTTGACTTTAGAATTTTTAACAAATCCTTTCCTTATCTAAGTCTAATAAGATATTCATGAATTCTTCTAATTTTTATCTACTACTTACTCCTCATATATATATTATAACTCGTCATATATCCTTCTTATACCCTTAAAGTATCCAAGTTCATTCCTAATGTCATTCCTTCCATTTATTACATTAAACAATCCTATAAACAATCCTATTATTCCAAATCTAATCGCCGGACTTTAACTTCTAATACCAAAAATCGGCTACACGACATTTCTAAGCATTCATGTCTCAACTTGACTAACTACTGTCTACCTTACTTTATTTATTATCGCCACCAGTCTTATTCCATTCTTTTTCCCAATTTTCTTTCAAATTTTACTATCCTTGTAATTATTTCATTTTTAAACGATCTAATCGCAATTGGCCCGCCCGGTGATATAAATAGACAGCTTTTCTCAAAGAATAATTTTCTAATATAAATAATCAATTTCAAATTATTTATCATAACACAATTTGATTCAAATTAAAATGGGGTTTTTAGATTTAAATTGTCAGGTAAATAAAATGAAGACAACAAATAAAGGTTAATATTTTTGAAAATAAACTCTAAAGAATTCAGTAGGCTTGTGTTGAAACTAGACACAAAATTTCTAATTAACCTCAATGTTATTATCTATGTTCATGAATCTCTATACCAATGAAAATCCTATTTATTCCTCTAACACTATCCTAAGCCTACTCACTGACCAGGAAAATAGAGTTCACATGAAAGAAAGTAGTGTACTGGGTGGATCAGGCCAATCCACTACCAACAAGTATTACTCTATTCCCTAAGCTGTTTTAATAAAAATCAAATCCTTCAATTTCACATTATTGCACTTAGGATAGAAAATTAATTTGGTTTAATGGCTAGGTTTAAATATGGGTGAAAAATAAAAATTTGATATAGGCTTCAAATTAGTTGCAAGGGTCATACTTTAACTTAGGTTGTATAGGCTAAACATGAAGTTTTTAACAAAGAATGTCTAAATCATTTCTTTCTAAATGTAAGCATAAAAAAATTTGTCTTGAAGAAAATTTTAATTTTGTTCTAGGAATGCCAAGGTTAAATAAATTTTGATTAAAATACATGTCACGACCCGATTCCACGGGCCGGACCGACACTAGGGCCCAGGTAAGCTTAAGGCCCCCGAGGCCCGTAGTAAGCCTGAAACCCTAAAATTTGCTATCTTAATATAAATTTCGAATATTCAGCCCATATTAAAAAAATAAGCCTCAAGATTTTATTTCATCTCATTTCTAATATAGGCTCAAAGCATCATTTCGTCTACGATAATACACGACTAAAGGTAAGTAAATTCTACAACTGCGGAGTCACTAACTATTTGATATACATAGCCTTTTATACATACAGTTACATACTGAAATAATTATGGAATTAAGGAAAATTTCTTTGATGCCTTGCGTCAAAGAAACGTAACCTAATTCGAACTAAAGAGGAACTTACTTCCTGAAAAAATTAAACAAGACATGTGAGTTTTTCCTAAAATGATAATTATTGCACAACACATACAGTCACACAAATGTATGTGTAAATATCTATCTAGTCATCCGACTAGTTATATGATCACGCAGTCAGTCACACAATGGCATAACAACAGCATTTACAAACATTATCACCTTCAGATAATCACTTCACGTGGAAATTGGTCAGTGGCGTCACCGAAACCCCCGATGAGCCGTCCTCCCACATGGCCCATCCTCTCATGATGTGTGCACCAACTCTCATAACGTGTGCACCAGGGAGCGATCCCCATACTGGCCGAACCGGTCTAACCTCACTTGACTTCAGCCCTCTCAATTGTTTTCCCATTCTCGCTCTTTTCTTTCCATACCAAACAGGAAGGCACCGTCGTCTCCATCAAATCTAGATCATCAGGCGCTCACAACAGGAGGCCACCCTGCGGGCTGCGATTTTTTTTAATTCACCAAAAAAACCTAGAATTATCCGGTTGCGCCCAAATAAAGAAGCCAACCTGTGGTTAAACCGTAAACGGTAACAGTAGGTGCACAACGGGCGCCGATCTCCATTTACCCGGCGAACGGTCCAAGTTTTACAAAATTCATCATAATCAGGATCCATGCTTTAATGCCGACCGTCCTCACAAAACGCCATGGTGACCAACTTCAATCCCAATTCCCACACAAGCAAAGCACAATTGAGCAATCATCACACACAATAAAATCAAACATTTGCAAATCAAATGCAGAACATATTAAATTTCAATTAGACAGTCGTGATGCCAATGCACCATTAAAACATCCAAAATCAATGCAAATAATAAATAAATAATAGTATTAGCAATTAACAACAATAATATAATACATAAACAATATTAACAATAATAAGTTAAATAAAATGAATATTTAAAATAGTTTAATTGATTAAGTTTATAAACACCAGAGCACTATATTTATTATTGTACCATTATAGAACTAATCTAAATAAACTTCTTATTAATTATGTTGTTAATTAAAATTTATTCTAATTTCTATCAAAATTTCGGCAGCACCTCCCCTAAAAATTGGACTATCTACCAGCTCAAATATCACAATATTTTTATATCTTTCAATCAATACACACAGCCCATCCGTCGGGCAATCAATCAATTTAAAATACCCATCCGCCTTCAATAATATATCACCAATCAACCATAATTTACAAATTAAAGACCTTCAACTAATCTAGGAATATTATCATCAATTCTTTGCTTAAAGTATAAACACTATCATTAAACATTTATTAAAGTTCTAGACTAACTATTAAGAACTGACATTTCAATTAAATTACAATTTAATAAATGCTTCTACTAGATAACTCAGCTCGAAACTTAAACATATAATTAAAGCTTCATAATTTCTCCGTCTTAATATAAAAATACGACTTCTATATATAGCTAAAGAGTTTTTCAATTGAATTGTTACTTTAGCAAGAATATTGCTATCATTATCATGCTATCCTCATTCTTAACTAAAACTATCTTAATCACACTAACATATTTACTAAAATATGTTTCAAATAAAGTTAGCAAGAAATTAATTTAAATTTCCTAAAATATTTATATGAACAATAGTATTTGACGCTTTATTCTATAGTAATTCAATTAGCACATCAAATCCTGTAACTATACTCAATGAATTCATTAATCAATTAATTCTTTATATAATCAAAAATTTAGAATTGAGTCTTAGAACGTACCAATTGCGAATAGGGCGACGATTCCACGATCAGCGCGAAGGGAAGAGCATTCTGTCTCTCGGGGCCTCGCCGGAGTGTCGCCGGCCGGTCACCGGACCGCCGCCGCCGGCGTTGGTCCACCAAAACAGGCTGCTACGCTCACCAAATGAACTGTGGCGCGAGCTAACTTGGAACAGCAGGGGGGTGGTGGCGCAACAGCGCAGTGGCCGCAACAAGATGGGCGCTGCGTTTTCGTTCTTAGTGGCTAGAGAACACGCTGAAAGCAAATGGCGGAGCTGTGGTAGGCAGCGATGGGCGATCTGGGGATGGGAGCAGGTGTGGGCGCGACTCTGCTGTCTCGCCAAGAAATGTAGATCGCAGATGGAAGAGGGGAAGAAAAGAAGGAAAGAAAGAAGAAGAAGAAGAAGAAGAAAGGAGGAAGGAAAATGGCGGTGACAGTGTGCTGTTTGGTGTCCCCGGTGATCGGAAAGCGCAAGAAATGGGGAGGGGAAGAGTGGTGTGCGTTAGAAAATAGAGGAAAAAGAAAAATTCTAGAAATGGGTTTGGGTCCGAACCGGGTTCGATTCGGTTCGATTCGGACCCAAACTCTTTGGTTTTCAAATGGTTTTTTTTGACCTTTTCAATCGGTTTTTTTCGGTTCGATTTCTCACAGTATTTACACTAAAATATTAATATTCAAATTTTCAAGGCTGTCGGTAATAAATTAAATTTAAAATTGGAAAATCTTTGAAAATACAATTTATATTATATATATATAATACATATAGATAATTTGCTGGACTTTCATTTTATTAGTCGATTAATTTCCGAACGAACTATTTGGGCTTAGGCCCAATTCAAAATTTTGGGCTCCGAAATTGGGACTATGTTTACAAGATTGCAGCCCACGCGGTTACAATTGCAGCCCACGCGGCCAAAATTTGCGATTTTTGATTTAATAAAAAAATGCAAAGGTTTCGAAAATAAAAATTCAGGGTGTTTCACCGCCCCACTTCTATCCTTAGACATTGCTGTTTTCTGACAAAAATGAAACACTAGTTAAGAAATACTGTTATTCTGTCATCCCTAACAATGTCACCTACTCTCTTGCCTGAAATGAAACTAGTACGAAATTCCATTTGCTCTGTAGCTGCAAAGTAGTAGTAAGATCATATCATATCAGAAAGTAAAATCATATTACAGAAACTGTTAGTACAATAATTCTCACTGTACTGGACAAAACAACTATGTACGAAAACCCATTATATATATTGATATTTTTGTTCATCATCATCGGCCAGCCTTATTAAAATATGTTCGAAGGCTACAGAAATAGTCTGGTGGATCAATACACCATAATGACTATCAATCACAAAGCTTCATCAAATATCCCTGAGTACAGTAACTGAGTCATATTAAAGCCAACATTTTCTATAATTCATGGACTTTTCAGTATGACGACATGATTTCAGAGCCATTAATGGCCTGTAGGCTAGGGATCTCAATTTTACACTGTTGCTCCACAAAGTTTGTAAAATAATGGCCGATACTACTCGTGTTGCAAAATACGTCTTCACTTCAGACTCGAAGGTGCCTATGTTCATCTGTCCCCTTTAAGGTGTATATAGCTCTCTGACAAAACTCCAACTATCTCCAGTTTGAGTTGTGGGAGGCAAAGAAAGTATAATCCGGATGATTTACTTGCAAGCGCCTAAGCCAGTTGTCAGCAGCCCACAACAAGGAATTGACTTTCTGACATTCATAAACTCCATTTGGATACCAAAATGAAACTTTGAACTTGTAGGAAGCAAGGCCAAGTATGGGCAAACGTAGTTTGAATGACAAGTCGGCACAGGAAATATCCCTAAGACTCCCATCATTGTTCAGACCTGCCCCAAACAACCATTTCAAAAGCCATAAGACTGCAGCCACAAACATGCAGTTCATAACAGTCCATAAATGCACACAAATGTATATACATGCATAGAAAGAATGAAGAAGATACATACTCTGAAATGGTGGTGACAAAGAATGAAAAGTTAGAAAACAGGCATCCAGATTCTGTAGAGTTGGACCCATGGGGATCCTATATATGGGATACCAAGCCACAGAAAGCCAACTTGAAGGCGACAGGTCACAACTCCTATATGTTCTTAGTCCTGGAAACTGAGATGCAAGGACTGAAATCTGTAGAGTATAAAGTTAAATGCTTTAGTAATGATGGAAAACAAAAAAGGAGAAAAATGATAAACCTAACAAGTCAAGTATGATAACAGTACGAACTTGCCTTATCAGCCAAAGGTTGACGAGTGAATGGCGAAGCATGCTCCATGTATTCAAAAATAAGCTGACCTGGAGGGTTGGAGATCTCACATTCATCACTTGATGAGCCTCTGAGGGGTTTATTTCTTAGTGAGAGTCTATTCAAACTCTGAATATTTGCATCTGCAATGTTTTGCTGGGTCAAATGCCCCCGAAAACCATTGTTAACTACTCTGTCTGCTCCATAGTCACTGCTACCATCACTACTCGTTTCCCTGGATGAATCAGCATCACTTTCATCCCCTGGCCTCCTATCAAAGGATAAAAGCAATAACAATTTAATGCATCAAGCGCATTTACTAAGGAAAATAATGTTCACAGCAGAGACAATTTGATAAAAATCAGACAGTTCCATTTCAAATGATTATTTCTTCCAAAGGAAAGGCCAAATGGAACTTGTTCTATTCCATAGACATTTAGATATTCTGAGAAACTCAGGAGCTGATATCAATTTCAAAGACATGGAAGCCATATAGCAGAAAATAGAGAGGCTAGCAAATCTTTCTGCTGTGGAGATATTTTGAAGAAACAATAAAATCCTAGTTGTTAGGCATTATGCAATCAGGAACTAAGGAAAAACGTGATGTGCTTGCATCTGCAATTTACTAAGTGCAACAAAACCAGAAACACTACCAAAAAGCAATAATGTTACAATCTCACTCAAGCATTATGTAGAAAAGGACTGAAGTTTACATGTATCAACCTTTTTTCCCAATCAATAGGACATATCATTCCCCTTTCAGCACATAGAAATATATTAAGCAATTGCAGAACTGAGACAGCAATTCATCTCTTGAGAAAATTGATTTAGTATATCCAAGATACCAAGACCTTTGGTCCAATTTATCAAACTTGACATAATGGAGACACCATGAAGCATATAACTTCTACATAGGTATCCATTCTACAATGAGGTTGATGTGTCTATGGGTGGAGGACATCCCAACATGCCATGGCAAGATCCAAGCAAACCAGATCACTTTTTCTTTCCGTTTAAGGTTATATATATTTTTTATGTAAATCATTTAACTGAGTTGTTACAGGAGAAATGACAACAGAAAGGTAGTTCAAACAATGTAACAAAGGTCAACATGTCCCCTCATCAATTATAGTCATGGCATTTCAAATTTAACTCAAGTTAACTAAATTGAGTTGAGTTCAAGCTCTATACGTGTTAAATGACATTCCAGAAAATACTTACAGTAAACAGAAGTACAAAAGCAACTAAAACTTATGCAGACTGAAGGTAATATGGAATCCAAAATGAAATGCTGAAGGAGAAAAAAGTATTCAGAAAAACACTCTCTAAATAAACTTGTAGAAATTTATTATTGATGTTTTTGGCACAGATGCTGATCATAATGTTCCGTCTACAATTAGAGTTACCATGTGATGGCATATGCATCCTGTTCAAATGGGTACAACCATTCAACATCAGATATCCTTACATAAAGATCAATAAAGCAGCTTTAAGAAACTGCAGAACCTTAATGCAAACGCTTGCTATAAATATTGTGAACTTTTGAAAGCTGCATTGCCAAGTCAACTAAAACCTTATACTAGGCATGGCAATAGAGCAACAATATCATCAAGAAAACACCAAATGTTAACTAAATGCTTGGAACAAGAAATTTGTATCCAATGACAACACAAAAACAAATGTTGGAATGAACAAACACCAAATCATATCCATCAATCAACAGTCATAAACTATCAATTGAAAAAAGATATAATAAGAGCAAGAAGAATATGATAAAGCACAAAACAAGACAGCGACTCACCTAAGCCTAGGGGAGGGTCTTGATGGGTCTATATAGAGCTGAATGCCAGACAAGTAAGGAACATAGTACTGCATAACAGTTTCGCTTCCATTTAATACAAGTGGAACACCTGCTCCATATGCACTCCACTCCTTAAAAGATTCCCACAGATCCCCCAGCACAAAGTAAGGGTGAAACTCTGCTTCAGGTTCACGTGTTCTCCATCCCCTAATACTTGTCTGCAAACCCAAAAATTCCACCATAAGTAAGGCGCCCATGTATTGTCAAATAAAAAACGGAAGGAACGCACTACTCTATGAGTGTTAAACTAGAGCAGTCCAATCCATTGTGCTACTTACTGCCAATAAGGCCATTTAAGATCAAGCAGTAACAAACGAAATGCAACAAATTGTAAAATTTTAAAATTTCCAATAGACATAAAGTCAATCCTGATAGAGCGAACTAAGAATTACCAAAGCATCAAATTACAAACCCTAATTGCCATAGTATGAGGATCATTCTAGCACTAAATACCTTCGGAGTGCGAAAATCAGGAATCAACACAAAAAAGGCACATAAAAACCAAGAAAATCAGAAATTCCATTCCCATATCTTGAAAAACTCAGAACTCAAAAACCCAAAAGAAAAAACCACCAAAATTCGCTAAATTTAGATTACCTTGGGGAAATATTGGGCAGGAACCACAGGAGCAGTGTACTCCAAGAACCGATCTAAATTCGTGGAATTAACGTCGCTTCCTATCCGTCCTGAAACAGAACAATTTGACATCGACGACGACGAAGACAACGACCCACATTGGTCGGAGTCCGCTCTTTTCTCCATCTCCGCAGTAGAATTCTTTGAAATCGACGGTCTTTGCTGCTGCGTCTGTTGCTGCTGTTGAAGTTGTTGCTGTTGTTGCTGCTGCTGCTTTCGCATTGCCGGAGAAACGTAAAATCGGCTCTCGCCACGGGCTCGGGCAATCGAAACTCCACCGGACCCTGACATTGTACAGAACCGAAGAATAATCTGAAACAAAACGATGTCGTCACAGAGAAATTGGACGCAAGGTTTTCAATTCTTCCTGTATAATTATATACCAAAAGTTCTCTCACCCTCTCTCGTTCTGGGTATCAATAGGAAAGGAGACTGAGCATGTGTGAAAATAGGTCAAGTGTTGGAGGTATGTATTGAAGAGTAACGAAGGTGAGATTTTTTAGGCTTCGTGGGCGTGGGTATGGGAAATTTGGGCCAACAGGAGACGAGAAGAATCCAGAAAGTTTTTGATAGAGTTTGTATTTCGAGAGAAGTCTTCTTTCCTTCCTTTTATAATTTTATTCTGTTGCAATATTACCCTTGTACATATTCTAAAATGACAGACGTGTCCTCTGCGTAAAACTGGGATATAAAGGTTAGGGTTGGGGTTAGTTGATTCGTTACTCCCTCTAGTACTTCAGGTGGCTCGATGGATTAGGTGTAGTCCAATGGGGTTGAGCCCCAATTTCGTTTTCAACTTTTTTATATCTTCTTCTCCCTCTCTTGCCATTTTGTGGGGTCGCATTGTGGAATATGCTCTACCGCTTATACTTTTGATTCCAATATTTCTGTATAACAACGACAAAATAAGCATTTATACTCTGTCCACTGTATTTTAATTGGTCTTTCTATTTACGTGGAAGTGAAAAAGTTTTAAATAATACTATTAAAACGGGCTTGAACCTACGGACAGTCTGTGATCATCCGTAATTTGTTCGGATGTGAGAAAAAAAGATTTTTTTTTACTCAGCACATTTTTTATCAAAGCCTGTGTAGACCGGGACGGACAGGTCCACGAGGCTTGCATTAGAACAAAAATATATATCTTTTTTTTACTCAGCAACATTTTTTATCAAAGCCTGTGCTAGACCGGGACGGCAGGTCCACCGAGGTTGCATTTAGAACAAAATAATACTCTATATATTATATTACTATATATATATATATATATAATTATAAAATTTAAAATAAAATTGGAGAATAAGCTTAATGGAAACTATATGGGAATAAACGTTCAGTAGTTTCTATATTAATTTTTGGAAATCACTTTCCTCTTAATATATTAAAATTTAAAATAAAAATGGAGAATAAGCTTAATGGAAACTATATGGGATAAACGTTCAGTAGTTCTATATTTAATTTTTGGAAATACTTTCCTCTTTTTTCTACATCAATGCTCTTTGAATAGACATACAAAACCAACAAAAATTCAAAAAGTAGTAAAATAAAAAAAAAAAAACTTTCAAAACAGATATGTTTGGGCCCATCAGCAGGCCCGTACGGACCGAGCCTGGGTTGAATAATAGAGGCCTTTTTTTAATGAGTTTTTATAGCTTGACCCGTTTTGAAATCGAGTCCGTGTGGGCCGGACTAGACAGCTCATTTTGACAACTCTAGTTTTAGGTACAGATCTTCACTAATTTTATTGTTTGTACAACCTGATAATAAATCATGTTAATTTTTTTTACCTTAATAAAAAATTTCAATAGCTTTGGAAAAACTTTTAAAGTTAATTAATGTCAACCAAACATAAAACAAATTTTAACGAAGCATATCTCAACTGTGGCTGTGGGCTTTTTCATTGCTCAGTTAAAACGACATGAACGACCACGCCTTGGTTTTACTGGATTTTGCTGATATAGCCCAATCTATAGATGTTTGCTTTGTCAGTGATAGCTGTTAAAGATATTTTTGCCTAATAATCGTCAGATGATGAAAAATAAAATAAATTTTTTTCTAATTTGATTATTTCTTATTTTGTTTATTTATGTATTAAGTCAAAGTCCGGGTGCTAGAACAATTGATTATTTATGCTGGCTTTAACGTGTAATATTCAATTGAGATAGCTGGACCAAGAATATGAAGAAGGAAAGCTTTCAGGGTTGGTGTATAAGTAGCACATACATTTGCACAACCCAAAACCCACAACAGCGACTCCATTAAAATTCATTCTTGATCCATCTTTTTGCTTAAATCGTTGAAAATGGGTGTTGTAACATATGAAGGACAGGTTGCTTGTTCAATCCCACCAGCCAAGATGTTCAAGGTATTTATCCTTGACTCTGAAACCCTCCTCCCGAAGGTCTTGCCTCAGGCCATTAAGAGCATTGTCCATCTTGAAGGAAATGGAGGTCCTGGTACTCTCAGACAAATCAATTTTAGCAAAGGTCAATTGTTAGTTATTTATTACACTTGAATCATCCTTAATCTTGTTTTTGTTCTTAGGCAACTTATTGTAATATTGTTTAAAAATATCCAGGTAGCCCATTGACTTATGTGAAGGAGACTGTTGATGCGATAGATAAAGAAAATTTCATATTTGAATATTCAGTAGTTGAAGGCGATCCTGCTCTCATGAACAACGCAATTGAGAAAATCGCTTATCAGATTAAGTTTGAACCCTCTCCTGATGGAGGATCCATTTGCAGGCGTAGCAGCAAGAGCTATACTGTCGATGGGATTGAGGTTAATGAAGAGGAAATTAAGGCTGGCCAAGCAACGGCTATGGAACTCTTTGCCGGAATATTCAAGACTTTTGAAGCTTATGCCTTGGCTAATTCTGATGCCTGATTAATATGTGAAACTTGCATTTAACTATTTGTTGGGTAAAGAAGAGCTATCCATTATGTAAGAATTACATAAATCAATGAAATATTAGTTAAGAGGCCTTCCATTATTGTGAAATGAACAATCGGGGAAAGCTTTTTTCCTTGTTTCTATTCATTTGCAGAAACTGTGTGCATGCTGTTTATCTGCACCTAAGTAAAGTTAATCAAACACAAGATTATCCATTAATTGTAATATATATACAGTAGCTTAATTCTTGATTTTCCATCCCTAAACTTGAGCCAACTGCTGGTTTTGCAAATTGTAATAATCAAAAGGAAAATGAAAGATGATGATGGTAAATCAATGAATTATAATTAATTTAGGTGATAATGGCGTTTAGGACGTATTGAGGAAGGAATCATTAGGTGTTTCTTGTATTTATCCTACAGAATAGATTCTTGTGTTTCCCGATAGAATCGATAATTCTTAAATAAAAGAAAAAAAAAAAAACATATAAATTGTTGTCGTGATTTCACAAAGAACTCTTTAGATCAGTCTATTTCATGTTCCACTTTGATTTGATCAATCATATATCTTCTACTTGACAAAAATTCAGATGGGTTTTGCCACTTATGACATGGAGATCAGCAGCCCTGTCCCTGCAGCAGAATTGTTCAGGGCAATTGTTGTTGATGCAGAGACTTTCCTCCCCAAGATTTTTCCACAGGTTATTGCAAGCCATGTCACCATTGAAGGAGATGGAGGTCCTGGAACAATTAAACAAATTAACTCGAGCGATGGTAATTAGTTAAGTTTATTACTTCTCTTGAATATATAGCAATTCTTTATCAATTTGGAAGTGTTTATCTGATTTCTCCAGGGAAATATGTGAAGGAAAGGACAGATGCAATAGACAGAGAGAAGTTCATGTATGCATATACTGCGATAGAAGGTGAAGTCTTGGCAAACACATTTGAGAAAATTTCTTACGAGTTTAGCTTTGGGGCCTCACCCGATGGAGGATCCATTTGCAAGAGCAGCACCAAGTACTACTCTATTAGCGACACTGAGATTAAAAAGGAGGAAATTGAGGCCCGCAAACAAAACGCTCTTGCAATGTTTAAGGTCATTGAAGAATATCTTCTGGAAAACCCAGATGCTATAAATTAACTCGGCTACGTACTTGGCATTTGTGTAAGAAATGTATGGACTTCTCTTTACATGTTAATGGATGAGCTCACAATGTCATTGGGCTATTATCTTTTGCTGTTTGAGATACAAGCAAATCTTTTCCTGCATAAATATAAATAACTCCTTTCTATATCCCCTGAAGATTTTGAGGCAAACCTAGCAAATATTGGTTAATATACGACAATTGTAAATTTGGAATTGTTAGCTTCTTCGGTATTCTAAGAAGGCAAGAGTATATTCCTCGTACATTTACAACTTAAAGCTTGAAGCTCTCGCTAGATAATATACATATCCTTAATTTTGTTTCTTAGCATAGGAAAAAGACAGTATCCGGAATCAGTTTTGCCCATCTGAAAAAATTTCTTTCTTCCAGGGATGCTGCACCTGCACAGTTTCTTGTAAAAAGAATGATTATCCAATCAACAAAACCAAAAATAAAGCAGGTGATAATTCCCATAAGCATCAATCTATAAAAACCATTGATTATTAACTCACAATTCCTCACCTCAAACACTCAGTACTAGACTATTACTAATCAGTCAATCTCCATTTTTAATTTTTGAAGCTTGCTCTGTTAGTACATTGAAAGATCATGGGCGTGGTCTCTTATAATATGGAGGTGGCCTCCCCAATCCCCCCAGCTAAGCTGTTCAAAGCCTTTGTGCTTGACAATGACAATATCATTCAAAAGGTTGTACCACAGGCTATCAACAACGTCGAAATCCTTCAAGGAGATGGAGGGCCTGGAACTGTTCGAAAAATCACTTTCGGCGAAGGCATGCCTAAACTAGTATGCTTAAATTAATTTACCTCACAATTTGCATAATCCTGACAGCTCCTTTATGCAGGTAGCCAATTCAAATACGTGAAGCATAGGATTGAAGAAATTGACAAGGAGAACTTCGTATACAGATACAGTGCAATTGAAGGCGATGTTCTAGTGGATGTTCTTGAAAAAATTGATAATGAGATTAAGTTTGAGGCATCTGGTGATGGAGGATCCATTTGCAAGAACAGGAGCACTTACTATACCATTGGAGACCATGAGCTCAAACAGGAGGAGATTAAGGCTGGCAAAGAAAAATCCTTGCAAATTTTCAAGGCTGTTGAGGCCTACCTCTTGGCAAATCCCCATGCCTATAGTTAGAATTTTATTTTATTTTCTTTGGCAAATCCCCATGCCTATAGTTAGAATTTTATTTTATTTTCTCAGGCTATAAGTACAATAAACTGCCTTTTCCTTTGCTAATAAGAAAGTTACACTGTAATAAAGGATTCGAACTCGAGACCTATCACTCTCCACGTCTTGAGACGAGAAAAAACCAATTAAATTACATCTGATTTACAATAATTCTAGTATTATTGAATCATTGGTGAAAACATATCATATATTATTTTTACGTATGACATTGATCGGCTTAATATTAATTCTTAATAATTAAAAATATATTGAAACAAATTAAAAGTAGTTATCTGCATATATACTTTCATCGGGCCCTCTGTGTCAGCATCAAGGGCGAAGACTTTGAACAAGTCTTGGCTCGTGGAATTGATATATTAATTTCCTTCTCGAAAGTCACTATATCCACATCATGGCTTTTGGAAAATTAAGATCAAAGGCTGTCAGTTTCATGAAAAAAATAGAGGCAGGAGTAATTTGACGGACGTCTGTCTGTCCATTTTTAACCTTATAAATTTTATAGGTTGATTAAGAAAATAATTAAATTATTTAAATTATAATAAAGTATAATTTTTTAATTTGATTATATTATTTTTTAATTAAATCACTTAAATTATAATATAGCAAGCAGATGGCCAGTTTTTGGCTGAACCAAAACTGGTACACAACAAAACTTGAACTCTTAATCAGGACAATATTACTGAAATTTCAACCTTTTTTTAGTTATTAGACATTAGGATTTGCCAAGATGTAGGATTCAACAGCCTGGAAGAATGCCTTGCTATTTTCTTCGAGCTTCTTGATTATGTCAGGATCGATCTTACCATATTCACCCTTTGGGTAATAGGTGGTTTTGATCTTGAGGATGGATCCTCCATCACCAGAAGCCACTATTTTGTTTTCATAACTTATTTTCTCTAGTGTATCTAACCAGGGTTCTCCTTCAATTGTAGTGAAGTGTTGGGATATCCTCCCAAGTCCCACTGATCTATGTTCAGGATCCGATCTTACCATCATTCACCTTTGGTGCAGGTTAATAGGTGGTTTGATATCTTGAGGATGGATCCTCATCACCAGAAGGCCACTATTTTGTCTTTCATTAACTTATTTTTCCTCTAGTGTAAACTCTAACCAGGGGTTCTCCTCAATTGTAGTGAGTGTGGGACATATCCCCCAAGCTCCCACATCGGATCAAAGAGGAGAAATTGGAACCAAATATAATGGTTCAAAACCACCCATTAGTATATGAGGCCTTTTGGGGAGGTGCCCAAAAACAAATCCGTGAGGCCTTGGCCCAAAGCGGGACACATATCAAACTTAAATTCGGGGGTTGGTGGTTACACGCAGGTCCCAACAATGGTATCGAGAGCCCTTTGGTTCGGAACCAGGATATCCAATCACATTTGCAGGGGGAGTCGTGTCGTGGCAGTCAAGATTACTGAAGCGTGCAAAGAGTTGCTGTGTAACAACAGGATCAAGACCGGAAAAAGATCTGCAGGTGGTGCCTTGTGTCGAAAGTCTTTTCGACAAAAGGAGGTCGGGCGGCGTGTCCCGCAAAGTTGTAGTGGCGGTACAAGATGGTAGGTCAGATCTAATAGATTATAGCTGCAGGGATAATGATGGCTAACGTCCCCACTTGAGTGTGCAGGGGGAGATTTGTTGTGCGGTGCCCACTCAAGTGGGACCCACAATAAATTTGAAAAGAAAAAAAAAAACAAACCCAACCCCCCATAGGTTTAATGAGGCACTTTTGAGAGGTGCCCAAAAAACAAATACCGATGAGGGCTTGACCAAAGCGGGACAATATCATTTGGGAGGTGCCCAAAAACAAATCCGTGAGGGCTTGGCCCAAAGCGGACAATATCATACTAATTCGGGGTTGGATGGTACACGCGGTCCCAACATTAAGTTATACACCAAATTGCCTTCGTCTACTATATCAATTTCGTTCGTTAAATATTTCACTTCAAACCCTGCACCTGTCAAACAAGAAAATATTTAAATCCTGATAACTTATTTTTTTTGTCTTCGTAATTATTCCAAGGCCTCCATCTTCTTAATTCTTAATGGCATGAGGCAGAATTTTGGGAGCAAAGACGTGAGATTCAACGAAATAGACTCTGAACAATTTTGCTGGGGGGACTGCACTAGCAATCTCATGCTCACGCAAAATAGCCATGTCAGTCCTTACTTTGGAAATATATCGAAACATGAAGAAATGAGCTATGGGAGTGTATGAAAAATGAAAGAGCCAAATAAGGTTGTGGAAGTGAGCAAGTGGCTATAGCTAGTCTTGCTAGTTGTCGACTTGTCAAACAAACCAAGCTATTAAAAGTTAAAATCCATAATTCTGACCCTATCATCAGAAATTGTGACATAAATTTCTTGCTTTTCTGTAAGAAAAACACATTCTGTAATTCTTGAATTAAATACACTTTATAAACTTAAGTAATACATTAGAAAATTATTTGATTGAGATTAAAAATTTAAGAGGTGCTGACTATGAACAAGAGTGGAACTAGACATTTAAAAGTAAATAAATGATGTGAAGCAACAATAAGCATCCATTTCAACTCAACTTCCAATTTTTATTAAATGACCAAAACTACATACATCAATAAATAGCTTTTGGCCCAAAAAAAAGGCTGAAAAAAAAATGAACTTTTAATTTTAATTGAAGGCATCAGGATTTGCCAACAGATATGCTTCAATAACCTTAAAGACTCCCATGATCCTGTCATGCCCAGCCTTGAGTACTTCTTCATCAATCTTAGCATCACCTTTTGGATAGTACTTCACAATACTCTGGCAAATGGATCCTCCATCAGGCGTAGGTATAACTTTCTCATCGTAGCAGACCTTTTCCAATGTCTCCATCCATGGCTCCCCATCAAATCTAGTATACGAGCATGCCAAGTTCTCCTCGTCCATTGAATCAATTCTTGTTATCAAATATTTGAAGTCGTTGCCTGCGTAAATTAGATGAACAAAAGAAACAAATGGATATTAGTTAAAGATTCAGTTGTTTACTGTTAATTAGAGTCATAAGGATAGATTAATACCTTCTGCAAAATTAAGCTTCTTGACAGTTCCAGGTCCTCCATTTCCTTCAAGAACCTCCACATTCTTAATGAACGCAGGGAGGATTGTAGGAAGAATGGTGTCAGATTCTTTTAGGAAGACCTTAAACATCTTGGCGGCGGAGACAGCAGTGGGAACCTCGACTTCATGTGTCACGACAGCCATTGTTAAGTGTTAACTGTTAATCAAAGGGATTGAGAAGTATTGTGTATGTTGATGAGTGATCAGTTATAGTGTGAATTTATAGCGCAAGATCTCATAACTTAAGAGACTGTTGTTAAAGTTTTTAGTATTGAGATTTTAGAGAGCAAAGATTCGACGGTCAACAAAGGCTTGCTTTGCACATGTTGATTGATGGTATGAATATCGAAATAATAAAAAAAAAAGATGGAGTAATATATTTTTAATATTCCGAAATAGTATAGGACAGGAAAAAAAAATAATATTTGTAAAATATTATCTTTTAACATTCATTCAATCTTTTTTTTTTTAATACTTGAGAAACACAATGGACCGTAATAACATCGTGATCTACACAATAGAGATAACATTCCCCTTTGAATAACATTCATCAAATTAGTGATAATTTTGTAGTAGAGAAAACTCGAGAACTCGAGACTTTTCACTCCTCATATCTTCGACAACATATGGAAAGGTCAACCAAGTCACACTTGATTATTACATTCATTCTTCTTTGAGGTTTAACTTTATTAGAATATCATTTCGTTGTTGATATTGATACAGTATAATATTTAATTATTTATTTTAATTGAAAATGTTTAGTCTCTTATATTTACTATATAATCTCATTAGAAATTAATAATATATTTTCGTTTTTTCTGTAATAGCTAAAATTTTTAACTAAAGATTATGGGTGATTAATAGTATTTATTTAAAAAAAAAAAAGCTATGTTCCACTATAAGTTTTACCAATCAGTATAACACACTCTCAAAATAAAAAATATCATATAGTAATCAAAATTTTATTGGTTAACAAAAAAACTATTAATTATAATAAATAAATTATTGAAAAATAATATTCTTTAGTCAAACTTGATGAGCTTGTTATTAAAATCATACTTTGTTACTTACTCAAAACTGAGCAATTTTGAATGATTTTGTTTTTTATTATTTAAGCAAAAAATGTTTGTATGTTGACAAAGTCACGAGTATGTATCACATAATTTACTCCCTATTTTTAAAAGAAAAGATAGTGGAAAGAGAACAAAGACTTGACTTGGTACTAGTGATCAGCAGCCAGTAGATATAAAATTCAATCTGATCAGCAGCCAGTCTACAGAGGTTAGCTGCGAAATGAATTATTGAATTTGTTTTCTTTTTTCTCTCTTTCAAGTTTGCATTGCTATTGGTCCACTCGAAAGTCCAAATAGGCTAGCTGTCAAATTATTATTATGGAATAAATAATTAAAAATGATAATAACAATTTATGTGAAATTAAAATGATAGTCCCAGTATAAAAATTATAATCTAACCATTGTTTCTGCAGATGAGATGATTCTTACAACAGAAACTCTTGTCTTTCTTGGCATCTGGACAACTACCATATTGGTTCCATTGAAAAGTCAAAATAGGGTAGCTGAAATTGAATTTGTTTTTAGTCTTTCTTGACACGTGCATGTGCATGCGCATGTGCATGTGCATGTCCCTCCAAATGGCTAGTTCTCCTGTCAAAAATCGAACAAGTATTTTATGTTAAACTGAAGGAAATGTTTAACTATAAATAGCAGAGCCATACGATCGAGCTTTACACCTCGTCCTTGTATAATCTATAATTAATTATTTAAATCATATAGTTTGTAACTATGGGTATTGTGACTTATGAAGGCAAAATTGAGAGCTCAATCCCACCCGCCAGGCTGTTCAGGATGATCATCCTGGAACCTGAAATCTATGTCCCTAAGGTTCTGCCTGGTGCTATCACTAGTTTCGAGACTCTTCAAGGAGATGGAGGCCCTGGAACTATCAGGAAAATGAGCTTTGGAAATGGTTAGTACATATTTTGAAATTAATACCGTTAAATTCACAATATATATGTTTTCTAATAACTTGATTTTCAAAACGTTCAGGCAGTCCAATATCGCATGTTGTCGAGACGGTTGATTGGCTGGACAAAGAGAATTGTATATTTCACTATTCTATAATTGGAGGCGATCCAACTCTGATAGATACAAGTAAACTCGAGAAAATGTCTTTCGTGCTAAAGCTTGAACCTACTCCCAGCGGTGGAACCATGGCCACAAGAAGCTGCAAGGGATATACAGTGGATGGCGCTGATGTGGACGAAGAGGAAGTTCGAACTAGTCTAATCAAGACCATTGAAGTCTTTAAAGGAGTTTTCAAGCTATATGAAGCTTATGCTATAGCAAATCCTGATGCATAATTATATATTTACATGCCTATTTTTTTTTAATTAATAAGCCATTGTTATGAGCAAAACCCAGTTGCAATAAAACATCTTAATAAATCTAATCCTTTTTTTTTTTTTTATAACTAAAAAGTTTAATTATCTTGGATCATGGAGTGTAAAAGTTTTTAGTACTTCCAGTAAAGTATTGTACTTATTTTTTTATAATAATGTCATCAACTTTGTCTATTTTCTTCATGTTATTACTATATATATGCACCTCCAAATTAAATTAATTTGATTATACAAATTAATTTTAGTTCAATGCTTTGCTTTGCATTTTTTGGTATCCGATGACTTAAAAATCAATTAAAGAAAAAAATATTTTAATTTCTAGTCAAAGGATAAATTAAAATATTAAAAAAATAATTTCATTAAAAAAAAAAAAGAAAGATGCTTTTACAAACTCACATTAAAATAAATGAAATTAATTTCAAAAAATTGCATATATATAAATATATACTCATAAGTTCATTAATCAATATAGAAACTATTGGTCTTAATTGACTTTTGATAACTACCGATTTGCTGATGACCTTAACAATCTTAATTAAACATATATAATATTCATAATAGTCATCAGGATTTGCTTAGAGGTGTGCTTAATTCAACTGCCTTAAAATTTTCCATAATTTGTTTTTCCCCAACCATGATTTAACACATTGATTTTATATTTTCAAGATGTTAACGTTTAAATTAAATTAAAATACCAATTTATATTTTCTTTTAATATGGTAACGTGTTGTTAGTATTTTGGAATTTAAAATTTTATTTTTAAAATTATTTTCAGAAATTATATAAATACTCATGAAAGTGAATATCTTTCCAAGATAAATATTATCAAAATGAAGTATAATTTAGCCAATCAAATGGTTTTCGGGTTGGCTTTAAATTTAATAAGTGTGTTTAAGAAATGATAATTTATTTTTACATATATGACTAGGCAAAGCCCATGTAAGAAATCTTAAGAAAGGAGATTAAAAAATTTTCAACTCAGCTTTTTAATTTTTTAATTTTTAATTTTTTTTTTTTTTTTTTGCTTTAGGTTAAAATATCTCAAAATCATCAAATTTTCAACCCACTAAAGTGGAATGTTGAAAAGATTAAGAAATGAATACATTTATTTTTACATATATGACTAGGCAAAGCACCATGTAAGAAATCTTAAGAAAGGAGATTAAAAAAATTTTTCACTCAGCTTCTTTATTTTTTAATTTTAATTTTTTATTTTTTTTTTGCTTTAGGTTAAAATATCTTCAAATCATTTTTGCTTTAGGTTAAAATATCTCAAAATCATCAAATTTTCAACCCACTAAAGTGGAATGTTGAAAAGAGTTAAAAGTTTTAATTTTTTATATTATCTATATTATTTCATTAAAAAATAATTTTAATCAATTTATATATTTAAAACAAAAACTTTCATGAAAAAAGATATTTATAATCTTCATATTTAGCCTCCGTTTATTTCCGTAAAATAACATGCAGAAAAATATTTTTCACAATTTTCCGTTGTTTAAGGCGTTCAAAAAAACAAGTCAATGGAAAATATTTTTCTGATTAAAGAAAAATTAAGTCATTTTTTAAGGAAAATAACTTCTCAATTTCAAAATAGTAAAACATTTCCCGGACGTTGACAAATTTTATAAATCCACATTTTTCTAATTTATTAATCATCATAGTCATTATTACAGGTCACCATTTACCACCGACCACTACCACCGCTGGCCACCGGCGGCTTTCATAATTTATATTTTTTTTTCATTCTTCTCATATTTAACAATAAAATTTTAAAATTATAAAAGTTCTATTATTATTATTAATATTTTTATGGTCTTATGAGATAAAGACTTTAATTAATATTTTTAACTAATTTTAAATATTACACCAAATAACAAAAAATAAATCATTGAAAATATTCTTAAAGAAAATATTTTCCACGAAAAATATTTTTTCAGCAAATTATTTTTACAGAAACAAACAGGAGTAATTAATATTATCTTTAAGAATAATTAAACAGTACAAAAATTAGTTAAACATATATAAAAAAAATTCACATTAACACCTACCATACTTTATATCTTATCATGCTTTTTTTTTTTTTTTTTTTTTTTTTTGGTTTTATTATTTACAAAAGGGAGAAGATAAACCTTCTTTTTTTTTTTTTTTTTTTTGGTTTTTTATTTACAAAAAGGAGAGATAAACCTCTGAGCATTTAGCTCGCCGTAGTTTATTAAAGTTTCTTTCACCCATTGCAAACCAGGTATATACAGGTATCAGTGTGTAGTACTACGTACTACTTCATTATATACATATTTGACCGTCAAAATTGACCATCTAGAAAAGTATTTGAGCAAGATTATTAATAGTCATATGAAGAACCTTAATTTCTACATATCTAGAATGTATGGACCGATAACAGTAATAATAATAATAATTAATAACATCACGATCCTCAATTGGATACTTTCTGTCTCCCGCCATGACACTTGGACAATAGAAACCATGTAGAGCCAGGAGATCTCCAATGTAAAGATGCCAAACAAGAACAAATCAAGATAGAATTTGCATCTACAGTTATAGCCAGCAAATTTGACTTTTAAGTGCCAGCGAGTGCGAATTCTTTGATGTCTCCATCTATAAATACCTTCCTTAGCTCTTGCATTTCCCCACACCCACCAAACATACATTACCTTACTCGTTATTTTTATATTCTTCAAAGATCATGGCTGTTGTTACTACTCAGACTGAGATTGCTACTGCAGTTCCCCCAGCCAAGTTGTTCAAGGCTTTACTCTTTGAAGCTCATGTCTATGCCCCTAAAATTCTCCACCAGTTCATCAAAAGCATCGATATTCTTCAGGGAGATGGAGGTGCTGGAACTATTAAGAAAACCAACTTTGTAGAAGGTTTGTCTGTTTGTTTGTTTATTTGGGTGCATTGCAATATAACTGTTGATATAAAAAGAATTAGTTGATCAGAATTTGAATATTTGATTTTTTTTTTTCGACATGCAGGGTTTGGAGTCTACTTAAAGGTCAAGGTAGATGCAGTAGATGAAGCCAACTTGAAATTCGTCTACACTGCGTTTGAAGGTGAGCCGTGGGTAGATACGGTAGAAAAAGCTACGTATGAGACACAAGTAGTAGCTGCTCCTGGCGGAGGATCCATCTACAAGGCCACCAACAAGTACTACCCTAAGGGCAACGCTGAGATCGATATCAGCAAAATCAAGGATGCTGAAGAAAAAACCGAAGGACTTGTCAAGGCTGTTGAAGCCTATCTTGTGGCAAATCCTGATGCCTGAAACTAAAATTTCATAAGCCGTGTCCCAATTACTGCCCATCGATCTTGCTTGTTTCTTTTTCTCTTTTCTACGAGTGTTTTTGGCATGATAATAAAGTTTGTGTATGCAGTATTGGGTTGAATGGATGGCTTTTATGGCATGATAATAAAGTTTGTGTGTGCAGTATTGGGTTGAATGGATGGCTTTTAGCATTTGTATTTGTTTTTGGATTTTGGAGAGTGAAAATGTAAAATGCCTTGACTTGCAATAAACATTCTATTTCTACTAATATTTTCTTGTTCTTGATTAATGTTGTGTTTAATCTAATAATTTTGGGGTTTCGCCCATGTATCTATATATGTCACTGTCGACGCAAATGCTAGACAGTTGATACTTTGACTATATGTTAAGATTTATTCTTTTTTTTATTTAGGGTTATAATTTCTCTCGAAAGTGTAATTATGAAAATTAAATTTGTATTCTTACTCTTATAAATTTTTGAGATCACTTATCATCCAAGTAACTGGAGAAAATGTTGAATTTAAATCTTCAATTTAAGACTTAGGTTTTGACTCTATGTATCTTATTATTGGTAAAAAAGTAATATATTATTACTTCTTTTTTTTTTTCTTTTTTTTTTAGTATATATCAATAGTTACTTTTTTAAATACTCCTTTAAAATTTTAAAACAGTAATAATAACCAATAGACAGAACTCAATTTATCATCCAAGAGGAGAAGAAAAAACTAAGAATAGAAACAACAGATGTCTTTTAATTTACATTTTTTTTCTTTAATCTTCGCATTGTTAATTTTTATTATTATCAAAAGTAAAATATCCATATCTTTAACTACTCATTTTGAAAAAAAAAAAAAAAAGGAATAAATTAATTGATCAAATTCAATCTTTTTGATCTAAAATTGACTTAAAAAAAAAAAAGGATAAATTAATTATAAATTCAAATTTTATGATCTAAATTGACTTAAAAATCAATTTCAAATCGAATTACATATCCAATTATGAAAAAATGAAAAAGCAAAATTTAGCATTTAACTTATTAACGAAAGGAACACTTATTATATTCAAGTAAATAATTCTACTTCTAACCTCCTCATCTAATCATTAGTTGAATTCTTACTGTTTTACTGAAAGTCATGAATATGAAAAAAATTTATCATAATAAAGAAGATGATCAGGACGGAGTTAGATTTTAGAATTTAGAGAGGTTAAAATAAAAATTTTAAAAGTCGAGGGACCAAAATAAAGAAAAATATTTTTTTTATTAAATTATAAAGCAAAAATAGGAAAAATTCTAGAGTTTAGAGGGGCCCGGCCTCCCCAGCCCCATCCCTCCGCCCATGAAGATGACATATTTACCGTATGTGGCCAAAAAATTTCATTAATGTGTACAATTAATTTCGCATAGCTTAGACTTAATAATTTAATAACATAGATTTACGTTACTTACAAAAAAAATCTCAAAACAATAGAATAATAATTAATTCAAAGAAATATAATTTTTAATTATGTTTTTTTTCATATTTTTTTTTTATTTTAAGGATTGATAAATTCTAATTGTTGTAATTTTTTGATTAATAATATAGTCAAATTATTATTCATTAAATAAAAAATAAGATTTTTAATTATTTTAATTACACATTTCTCAAGTGCCATATTTTTAAATTTACAGCCAATCAAGTAATGGTCTGATTTGTTTTATCACTTATGTAAAGAGTGGGAGATTTTAATTTCAAATCCTCTTTACTACAGGTAGTTTTTAAAGACGACTACCCTTATTATATAGCCCTTCCATAAATTAAAAAATATATATTTTTTAAATCTACAAATGTGAATAACTAGATGTGATTTGATAGTCAAAGGCATTTAAAATCTTATTTTTGTTATTAATTTTTTAAAAAATGAAGATACCTACTTAATGCGTCCCACGTTGCTTAGGAGCGACGAAATTGGGCTTCTCCATGAAATCCTCGTATGAAATGTGCGCTGTCTGAAGTACTCCAAAATTTATTTATTTATTTTAATTTTAAAATTGATCCTATCAACAGAAGCTCTCTTATAATTTTTTTTATTCGTTACACGATGCCGAAATAATATTATGGATTATAGAATACAGTAGTTTTCTTCTGATTTACTAATTTGATAAAAACATTTATAGTCGAAACAAACACACCTGATTGATAGAAACATTATATTATTTGTTAGAATACAATAAAATTATGTAAATCATTAATTATATCAATAGAAGTTGTGTGATTATTACAATATAATAAATTAATTAGGCGGCTTTCAGTATAAATTAATTCATAATTAATTGTACTCTGGCATTGGAATTTCTTATGTTGCAAGTTCCATGGTCTATAATACTGGCTTCTCTTTAACATCTTACATATGCAACAAACACAATCACCCCTCTCTCTCTTTAGATTTAATTTTTTATATTATTCATGCAAAAATATATATTTATAATATTCATATCTAATATTATCTTTTTATTATTATTTTTTAACAAAAGGGAGAGGATAAACTTTCTTTCACCCATTCCAAACCAAGTGTATAAAGGTAACAATATGTTATAATATAGCACCGTCAAAATGGACCATCTAGAAGGTAATTGATCAATATTATTAATAATTAAAGAACCTTAATTTATATATATCTAGAAGGTATGGACCAATAATTATAATTAATAACATCATGATCCTCAATTGATTATTTTATGTCTAGCGCCATTACACTTGGTCAATGGAAACAACCTGCGCCAAAAGATCTGCAATATAAAAATGCTAAACAAAAACAAATCAAGATAGCATTTACGTTTATATTACAAACCTGCACATTTTGACTCAAGTGCGAGTGAATGCCAATCCTTTGTTATCTGTGTATAAATACCTCCCTTAGCTCTTGCATTTTTCGCCACAAACACCAAGTATACATTTCCTAATACCTTCTTCTATATTTTTACTTTGTTTCAAATTAAGGATTACCATGGCTATTCTTACTACTCAGACTGAGATTGCCACTGCAGTCCCCCCAGCCAAGTTGTACAAGGCCTTACTCCTTGAAGCTCATGTCTATGCCCCTAAAATTCTCCCCCAGTCCATCAAAAGCATCGTGCTTCTTCAGGGAGATGGAGGAGTTGGAACCATTAAGCAAACCGACTTTAAAGAAGGTTTGTTTGTTTACTTATTTTATTCGGGTGTATTGCAATAGTTGTTGATTAAAAAGAATTAGTTTGAACATTTGATTTTCGACTTTAAAGAAGGTTTGTTTGCTTACTTATTTTATTCGGGTGTATTGCAATAGTTGTTGATTAAAAAGAATTAGTTTGAACATTTGATTTTACATTATGATCACTAAATACTAAAACATTCATTTTTCCAGGGTTTGGGGTGTATTTAAAGGTGAAGGTAGATGCAGTAGATGAAGGGAATTTGAAATTCATCTACACTGCATTTGAAGGTGAACCATGGGTACAGACAGTAGAGAAAGTTACATATGAGGCAGAAGTAGTAGCTACTCCTGGCGGAGGTTCCATCTGAGGCAGAAGTAGTAGCTACTCCTGGCGGAGGTTCCATCTACAAGGCCACCAACAAGTACTACCCTAAGGGCAACGCTGAGATCGATCCCAGCAAAATCAAGGAGGCTGAGGATATGACCGATGGATTTATCAAGGCTGTTGAAGCCTATCTTGTGGCAAATCCTGATGCCTAAAACTAAAATTTCATCAGTCATGACCTAATTACTGCCCATCGATCTTGCCTGTTTTCTTTTTTTTTTTTTTATAATAATGTCATCAACTTTTTCTATTTTCTTCATGTTATTACTCCTGAAACACACACACACACATATATATATATATAAATGAAATTACTTTCAAAAAATTGCATATATATAAATATATACTCATAAGTTCATTAATCAATATAGAAACTATTGGTCTTAATTGACTTTTGATAACTACTATAGAAACTATTGGTCTTAATTGACTTTTGATAACTACGGATTTGCCGATGACCTTAACAATCTTAATTAAACATATATAATATTCATAATAGTCATCAGGATTTGCTTAGAGGTGTGCTTAATTCAACTGTCTTAAAATTTTCCATAATTTGTTTTTCCCCAACCATAATGTAATACATTGATTTTATATTTTCAAGATGTTAACGTTTAAATTAAATTAAAATACCAATTTATTATATTTTCTTTTAATATGGTAACGTGTTGTTAGTATTTTGGAATTTAAAATTTTATTTTTAAAATTATTTTCAGAAATTATATAAATACTCGTGAAAGTGAATATCTTTCCAAGATAAATATTATCAAAATAAAGTATAATTTAGCTAATCAGGTGATTTTTTGGTTTGCTTTAAATTTAATAAGTGTGTTTGAGAAATGAGAATTTATTTTTACATATATAACTAGGCAAAGGCCCATGTAAGAAATCTTAAGAAAGGAGATTAAAAAATTTTCAACTCAGCTTTTTATTTTATTTTATTTTATTTTTGCTTTAGGTTAAAATATCTCAAAATCATCAAATTTTCAACCCACTAAAGTGGAATGTTGAAAAGACTTAAAAGTTTTAATTTTTTATATTATCTATTTTTATATTATCTATATTTATTTTCACATTTAAAAGTTTTAATTTTTTATATTATCTATATTATTTCATTAAAAAATAATTTTAATCAATTTATATATTTAAAACAAAAACTTTCATGAAAAAAGATATTTATTCATATTTAGCCTCCGTTTATTACCGTAAAATAACGTGCAGAAAAATATTTTTCACAATTTTCTGTTGTTTGGGGCGTTCAGTAAAATAAATCAACGGAAAATATTTTTCTGATTAAAAAAAAATAAGTCATTTTTTAAGGAAAACAACTTCTCAATTTCGAGATAATAAAACATTTTCCGGACGTTGATAAACCTTATAAATCCACATTTTTTGTAATTTATTAATCATCATAGTCATTACTATCAGTCACCATTTACCACCGACCACCATCGCTGGCCACCGGCAGCTTTCATAATTTACATTTTTTTTTTCATTCTTCTCATATTTAACAATAAAATTTTAAAATTATAACAATAAAATTTTAGTATAATATAAAATTTCTAGTTATTATTAAATATTTTTATGGTCTTGGTTAATGAAGAAAAGGAAATTTTAATTAATAATTTTTTACTTAATGTTTAAAAAGGAATAAATTATGACAAACCGGAAACAATCTAAAAAATCAATCATTGGAAAATATTTTTTACAAAGTTTATTTTTACAGAAACACGAAATTATTTAATATTTCGTTCTAAAATAATTAAACAGTAACGAAAATGTATAAACATTATAAAAAAAAAATACCTAATTATTATCGCCGACCATACTTTTTATCTTATCAATAGCATTTTTTTTTTTTTTTTTTTTTTTTGGTTTTTTATTTACAAAAAGGAGAGATTAAACCTCTGAGCATTTAGCTCGCCGTAGTTTATTAAAGTTTCTTTCACCCATTGCAAACCAGGTGTACACAGGTAACAGTATATAGTACTACTACTTCATCATATACATATATGAACGTCAAAATGGACCATCTAGAAAAGTATTTGAACAACATTATTAAAACTCCGACCAAGAACCTTAATTTCTATATCTAGAATGTGTGAACCAATAACAGTAATAATAATAATAATAATAATAATAATTAATATCATCATGATCCTCAATTGAATACTTTCTGTCTCCCGCCATTACACTTGGACAATAGAAACCATGCAGAGCCAGGAGATCTCCAATGTAAAGATGCCAAACAAGAACAAATCAAGATAGAATTTGCATCTACAGTTATAGCCAGCAAATTTGACTTTTAAGTGCCAGCGAGTGCGAATTCTTTGATGTCTCCATCTATAAATACCTTCCTTAGCTCTTGCATTTCCCCACACCCACCAAACATACATTACCTTACTCGTTATTTTTATATTCTTCAAAGATCATGGCTGTTGTTACTACTCAGACTGAGATTGCTACTGCAGACAAGAACAAATCAAGATAGAATTTGCATCTACAGTTATAGCCAGCAAATTTGACTTTTAAGTGCCAGCGAGTGCGAATTCTTTGATGTCTCCATCTATAAATACCTTCCTTAGCTCTTGCATTTCCCCACACCCACCAAACATACATTACCTTACTCGTTATTTTTATATTCTTCAAAGATCATGGCTGTTGTTACTACTCAGACTGAGATTGCTACTGCAGTTCCCCCAGCCAAGTTGTTCAAGGCTTTACTCTTTGAAGCTCATGTCTATGCCCCTAAAATTCTCCACCAGTTCATCAAAAGCATCGATATTCTTCAGGGAGATGGAGGTGCTGGAACTATTAAGAAAACCAACTTTGTAGAAGGTTTGTCTGTTTGTTTGTTTATTTGGGTGCATTGCAATATAACTGTTGATATAAAAAGAATTAGTTGATCAGAATTTGAATATTTGATTTTTTTTTTTCGACATGCAGGGTTTGGAGTCTACTTAAAGGTCAAGGTAGATGCAGTAGATGAAGCCAACTTGAAATTCGTCTACACTGCGTTTGAAGGTGAGCCGTGGGTAGATACGGTAGAAAAAGCTACGTATGAGACACAAGTAGTAGCTGCTCCTGGCGGAGGATCCATCTACAAGGCCACCAACAAGTACTACCCTAAGGGCAACGCTGAGATCGATATCAGCAAAATCAAGGATGCTGAAGAAAAAACCGAAGGACTTGTCAAGGCTGTTGAAGCCTATCTTGTGGCAAATCCTGATGCCTGAAACTAAAATTTCATAAGCCGTGTCCCAATTACTGCCCATCGATCTTGCTAAGCCTATCTTGTGGCAAATCCTGATGCCTGAAACTAAAATTTCATAAGCCGTGTCCCAATTACTGCCCATCGATCTTGCTTGTTTCTTTTTCTCTTTTCTACGAGTGTTTTTGGCATGATAATAAAGTTTGTGTATGCAGTATTGGGTTGAATGGATGGCTTTTAGCATTTGTATTTGTTTTTGGATTTTGGAGAGTGAAAATGTAAAATGCCTTGAACTTGCAATAAATATTCGATTTCTACTAATATTTTCTTGTTCTTGATTAATATTGTGTTTAATCTAATAATTTTGGTTTCGCCCATGTATCTATATATGTCACTGTCGACGCAAATGCTAGACAGTTGATACTTTGACTATATGTTAAGTTTTATTTTTTTTTATTTAGGGTTATAATTTCTCTCGGGCTGTATGTAAAAGTGTAATTATGAAAATTAAATTTGTATTCTTACTCTTATAAAATTTTGAGATCACTTACCATCTAAGTAACAGGGGAAAATGTTGAATTTAAATCTTCAATTTAAGACTTAGGTTTTGACTCTATGTATCTTATTATTGGTAAAAAAGTAATATATTATTACTTCTTTTTTTTTAGTATATATAATATTACTTTTTTAAATATCCTTTCAAAATTTTAAAAATAATAATAACAATAGACAGAAACTCAATCTTATCATCCAAGAGGAGAAGAAAACAAGAATAGACAGAAACTCAATCTTATCATCCAAGAGGAGAAGAAAACAAGAATCGAAACAAAATGTCTTTTAATTTTACATTTTTTTTTCTTTAGTCTTCGATTGTTAATTTTTATTATTTCAAAAATAAAAATTTAATATCTTACTACTTTTTGAAAAAAAAAAAAAAGGATAAATTAATTATAAATTCAAATTTTATGATCTAAATTGACTTAAAAATCAATTTCAAATCGAATTACATATCCAATTATGAAAAAAATGAAAAAGCAAAATTTAACATTTAACTTATTAACGAAAGGAACACTTATTTTATTCAAGTAAATTATTCTATTTCTAACCTCTTCATCTAACTATTAGTTGAATTCTTACTATCCTACTGAAAGTCGTGAATATCAAAAAAATTTATCAAAATAAAGAAGATGATCAGGTGGGAGTTAGATTTTAGAATTCAGAGTGGTCAAAATAAAAATTTTAAAAGTCAAGGGACCAAAATGAAGAAAAATATTTTTTTTATTAAATTATAAAGCAAAAATAGGAAAAATTCTAGAGTTTAGAGGGGCCCGGCCTCCCCAGTCCCATCCCTCCGCCCATGAAGATGACATATTTACCGTTTGTGGCCAAAAAATTTCATTAATATGTACAATTAATTTTGCATAGCTTAGAATTAATAATTTAATAACATAGATTTATGTTACTTACCAAAAAAAATCTCAAAACAATAGAATAATAATTAATTCAACGAAATATAATTTTTAATTATGTTTTTTTTCATATTTTTTTTATTTTAAGGATTGATAAATTCTAATTGTTGTAATTTTTTGGATTAATAATATAGTAATTATTATTCATTAAATAAAAAATAATTAAATTTCTTAATTATTTTAATTACACATTTCTCAATTGCCATATTTTTTAATTTACGGCCAATTAAGTGGTGATCTGATTTGTTTTCTCATTTATGTGAAGAGTGAGAGATCTTAATTTCAAATGCTCTTGACTACAGTTATTTTTTAAGGACGACTACTCCATAAATTAAAAAATATATTTTTTTTAATCTACAAATGTGAATAACTAGGTGTGATTTGATATTCAAAGGCATTTAAAATCTTATTTTTTTTATTAATTTTTAAAAAAATGACGATACGTACTTAATGCGTCCCACGTTGCTTAGGTGCGACAAAATTGGGCTGCTCCATGAAATCCTCATATGGAATGTGCGCTGTCTGAAGCACTCGCAAAATTTTTTTATTTTTTTAAATTTTAAAATTGATTCTATCAACAGAAGCTCTCTTCATAATTTTTTTTATTCGTTTGAAATAAGATTATAGATTATAGAATATAATAGTCTTCTTCTGATTCAGTAATTTGATGAAAACACTTATAATCCAAACAAACACACCTGATTGATAAAAACACTACATTATTTTTTAGAATACGATAAAATTATGTAAATCATTAATTATATCAATAAAAGTTGTGTGATTATTACAATATAATAAATTAATTAGGGGGCTTTCAGTATAAATTAATTCATAATTAATTGTACTCTGGCATTGGAATTTCTTATGTTGCAAGTTCCAAGGTCTATAATACTGGCTTCTCTTTAACGTCTTACATATGCAACAAACACAATCACCTTTCTCTCTTTAGATTTATTTTTTTATATTATTCATGCAAAAAAATGTATTTATAATATTCGTATCTAACATTATCTTTTTTTTTTATTTTATAACAAAAGGGAGAGGATAAACTTTCTTTCACCCATTCCAAACCAAGTGTATAAAGGTAACAATATATTACAATGTAGCACCGTCAAAATGGACCATCTAGAAAGAAATTGAACAATATTATTAATAATTAAAGAACCTTAATTTATATATATCTTGAAGGTATGGACCAATAATAACAATAATAATTAATAACATCATGATCCTCAATTGAATAATTTATGTCTAGCGCCATTACACTTGGTCAAAGGAAACAAGCTGCGCCAAGAGACCTGCAATGTAAAAATGCTAAACAAAAACAAATCAAGATAGCATTTACATTTATATTAACAAATCAAGATAAGCATTTACATTTATATTGAAAACTTTTGCACATTTTGACTCAAGTGCGACGTGAATGCCAAATCCTTTGTTATAATGTGTATAAATACCTCCCTTAAGCTCTTTGCATTTTTCGCCACAAACACCAAGTATACACTTTCCTAATACCTCTTCCTATATTTTTACTTTGTTTCAAATTAAATAGGATTACCATGCTATTCCCTTACTACTCATACTGAGATTGCCACTGCAGTCCCCCAAGCCAGTTGTAGCAAGGCCTTACTCCTTGAAGTCATGTCTATGCCCCTAAAAATTTCCCCCAGTCCATCAAAAGCATCGTGCTTCTTCAGGGAGATGGAGGAGTTGGAACCCATTAAGCAAACCTGACTTTCAAAAGAAGGTTTGTTTGTTTAACTTATTTATTCGGGTGTATTGCAATAGTTGTTGATTAAAAAAGAATTAGTTTTGAACATTTGATTTTTTTACATTATGAAATCACTAAATACTAAAACATTCATTTTTCCCAGGGTTTGGGGTGTATTTAAAGGTGAAGGTAGATGCAGTAGATAAAGGGAATTGGAAAATATCATCTACACTGCATTTGAAGGTGAACCATGGGAGACACAGTAGTAGAAAGCTACATAAGAGGCAGAAGTAGTGAGGCAGAAGTAGTAGCTACTCCTGGCGGAGGTTCCATCTACAAGGCCACCAACAAGTACTACCCTAAGGGCAACGCTGAGATCGATCCCAGCAAAATCAAGGAGGCTGAGGATATGACCGATGGATTTGTCAAGGCTGTTGAAGCCTATCTTGTCGCAAATCCTGATGCCTAGAACTAAAATTTCATCAGTCATGACCTAATTACTGCCCATCGATCTTGCCTGTTTTCTTTTTTTTTTTCTGTCCTCTTTCCATGAATGCCAAAATTTGTTTTGGCTTTGGTAATAAAATTATTGTTGGATTGAACTTGAATGGATGGCTTTTAGCATTTGTATTTGGATTTTGGAGTGAAAATGTAAAATGCGTGGACTTGCAATAAATATTCTACTAAAATTTTATTTTCCTTCATAAGATGATGCATTTCTTTCTCGAGTATGTTGACTCTAATAATTTTTTTTGGTTTGGACTAAGTAACTATGTCCTCGGTACACAAGTATAAGTTATTTTATCCATAAATATTAGTTTGAGAAAATTAAAAATGATATTTTATAAAATATATATATATATATTTTAAATATTTTTGCAAAATTTAGATTATTGATTGCATTCCTTAATATATATGTCGAGCTAAAAAAAGACACTTATTTTTTAAAAAGAAAGGAGTATATACCAAATACATTAATTATAAATGATGTGAAATTAAACATAATTTAATCACATTACTGAACTTCTGAATTGATAATATAGTCAAATTATTATTCATTCAAAAAATAAATAAATAAATAAATTTTAATTATTTTAATAATTAATTTTAATTATAAATAAATAAATTTTAATTATTTTAATTATAAATTTTTCAAATATTATATTTGTAAATCTATAAATATAGCACTCGCTGGATGTGAATATAATTTGATATTCAAAAGATATTTAAAATTTTTTTTTTTTTTATTAATTTGGGCTGCTCCATGAAATACTCGCATGAAATGTGCCCTGTCTGAAGTACTCTTCAGTTTTTTTTTTTTTTTAAATTTTAAAATTCTATCTGAAGCTCTCCCTATTTTTTGTTGATTATACAACATTAACCCTAAGTCACTTGTGGTAGAAAGTGATTCGAATTTGAGACATCTCACTTTTTATATGAGTGAAAAGCCAATTAAATCACACATGATTGATAGAAAATTTATATTTTTATTATAATACAATAAGATTATGTTAATAATTAATTTTACAATAAAATAAATTAAAATATTATTACTAGGCGGCTTTCAATATAAATTGAGCTGGAATATTTCATAATTAATGGTACTCTAACATTAAAAATTCTTATCATGCAAGTTCCATGGTCTATAAATATCTTACTACTTTTTGAAAAAAAAAAAAGGATAAATTAATTATAAATTCAAATTTTATGATCTAAATTGACTTAAAAATCAATTTCAAATCGAATTACATATCCAATTATGAAAAAAATGAAAAAGCAAAATTTAGCATTTATAATTTACGAAAGGAACACTTATTATATTCAAGTAAATTATTCTACTTCTAACCTCTTCATCTAACCATTAGTTGAATTCTTACTATCTTACTGAAAGTCATGAATATGAAAAAAATTTATCAGAGTAAAGAAGATGATCAGGGACGGAGTTAGATTTTAACGGAGTTAGGATTGATAAATTCTAATTGTTGTAATTTTTTGTATTAATAATATAGTCAATTATTATTCATTAAATAAAAATAATAAATTTCTTAATTATTTTAATTACACATTTTTCAAGTGTAATATTTTTAAATTTACGGTCAATCAGGTGATGGTCTGATTTGTTTTTTCACTTATGTAAAGAGCGGGAGATCTTAATTTCAAATCCTTTTGACTACAGATATTTTTTAAGGACGACTACTCTATAAATTAAAAAAATATATTTTTTAAATCTATAAATGTGAATAACTAGTTGTGATTTGATACTCAAAGGCATTTAAAATCTTATTTTTGTTATTAATTGTTAAAAAAATGACGATACGTACTTAATGCGTCCCACGTTGCTTAGGAGCGACAAAATTGTGCTGCTCCATGAAATCCTCGTATGGAATGTGCGCTGTCTGAAGGGAAAGGCCCATTCCAAACCAAGTGTATAAAGGTAACAATATGTTACAATGTAGCACCGTCAAAATGGACCATCTAGAAAGAAATTGAACAATATTATTAATAATAAAGAACCTTAATTTATATATATCTTGAAGGTATGCACCCATAATAATAATTAATAACATCATGATCCTCAATTGAATAATTTATGTCCAGCGCCATTACACTTGGTCAAAGAGCGCCATTACACTTGGTCAAAGGAAACAAGCTGCGCCAAGAGACCTGCAATGTAAAAATGCTAAACAAAAACAAATCAAGATAGCATTTACATTTATATTACAAACCTGCACATTTTGACTCAAGTGCGAGTGAATGCCAAATCCTTTGTTATCTGTGTATAAATACCTCCCTTAGCTCTTGCATTTTTCGCCACAAACACCAAATATACATTTCCTAATACCTTCTTCTATATTTTTACTTTGTTTCAAATTAAGGATTACCGATCGACTATGGCTATTCTTACTACTCAGACTGAGATTGCTACTGCAGTCCCCCCAGCCAAGTTGTACAAGGCCTTACTCCTTGAAGCTCATGTCTATGCCCCTAAAATTCTCCCCCAGTTCATCAAAAGCTCAAAAAGCGTTCGTGCTTCTTCAGGGATCGTGCTTCTTCAGGGAGATGGAGGAGTTGGAACCATTAAGCAAACCGACTTTAAAGAAGGTTTGTTTGTTTACTTATTCTATTCGGGTGTATTGCAATAGTTGTTGATTAAAAAGAATTAGTTTGAACATTTGATTTTTTTACATTATGATCACTGAATACTAAAACATTCATTTTTCCAGGGTTTGGGGTGTATTTAAAGGTGAAGGTAGATGCAGTAGATGAAGGGAATTTGAAATACATCTACACTGCATTTGAAGGTGAACCATGGGTAGACACAGTAGAGAAAGCTACATACGAGGCAGAAGTAGTAGCTACTCCTGGCGGAGGTTCCATCTACAAGGCCACCAACAAGTACTACCCTAAGGGCAACGCTGAGATCGATCCCAGCAAAATCAAGGAGGCTGAGGATACGACCGATGGATTTGTCAAGGCTGTTGAAGCTTTGTCAAGGCTGTTGAAGCCTATCTTGTCGCAAATCCTGATGCCTAGAACTAAAATTTCATCAGTCATGACCTAATTACTGCCCATCGATCTTGCCTGTTTTCTTTTTTTTTTTTCTGTCCTCTTTTCCATGAATGCCAAAATTTGTTTTGGCTTTGGTAATAAAATTATTGTTGGATTGAACTTGAATGGATGGCTTTTAGCATTTGTATTTGGATTTTGGAGTGAAAATGTAAAATGCGTGGACTTGCAATAAATATTCTACTAAAATTTTCTTTTCCTTCGTAGATGATGCATTTCTTTCTTGAGTATGTTGACTCTAATAATTTTTTTTGGTTTGGACTAAGTAACTATGTCCTCGGTACACAAGTATAAGTTATTTTATCCATAAATATTAGTTTGAGAAAATTAAAAATGACATTTTATAAAATAGATATTTTTTTAAAAAATATTTTTGCAAAATTTAGATTATTGATTGCATTCCTTAATATATATGTGGAGCTAAAAAACTGACACTTATTTTTTAAAAAGAAAGGAGTATATACCAAATACATTAATTATAAATGATGTGAAATTAACTATAATTTAATTACATGATTGAACTTCTGGATTGATAATATAATCAAATTATTATTCATTAAAAAAAATAAATAAATAACTTTTAATTATTTTAATTATAAATTTTTCAAATATTATATTTCTAAATCTATAAATGTGGCACTCACTGGATGTGAATATAATTTGATATTTAAAAGATATTTAAAGTTTTATTTTTATTATTAATTTGGGCTGCTCCATGAAATACTCGCATGAAATGTGCCCTGTCTGAAGTACTCTTCAGTTTTTTTTTTTTTTTTTTTTTTTTTTTTTTTTTTGTAAAAATTTCTATCCGAAGCTCTCCCTATTTATTTTGTTATTTACCACAAACATTAACCCAAAGTCATTTTTTTTTTTTTTTTTTTTTTTAAAATTCTATCCGAAGCTCTCCCTATTTTTTTGTTATTACACAACATTAACCCAAAGTCACTTGTGGTCGAAAGTGACTTGAATTTGAAACCTCTCACTTTTTATATATGTAAAAAGACTAATTAAACCACACATGATCGATAGAAAATTTATATTTTTTATTATAATACAATAAAACTATGTTAATAATTAATTTTACAATAAAATAAATTAAAATATTATTATTAGGCGGCTTTCAATATAAATTGAGCTGCAATATTTCATAATTAATAGTACTTTGACATTAAAATTTCTTATCTTGCAAGTTCCATGGTCTATAAATACTGGGCTTTCTTCAACATCTTACATATGCAACAAACACAAACCTTCTCTCTTTAGATTTATCGTTCCCAAACACAAAAAGCTAAGATGGCTATTCTGACTCGTTAAATTGGAGCTACTACTGCAGTCTCCGCTGCAAAAATGTTTAAGGTCTTTGCCCTTGAAGACGCCACCATTATTCCTAAAATTATTCCTCAAGCCATTGAAAGCATTGAAATTCTTGAAGGAAACGGAGGTAATTAAAAGGAAATTGAAACATGTGTGCCACTTTGATTCATTAATTTTTAGTTTTTAACTAATAATGTGTTTTTAATCATATTTACAGGTGACAGATTGAAGTATGTGAAAGATAGAATCGACACAATAGATAAAGATAATTTCACATACAGTTACACAACAATGAAGAGTACATTATGAAGCGGTATGTTAGAAAAAACTTCTTATGAGGTGAAAATAGTGTCGTCTGCTGATGGAGGAAGCACTACTCATTGTATAAGCAAATACTACGCAAAGGGTGATGCTAAAATTGACGAAGAACAAGTGAATTCTTGGGATGCAAATATGATGGCAATGTTTAAAGTTATTGAAGCATACATTTTAGCAAATCCTAATCTCTTTTAAATGAAAATCAAATTTCGATGCATGCAAAATATATATAAAAAAAAAAAAAAAGCTGTAAATGCTTTGAATTCATAATAAATAAATAAATATTGTTATTTGAGTTTCTTTTGGAAATTATTAATTCTACTTCCTTCTTAATTTGTTTTTGTGTTGCTAATTTTTCGAAATTGATCTTTTTCCAATGAGTCGCTGTGAATTGCGTCTTCAATCGTAGTCTAGGCATATGCAAAATTATTAATTCTATTGCATCAACTCTGTCTTTCACATAACCACCTACATATGTTAAAAAGAAAAATTAATAAATTTAGTGTGCAATGCATACTTTAATTAATTATAGCAATGACGATAAACTAATATTTAAGTTTAAAAAATACATACATTTTTTTCAAATAAAAACTATATTGTGAAGTTATAAATATATAAATTGTGAAGTTTAGGCAATCCGCTGGATGAATATATAAAATATACAGAGCGAGCAATCGAAAAATATTTATAATATTGCCATCAATTAAGGTGTGCGTACCGATAATACATAAATCTAATGCCTCAACTTTGTTAATCGGATAGGATCCCTGAAAATAAGTTAATTTAATCTTTATATAAATAATTTATAATTAGAATTTTTATACAAAAATATAAAAATTTATGATTTGTATTTTGTTTCCCTTTTAAGGAAATTTCCACTTTTCTTCCAAATGAAAACATTAGCGCTCACCAAATGTTTCGGCTATTAAATAAAAAATCGGCCTAAAAGCTAGAACCAGACAAGCATGTCGCCAGAAGTTAAGCAATAAAGGACTTTCTGTAATGTAAGAGTGAATTTAGGAACCGACAATTTATATATATCAACTGATAACTTCTTTCTTTTTCTTAGTTCCCATTTCGTCTAGATAAATAAAAATTAATTAAAATAATAGCCTTTAATGCAGAATATATCTTCGTTCCCACCAAAAATCATCTATTAATTATATGAAATTAACTGCTTGGATTTCATTTGGCTAATTTAATTAATTAAATCTTAATTCAAAATCCAAGTTAATTAGAATGCCACTTATAATTAATGCATGCCGTCCAAGTGGGAGAGAATAATAATTGCAGCTTCTCTATTATTCATAACCTATGTAGTTGAATCAACAAGCTTAAGAAACTTGTACCTTTATTATAAATATTACTTTTGCCTCGCAGCACTAACAGCACAGTCTACATTTCAATTCTTCTACACCATTTCTAATTTTTCATCTCCGTTTCTGATTTAAGAAAGAGAAGGAATCATGGGTTCTGTTATCACATTCGCTGACGACTTCACTAGCCCTGTTCCGGCAAAAAAGCTATTCAAAGCCTTGATTCTCGATGCTCCTAATCTACTTCCCAAGCTTCTGCCTCAGGTTGTTAGTATCGAAATAATCGAAGGCGATGGAGGCCCTGGAAGCATCACAAAGATGACATACAATGAAGGTTAGTGTTTTATCTTCCTCACGATTGAAAATTAAGAAATATATATTTATGTGTTTTTTTCATTTTTATGTGAAGGTGGTGAATTGAAGCATGTGAAGCATAGAATTGATGGATTAGACACAGAGAAGTTGACACACAGTTACACATTGATTGAAGGAGATGCTCTGGATGACAAAAATGAATCAATAGCTTTTGAGATTAAGTTTGAAGCTACAGTTGATGGAGGATGTAAGGGTACTAGTGTTAGTAAGTTCCATCCAAAGCCAGGGTTTGAGATTAAGGAAGACGAAGTTAAAAAAGGCAAGGAAAAAGCTGCGGCTCTTTTTAAGGCTGTTGAAGCCTATCTAATTGCTAATCCTGAGGCTTATGCTTAATCAAATGGTGGTGATATTAATTACCTTAATTATCTATCTTAATTATCTATTAAGCCTCCTATTTTATAAGATGTGGCTTTTGTATTTTGCCTACGTGGCATAATAGGCGTCTCTGCCTTAATCAATAAAATTAATAAAAGTTTTCTATTTTACTATCTTTTTATTATCCTAATAATTTATACTTTGCAAAACATGAACTTGATATACGACAGATCGTGGAAAAACAGATGCGCTCTCGCTCTCCAAACAATCGCATACGACACGCCGAATGAGAAACATTGTTTTCTGTTTTATGGGCCATGATAAATTAATAAGCCCATGATAGCGCTACTGTTAGTGAACAACGGGCTGTGGTAATTTTAATAAGGCCAGAAGGTTCAAAACCTATCGTCTAGAAGCCCGATTAAATGGGCCCCCAGTCCAACTTAGTTAGTCGCCGCCCACACTATTTTTCTTTTTTCTCTGCCAAACTTTGAAGTTTGAAACAAGACGAGTCACAGTCAGTGTAGCAGCCATGGAAGATGAAAGGATTTGAAAATTATGTAATTTACTAATTTCTCTGACGGAATTCTAATTCTTTACTATCTGGTTTGTGGTCTTTACCAAATTAACCAAACAGTAATCCATTGCCCATTCAATATAAAGAAGAGCACCGCCTGCTTCTAATCACGGTATAATCTGCAGAAATAATTTGAAAAAATGGGTGTTAGTACCTTCACACAAGAATATACATCACCGGTGGCACCATCACGTATGTTCAAAGCCTTAATTCTTGATTCCAACATTTTGATCCCAAAGCTCCTACCCCAATTCATTAAAAGTGTCGATATAATCCAAGGCGGCCAAGGAGCTGGAACCATTGAGCTCGTCACATTCACTGAAGGTTAGCAATTGATTTAGATTATATGCCCTCTGTGTTTTTTTTTTTTTTTTTTTTTTTGGTAGCAATTGATTTAGATTATATGCCCTTCTGTGTTTTTTTTTTTTTTTTTTTTTCCTCTTTGTCACGTGATATTTTCATTGCTCCTCGAAGAATATTCAGATATAAACGAGAATTATCTAATTATATATGCATGTTTTTTTTTTTTTTTTTTTTTTTTCCTCTTTTCACGTGTATTTTCATGCTCCTCGAAGAATATTCAGATAAACGAGAATTATCTAATTATATATGCATGTTTAAGTAATCGTATTAATGTATTTTTATAAAGTGATATTCAGGTAAAATCCTTTCAACAACGATAATTCACTTGAACGGAGCATCTAACTGGCTGATCTAACTATATTATGCAGCTAGCGATTTGAAATATGTGAAGAATCGAATTGAAGAACTAGACGGAGACAATTTGTGGTGCAAATATACTCTGATTGAAGGAGATCCGCTTGGGGACAAGCTTGATTCTATTGCTTATGAAGTCAAGTTTGAGGCAGCAAGTGATGGAGGCTCCATTTGTAAGATTACAAGCAATTATATTACAATTGGAGATTATACCATTGAAGAAGAAGCAATTAAGGATGGAAAGGAGAAAGCTTTTGGGATATACAAGGTTGTTGAATCCTACCTCTTGGAGAATTCTCATGTCTATGCTTAATTAATTTAGCAATCTAGCACCTATTTATCGTTTTATATATATATATATATTGTGTGATTCCTTAATTATACATTTGTACACGCAGTTGATTGTAATTTGATGCATGAAATTGCAAGGAAAAATAAAAATAAAAAAAATAATCATTTTTTGGGTGCTCTCTTTCATTTTCTGAAGAAAGGGTTGCATATGATATCCAGGCTGTATATTCCCCAGTAACATGACCTGCTTGGTGTTAAATAGGACAAGGAAGTTGATCCTCTGAGGATTCAAGAGGACAACATTAGTAGAACCTTCTAGGACTCACATGCTAACACTACGAACAATTGTACGTAGTAACTTGTAAGATGTGAAAATTCCATGGCATCAAGTAAGAATCAATAGTATGTTAACCAAAATTTCTCCCATCCCCTATCATTGTCTTACTATTATAATAATAAAAAAAATCAATTAATATCCACTAATCAATTAGAGCTTTATTGGCAGAGGCAAGTCCTAAGCACCCATAAGAGCCTAATAAGGGAATCATTTCCTTCGATCTCCATCAAATCAAACTTTATGACAAAAAATGAAAGGGGCATTTGTGCTTCCCAACCCTAATAAACAACTCATGCCTACGGTTGATTATATGTATAAACAACCATCCTCTGCCGTTCTTATTTTGGAAAAATAGTCGTCTTTTCTTGTGACTAAAGGATTCTTTGATAGTGGATATCCTTACGCCTCACAAGTAAAGCTACTTTGATATTTTTGACTGGCTGGATTGAACCCATTAAATACAAAATCCTCTGCTCTCACTTTAATTTCTTTCATATGGTCGGCTTTGGATATCCTAACTACACACTCACATCCCTTCAATTATAGAGAATGACGTCCATGCTAAAGCAAATTCCCTTTGGCTCAACATTTCTAATCTAAAGGTCCTTAGAAAAAAAACACAGAACTTTTTCCCTTCCCTTCTTTAAGTTTTGACAATGACTTCTTGAAGGGTATTAATCGTAACAGCAAATATCATCCTTCTTTCTCTTAAGAGAGGAAAAAGAGATTCCTTCCATGCCCCACATCTTTTGCCTTTCAAATATTCCCTCCTCATATACAAATAAATGCCACCTATTGATTCTTCTCTCATACTGTCGACTATTTCCATCTCTTGGTGTCTCTTCTCCTCTCTCTCTCTCTCTCTCCAATGGTTCCAGAGTTAGAGGTATTCCTCCGACCATGGATCATCTCCTGTATTTTCACATCAACTGATAATAATAGTAGTATTTAGTATTTCAAGGCATTTAGAATCTAACTTCTACTTTTCTCCTCATATGCAGAAACCAAGAGTTACAGAGATACAAGTCCGAATGGACTGTAACGGGTGTGTGCAGAAGATCAAGAAGGCATTGCACGGTGTAAATGGTAAGCAACATGCGAGTCGTTCAATGATAAAACTCAACTTACTTATATCTAATTTTACTAATTTAATTCTCATTTTCAACAGGTATATATGATCTCTACATTGACGTTCCCCAACAGAAGTTGACAATAATTGGATGGGCAGATCCTGAAAAAATAGTTAAAGCAATTAGGAAAACTAGAAAGATTGCCACTATATGTTCCCATACCGAGCCATCAGACCAACCAGCAGAAGCACCCCAACAGCCACCTGAAGGCGGTACACCACCACCAGCTGCTGAAGCAGCTAATCCTCCTCCAGCAGAAGCTCCACCAGCTGAAGCAGTTCCGCCAGCAGAGCCACCGAAAGACCCACCACCGCCTGAGAATCCACCACCTGAGGAGAAACCATCACCATCACCTGTTGCTGCAGAAGTAAATGGAAACCAGCCTGCACAAGCACCTGGACCAAAAGATGTGGGAGAAGTTCATGTCATATATCATCATCCACCTGATTATGGGTACAGATATGGCTATGGTCATAGCTATGGTGGTCAATGTGGCAGATACCCTAACGTCTATGGACTTCCAACAGAACCTAGATACGCTAATAGCCATGGACCTCCACCCGAACCTAGATATCCTACTGGCCATGGACTTCCACCAGAGCCACCACAGCCCATCTATGTGAGTCACAGCTACAACACATACAGGCCATCTCCATATGTCACTGAATATGAGTATGTCAGGTCTCCCCCACACCAAACAATTTACAATAGGATGGACCATTATAATGAAGATTATCATGAGAATACTCGCAATGGAAACATCACATCCATCTTCAGTGATGAAAACCCAAATGCATGTAGAATAGCGTGAAAGGTTCACAAAGATTGCCAAGAGGAACGAGGCACTTTGTTATGCCTCTGGAAAAGAGAAAACATGATCAAGAATAATCAGAAAAAAATAATAGAATCTGGTCACAGTATTATTTCCTAATAAGCATGTGAAAATGTTTGAGGGAAGAATGAGATTCCAAGATTGTTAGTGCGGGAAGAATTGATTCCACATTGCACTTTAGAAGAAGGTTGATAATACATACTACCTGCTATGCAATTCTTGTAGAAAAATCATATAAAAGAATTAATTATATTCTAAAACCATGCTTTCTCAGCCTTCCATTTTTGACAAACACCGTCTCCTGTATTTTAAATTATCTATAGAACTTTTGCTCCTAAGTAGGAACTCTAGAAAATTGAAATATGTTTTTTTAAAGTTTTCATCAATGTAAAGTTGCCAAGAAAGTCTGCTTTTCCACAAGTCATCTACAGATGAATATGGCTTTCTTCTTTAATCCTCACTAATCAGCTTTCAAGTGACATTTCCCTATGATAATGCCTGAATGCAAACAAGTCCCTAGAATCAAATTCTCAAGGCTCCAACACAAATAGAATGGTTCTAATTCAATTTGGTTACAATGGGTAGGATCTGGGAGGAGGAGAAATACCCTACAATATACCCTATGTCCAGATTCAGATGGGCCTCATAATGAACCAAAAACTGAAGAAAAGGTCTAATCAGCAAATAAGTCCAAACTTTTTGAGAACTTGCAATTGTATTCAAACCTTTTAAAATGATCTTCTATACCCTAAATTGAAACTTCAGTTTTAGTTATAACCATTTGAGCCAAAATTGAAATGAAAAACATCCACCACAATTTGCAATCAGAGAGATTTTGATCAAAGACTTGAATGGAGTCAAGTTCGGTGATAAAAGGCCAGAAAAATTGTGGGTCTAATGGCTATTTTTCTTTTTCAGTTTTGACCAAACAGGCACAATAGAAAATAATTCTTCAAATTGGCGTATAGTAGTCTTTTTAGAAGGTATAATACAACTGCAAATTTGTGAAAGGTATAGTACAACTGCAAATTTGTGAAAGGTAAAATGACCTCCATTAATTCTAAATGTAATCAAAACAACAATCTTCCACTCTCAACATGGGAAGATTTAATTTAACAATTTACACAAAAGTAAGTTGCAGCTATCTAAAATTGTAATTGCAATTGACTAATCCAAAATAATTCCAATATGAGAAGCCTGCATTATAGCATCATGCAATACTTGCCTACTATTTAACTTTCCATATCAAATGATACATAAGCTAAAAATACAATGATGTGAGGAGGAAGTTCACCTGTTATAATAATTGCATCTAGTTATTATCATCACTGCTCAATTGGGATTCATCATCATCTTCCCCATAAAGACGTTCATCAATATCATCATCGTCATCTTCATCTTCGTCATAATTCATTTGAACATTATGCAAGGTGAGATGAGTTTTATTCGCAGCAGCTTGGTTGATCTGTCAAAATAAGTAAATAAATAAATAATGGATTAAATGTTAACAAACACATCAAAATAATTAAGCCAACAGTTAGAATGTATGAACCTGTGCGGTTACTAGCTGCAATCGACCTGATAATTGTAATAAAGGTTGAATAGCGACCCCTCTAGATTTAGTGACCTGAAAGAAAAGAACATTAAGTATGCCGGACAATACTCAAGACCTATAATCAGGCGCTCAATTTTGACACTAAGCTTTGTTAGATTACAAGAAACTATTGATGGAAATGGGGATACGAAGGGTTGAAGACCCTTTTCTCTCCATTTGTTTTAAACGGATAAATCGTTGTGATTATAAATTACTGGCACACTTCTACTGATCCCAATTCAGCACACTAAGCAAGTTCTGTCACACAGGAAGGCACTTGCTTGATGAACATTCAGGTATAGATAAGCACCTAAGACCCTTTTCTCTCCATTTGTTTTAAACGGATAAATCGTTGTGATTATAAATTACTGGCACACTTCTACTGATCCCAATTCAGCACACTAAGCAAGTTCTGTCACACAGGAAGGCACTTGCTTGATGAACATTCAGGTATAGATAAGCACCTAGGTATATTTAAGAAAAGGTATATTCTTTCGACCTTTACCATACAGGAATGCTCAAGTTCGCAGATTAGATGATCAGCATGAATGAAATATTGCTCTTTTACATCAGTTTCCAACTTTCATGTAGTTCCAATGTTACAAAACTATTTCAGGTTCTGCAATCAGTACTTTTCAGCATATGTGAAAATAGTAATGTGCACATGTACTTTTCAGTTTTCAGTCATTTACCTTCAATAAGGAATTCAGCATATGTGACTCCGGCTTTTCTTGAGCCACGATAGAATGGCCATGATTGACCAATATACAGTATATCCATGGTAGAACATATTGTCCACTACATGACCTGTTGAAAATAACCATGATATCAAATTCTAATCGTAATCAGTATATTGATACTTCAAGGCAGGCTGCAATGCATGTCCTTCAGACAAATGATTAATTTTACATCAATCAAAGCAAATATAATAATTCATTTGGTGAATTATAAGTCCTATTGTTGAATTATTAGCCATCGCTAATAAATTGGTCTTTAAGATACAAATGGTTCACATTAAAATCCAAAACACAGATTTGGAATTCTGAATTTTTTGCTACCATTTATTTTATTTATTTACCTGCAATATACAAATTCATCATATTAATCTTTTGAACCACAGAATCAGAAATAGATGGTTAAACAATCATGGAAGAGCAAGAGCACACCTGGATTGCCATTTGGCCAACAAGATTTCCAGTAACTTGTATGCATAGCTAGGTTCCAAAGATAAAACGGCAGCTCTCATCTAATAGAGAAAACATATAGCCACTAGTACAAATGAAGCATAGATCAACGGAAGAAAGAAAAAGAAATAGCAAGAGATTTGTAATCCCAATGTCCAAAGAACCAATCAGAGAAGAACAAACCTTCTTTTGTGGAGTATTAGCTTCAAGGTCAATACCATCAAATGTTGCAGAAGCAAGTGTAGAGCTGAATGTACCATCATCTTTGCTCCCAAGTATTTCTAATAATCTCAACTGCTTCTCTATGCAAGTTGTTACTGTGTCGACTTCTATAATGCCATCTGCAGAGATCAGCACAATAAAAGAAAAAACAACACCATGTAGAAAAATCTCCACTATAATCCTGGGCATGTTGAGAAATTAAACACAAATTTACATGAAAATCAAAAGTAAATGTATGCCCTTCCACATTAGTTCTATCAGCCAAGGCAGTATGACAAACCATACAAAATTCAGCAAACACCAAATGATACAGAACGTCAGAACCTACGTAGGACCTAATTGACATTGACAGATTTCTTCCATGATGAAAACCAAACCAATTCAATTTTTTTCCATCTTGTAAACAAGTGTAAGCACTAGCAATAAATCTCCAGAACAGAGCCCAGAAAACAGTGTATATCGGCTCATATAAGAATGTAAGAAAGAATAGTTGAACAGAGTATTGAAGGAATTCATCAGCAAATGTAATCTGAGAGCCTTTTATAGGGTTTACAAACAAATGGACAAAAACACCATTTGAAATACTAATAGCCAAATACCAATCAAGGCCCAGAAAATAATGAAAAGTATACAACTCACTTAAGGGGAGAGTCTTAGGTTCAATAGTAATCAACGATGCAAAATAACAAAAAATAAATGGAATAAAATAAATGGGTTCAATATACATATTGATAATATTCCTGCAATTACCTTTTTTCTCCAGAGCCTCGGGCTGACACCTGCCATCAATCAAATCTGCCATGACCTCCTCAGAGTTGATACTTAAAGCTTTATCCCTCATTCTTTTCTCATGAAAATTAGAGACTTTTGGAATAGGAAGTAGTGCATCCTCCACATTAGCACGGTCTAATGCAGTAACTGTTGAATTATTAGAAATAATTAGTGGACATGAATTATCATAAATCCAGAAAACATATGAAAATAGCAAGTATCAGAAAAGGAAACTATATGAATAAAACAAAAGCTGACATACAGCAGAAAGATATTAAGAGAACGATGGAGGACCAAACTTGTATCAAATAGATTTTAATAATAAAATAAAAAATGCAAAGAAGAATGTAATCATTAAAATTGATCTTACACTAAAAGAACTTAGAAACGAAGTGGTGATTCCAATACAAGGACCTAATCCGTTGAGGAATATGGTAAGAATGTTGTAAAACCTTTTTATACATTCAAAAAGAAATATAAAGTATGGGGGAAATTTTAAGAGAATAAGTGTGTTCAATTGCATCTATCTAAGAAGCCAAGAAATGAGCTTGCAACTTGCACATAGTGTTTCCATCAAGAACTCTTAGACAACAAAACCGAATTCGTAAATAGGCATTATCAAATGTTACCTGAATTCTGTAAATCTTTCCCTCTCTTAGGTTTGATGAGAGACTGACTCATTGGTAAAAGAACTCCATCCTGGGAAGCATTCAACTTTACATCTGTGCCAGAATGAACTATTATTTTTTGGAACAAAGGTTTAACCAGCAAACCATAGGCAATAAAAACGTGTGCGGCCATAGGTTCTGCAATGCCCTGTAATTTTGCAGCAAATATTGTAGGTAATGCACCCTTGTGATTCTTGGAAAAATATTCTTGATTAGATAGTGCAACTTTTGTGGGCTTGGCATTCCGTAATTCCTCAATACTCTTTCCATACCATGTATAGCAAACACCAGTTTCTGAAATGGCCAAAACACACAGGCCTGGATCATCAACTCCCTCATTTTCAAGGCACCTGCTATCAAGGAATACAGCAGGATGCTCCATTGCAAGGACACAGCTTGCTGACTGCTTTTTTCCACCATCTGTTCTCCATAATGCAATGTATCTTTCACCAATAGCAGATGAGAGGACATATTTACCATCTTCAGTAAAGATCATAGCACTGACAGATCCCTGTAAATCAGGAGAGACTAGTTTTTTTAAGTGAAAAAACAGTGGTCATATATCAAAACCACATTCAAATGCAATTTAATGTGCTACAATTTGAAAGAACAAAGCAAAGCAACATGAAAAAAGCAAACACTCACAGGATGACCGGAAAATTTCTGTATTTTTTTGTGGTCGGAACAATTGAAAATCGTCAACTGGGCAGCTGCTGTTGCTAATATCTTTCCATCTGAAGCGCAGAAACACCATCCCAGGTACAGTATCATTAAAAGAAGAGTCACCAGTTACACAGAAGTATTTATTCCCAAAGCCATACATTTATAAAGCATCTCTTATTAACAATCATTACAACTAATGCTTTTAGTGTTGCAGAATTTAGAATTTACATAATATTTGAAAACAGGCTTTTTTTTTTTTCAACAATCATTAAAAAAAAAATACCACAAATGACTGAAAGGATATGTACCTGGTGAAACAGACAAAGATGATATTGCCTTTGAAGAAGCTCTAAACTTCCCCACCATATTTCCTGTCTGCGGATCAATTTTGCAAAACATTCCATCAGCACCCGCAGTGTAAATGCATGAATCACGAGTAGAAAATGAAATAGCACTAACACCCCTGCACATTAGGGAGTGAAAAGGGTTCAGCAGACAGCCTATATTTAGATGTCAATTTTACTTTATTTTATGTTTGAAAACTGAAAAATGTAGGCATTGCTCATAAATAACTAGCAATGCCAATCACATGTGGGATCTAAGTTTTCATAACAGCCTTAATAAACATTTTTTTATTATCATGAAGTCTTCCTTTAATACCAGGGAAAGGGACAGAAGAAAAAGCACACTAAGCACAAAAAAATTGAGACATTGAACAAAGAGAAAAAAACAAAATCACTGTCACAGCAGAGAAAAAAAGAACATAACCATGTAGCATGGAACTCACCCAGGATGGCAATCATTGACTCTCCACTTCAATTGACCCGCAGAAACATCAAGTGCCAAAACATCACCACTGCCTGTTCCTAGTATCAACAATGAACTAGCTAACTTTCTTTTTTTCTGCAATTGGAGCCAGTTCTCAGTACAAAGTTTATCATAAAGGACCAGTTGACTTTTGGAACTGCAATAATGAAGCCATTTTCACAAAATTAACAAAGATCATTAACCTTTCTGTCCAGGGACAACCACTTCATGCATGTATAATCCACTGAAAGGTGACCTCGTTCAGCTTTAGTATATAAATCTGCATCGTTTGATGTAATGTCTGCAAACTCAGTTTGCACCTGGCCCTTCACAGTGTCCCAGATCTGAGAAGGCCAGAATGGGAAATCAGACAGAGAAAGAAAAAGGAACAAACTCGTTTTTGGTTGGATAAAAGATAAATCATCCACAAATTTTTAAACATATGATGGGCTTTAAAAATGAATTATAAAATACATAGCAGTACTGATGTCAATAGCAAGGTATCCAGAACTGATACCTTTATTCGACCATCTCCAGAACTGATTGCAAGGTAGTCCAATGAAGGACTAAATGCTGTCAAGAGGTCCCTGATATTTGATGAGACCATTATCCTGGAAATTTAAGCGATAAAATAAACATCAAAGAGCCTGTTATTATTCATAAAATACCTCATAAATCGTCTAAAAGTATCAATTCTCTAAAATGACAAAAATAAATAAACAAACGTCAAAGGCACGCGATCAAAACCAGAATACACGCTAAAGGAAAATATCTTTTAATTGGGAAGTTAAGACAAGCAGAAATTACAGTATGGACATGTCCTACGATTCAAATATTGAAATGACAAATTGTGAATAACACCTTCCATGCAGGAGAAGAAAAGAAAAAAAATGGTTGAAACACAGACTGTACTTTTGCAGAGCTCAAAGTTAAAGTTTATAGTTTAGCTATCTAAATAAGTTTTCAAAGATGACTTGCAGCTTTCTTCTACAATCTTTTCTCAGCTTGAAGTTTGTACAAAAACCAAGATATAGAAGTGGAGGCAGACTTACCTAAAACGGTGACTTGCTGGAGCAACCTTCTTAACTATATAGGTGAGTGTCTGTAGCTTGCGGAGGCGGTGAGAGACAGAGCCGGACGGGGTGGCGCTCTCTGCTTTAGGGCGCTTCGTGTTTTATTAAACGAAACTTGTCTCTGCCTTTCGACTTCGCTCCTCTCAATTTTTTGTGTCTATTCTCTTTTGAGGTTTTCTCTGGGCTTGTGACTATTGGGCCTTTTTGGTCCAAAACCGAAGGATATGTCGTTCAACAGCTGCGTGTGCACCCCAGACGATGTGTCGTTGTTTATTTCTTTCGTAATAGGAATTCTCTTGCCCATCGGCCGAAATCAACGTACTGTCCTGTCGTCAAAACTCAAAAGACGAGTATATTTTCCACTTGTTTTTATAAATAAATAATTATATAGTCCCTCAAGTTTGATCATAATTATAATTTCATCCCTTTTATTTGGTAAATATACTTATTAATCCATGATATTTGGATTGCTAAATTGTTTAGTCATTCTGTCTAAAAATTGTCATTATAGGGAGGTAAATATGTTGTAATTTTTGATTATTTGCTCCTTTATATTTAATATATCAGTACTATTTAGTCCCTCACGTTTACTATTGTTACTCGATTATTGGAGATAATAATTTTTTAAAATAAAAAATTAAATAGTTTTAACTGCACTAAGACTCATAGACTAATGGGTATATATTTATCAAATAAAAGAGATAAATTTATAATTATTACCGTACATAAACACTTAATTGCTTATTTTCTTGGAAGTTCTACAAAGATGTAGCAACACTGATGTCAGAAACAAAAGTCAAAATAGAATAATTTCAAGTTTTGCATTCAGATACTATTGAAATAAAGTGTTGAAACTTTTTTTTTTTTTTTTGTCTTTTTAAATCTGTTCAATAAAAGCAGTAGCCAGCGAGGCAAGAGCAATTGACAAATTGGCATGGCATTCACATGAAAATGTTGCGTTCTGTAGGCTGAACACTGAGATGACAACATAAAAGGCCCCATTTCCAACTTTCAAGTTTCAAATACGGCGTAAGTCCAAGTTCAGCTACTGAAAGAGGAAAGAGAAAGAAAACAAAACCTTTTTTAACATTTCCTTTTCATTTTTGGCATACAACTCTATTTTAGTTCTTCTGTTTTTTTTCTGAATACAACAAAATAATATTATCATAAAGGAGTGTAAAACTTAGTATTAGTTCATATTCAAGGTGATATCTTTAATTTATAAATTTAAGTTCTTGAGCTTGGTTTTAAACAAAGATTCAAATTTTTGGATACATTTCCTATTCATGATATTGATTAATATCATGACAATTTTATAAAAGCTTGCGCATTCTTAGTGTCGGATATCTTAGTTGATAATTTCTTCTTTGACATCTTAATCGATCAATCCTTATCTAAATTTTACTCTTCTTTGATTTCTTCATCAGGATGTAATCTCTTACTCTTCAAGTTGGTAAAAAAAAAATACAAGAAAATATTTAAAAAAAAAACGACAAAAATCTTCCATTCATATTGAGCAGGAATCTTTCTTTGATTATCTCCAGCCTGGATTCCAGCAAACAGGCGAAAATGTTAAAATGAGCCACAGAGAGAGGAGAGCTCCATGCCAAAGCCGAAGACAAGTCAGATAGAACTTAAAACTCCTTTCTTTATGTTGATAACTTATTTTGATTTTGGCAGAGTGGTCAAATGCCAGATCAAGATGTATCCAAATCTTATCAAAAGCAATCAGATTCAAATCTTTAACATTAATTGAATAATAAAAAAAAATACCCATATAGAATTCCCATTCACATTCAACATCTCATAATCTGGCATGTCAATCCAAATCCAATAATGAAGGTTTCACAATATAAACTGTACAGCACCAAGCTTCATTATAAACAAAAATTTGAGTACTTGTGGTTTTGTTGCAGAGTCACTACCAAAAATTTTCTTACACATGAATGAAGATATGAAGCTGTACAAATAATCAACATGCAGAAATGCAAAACCAAAGAACGAAGGAACAAATACTCTAGACATGTGTCTTATTGGAAAGAATCTCAGCTAATTTTGGAGACAGTAAACTGTGGAGAAGAATCATTTTTTTCTTTTACCCATGTGATTGTATTGTGAAAGAATAGTATCATAAGCTTGCAGATTCACCATAAGAATTCAAGAGGGAGTAGCAAGCTGAGGAAAAATTTGAGAATGGGTTTGTGAGCTGAGGGCATGGTTCAGGGAAAACAGACTCTGAAAAGCCAACAATATTTGAACATACCCAAGAATTTGAGGAGGCTGAAACAGTTAAGGAGACATTAAAGAGACAAATAGAGGTGAAGGGAGATTCCTGAATTCCTGTGAAATTTCCTGCTGTTGTGATGTTTGTACCAGTCACATCTCGGAAGGTGATTTGATCAATAACTGGGAGAGCATTAGGGTCAAATTTGTCATCAGGATGTAACCCATGATCGCCAAAGGCACCGAATGCCAGATTGATATTTTCTAATTCAATATCTGATATAAAGATTCTTTTAATGTAGCCACCTCTGCCTTTAGTTGTTCTAAACTCAATTCCACTAAATGAGTTGTATAGGTGGACCTTCTCCACATGAACATTAGAAATGCCACCAGACATTTCACTACCGAAGGCAATCGAAGAGCCTGAAGATGATTGGAGGTGGACCCTTCTTATGTGCACATCGCTGGTAGCTCTATCATAGGCAATGCCATACTCATCCCAACCGCTCTTGAGGGAAATGGCATCATAACCCATCTCAATTATGCTGTCCTCTATGCAAACGTTATTGGATGAATCTGTAAATGGTTACTATAATTAGGAAGAATAATCGGGTAGTCCACAGTGGACAGCAATATAATTCTGAAAATCAATTAGGTTTATCATTGAAACAATAATTGAAGAAGTTAAAGGAGCACAGATAGAGAAAGCCTTTTCTTTTAAAACAGTGGACAGAATTCTTGGAAGCCACCTAAAAAGAAGATTTTTCGCTATATGAAATAATGCAAATAAACAGCTGATTTATGGAGGATCCAAATATGAGCTGAAACGATTCAACCATATAACCAAGGTCCTAAGACTTTTAGCACCTTTTCTTAACATAACTGGTTCCAAGTAAGAGTTGAAACGGGAGAAACAGAAAGAGCAGATCATGTGAGCAACATCAATGTAACTCAGTTCCACAAACCTGGGACTATGCCAATCGTGTAAGGAGATTCTGGAGGGGCAGAGATTGACATATTTTGAACAAGCACATTACTGCATCAGAGATAAAATCACATTCACGTTTAAGTTACTCCATATATTGAAATTATCTGATAATCAAAGAACAGAGTTCAAAATAACAATTTGCATTTGCCAATATTACCTGCAATAAACTGGATGAATATTATATGCAGGAGCATTCAAGAAGGTAAGATTTGAAACTACTACCCGTTCAGATTCTATAAATTCCACTATATGAGGTCTGCTATAGTTCAAAGAATGGGAATTGAACCAATCCCACCAAACTGAGCCCTGGCCATCAATGGTTCCATTATCACCTATAACAGTTAAAACAATGTGTGAGAATACATGATAGATTAGAGAATGTAAAACAGCGGTGGAAAGAGGGAAAATGAAATTACAGTAGCACATACCAGTTATCACCACATCGCGCAACTTATATCCATTTATTAGACTTCGATATCTTCCACCAGGAAGTTCAATTCCACGACCATATGAGGGCAAAGGTTCTAAAACGTCCCAATGAGATGGATCCTACAAATAAGGGGAAGGGTAAGTCAAAAAGTGTAACTTCATATTTGATAAACCTGATAAATTTACATCACCAGAAGATACTTCCACTGTGTAATTGCATAAATAAAGTTAAAAAAAAAAAAATGAAATTGAACAAGAACATAAATAAAAAAAATTACCTGAAACCCAAGAATGACAGCTCCTTTCTCAAGGAAAAGTGTGAGATGGCTGGTAAGATTGAAACTTCCAGTGAGCCATTTTCCAGGAGGCACATAAAGCTGAGCACCACCCTTATCAGCAAAGGACTTGAGATAGAAAATGGCATTCTGGAAGGCGATGGTATTCAGCGTTTTCCCATCTCCAACAGCACCAAACTCCAAAATGGACACACTATGTGGTCTTGGGTCTATACTAGGCTTATAATCACACAATCCATTGCTTTCTTCTCCATCTATTCCAATAGCATTGATTAGTGCCAGCAGCAACAGCAATGCTACCTGAAATAGTGAGAAAAACAATTCTCAAAACAGATTCCACAATCACAGATCAATTGCAGTGAATATTAGAAAAGGAGTATATAAACATATATAGAAAAACAATGATGGTTCGTTGGATTTATAGAATCAATACAGTACAGTAAATTTACTTTTTAAGTGGATTGTAAAATGGTCGCAAATCCAACAAGAGAATAAGAACACAGAAACCAAAAGAATGTTCCCAAATTAATAGAATAATTCCAAATGTTGGTGATAAGTACGATTGATCATTTGAAAAACATGAATAAACCAACATTTTCTTTACAATAAACTGAAACTGGAGATATTGACTTGAGGTAAAACAAATGCAAAATGAGAGATCACTGTTAATAAAATGAAAATAAATTGTGAATAAAAGGAGAGATAGCAAGGAGACCATAATTTGCAAAAACAAACCTCAAATTTAAAAGGCTGAGGTATGGTTTGTTAAGTCCAAAAGCAAGAAAAGCAATGCAGTAAATAAAATAAGCTATGAGAAGTTAAAAAGGTCTAGAATCCAAAGAAAGAAAAGCTGTTCCAAACTACAGAAGCATAGAAAAACCAATAGAACACAACCCAGTATCCAAGATAGAATTCCACAGTCATCTAGAACAATAAAAGGAATAAAAGAATTCATTTTAACAAGTGTCCATATCGGTCATCATTTTCAAGGAAAAAGAAGGAACAACAATATCAGAAAAGAAAAAAATTTTCTAAAAGAAAAAGAAAGAAAAGCATAGTATATAATATATTTACAACAATATTAAAAATGAACTGAATTCCGTTTTATAGCCATTGTTGATTGACTCGTAACAGGAGATGAAAAGGCCAGAAAGGCAATCGAATAAGACCTTTAACGAATCTTCCATAAATCACAAATAATCATAGAATTCAAGCAATCGAGTTCCAAGATTTCCAGATTTGGCAAAAAGATAGAAAGAAAGAAAAAAGAAAGAGAGCCTAATACCCGGATTAAAAAAACAAAAAACAAATTAAAAAAACGTACTTACTGGCATCTTCATGAAGAAACAGCCTCTGCTTCTGCAAGAGATAAAGAAACAGAGCCAATATTGCCTACACAGCAACAGAAAGAACGAACTGCACCGGAAAAGAAAAGAAGAAGAAGAAGAAAGAACCACAAAAACAGGGGGCAAAATTTTCTGTAAGCTAGTGAATAATAAGCATTAATTATATATAAATGACGCGAAGGCTGGTGACATTTATTTTTATGAGACAAGGGAAATAATATGTATGTTTGGTAAGTAAGAAATGACAGCTTTTTTTTCTCTCCATGCAACAATATATTGAGAAATCAAACAAAACAACATGGTAAGTAAGCGCAAAGAGAATAAGGTAATATAATAATATTACTATATTAATATTAATAGCAAATTTATTGCCACTAATTGTTAATTACCGCTCTAAATCAATATGATTAATAACGTCTTTCGCCGACAAATTTGTTTGAAACGGCCCTCCATTACAGAGAGAGAGAGTGGGATTGGAAGAAGCTAAATATTAGCACCGGTGCTGGCTTACATTTGTTAAGATTTGATTTGTAAGAGAACAAAAATAAGTTTGGGTGTGATATTCTTACTTGGAGTCAGGTGAAACGGTGCACTGTTTTGTGATCTGTTGGTCGCCCAATTTGCCACGTCACGGGATTTAGTGTGGTTGTAGGAAAGAGTTAGTGAAACTATGGGTAAAAGGAATAAAATAAGGGAAGAGAGTGCATGGGGCATTGAGACAGCATGTGGGTTGACAGGGCGGAGAGGGAAGTGGGACCCACGTCAATCATAGCAAAGATGCTAGCCTGGCTTCAATCACTTGACAGACCATAATCCCTTTCACGAACCATATGCATATATATATATATGTATATGCTATACCGTATTTATACCAGCTTCGATTAAAACAGTCTTAACAATAATTAATTTGGCAATTAGTGTTACTTGGAAAATTAATTTCACAAATAAAAAATTATTTCAAAAAAATATATAAATCATGCTAATTTTGGGGGGCCAGAGGTGGGACATTTGGGTTCAATCAAAACGATACAATTTTTTCTGGGCTTTGGCCAACTAGCTTGGAAGATAAGTTCTTGGATGATCTGGACCACTGATCAAGAAAATTTAAGACCCTGTTTGGAGGTACTCTTACAATTACAGACATAAACGATTTGTCATCGTTATCACTTAATAGTATACCTTCCCTATTAAGGTAATTACAATTACAGCTATTTTTTATTTATTTTTTATTTTCATTATAACTGCTTAATTAGTCAATTACAACTCACAGAATTGTGTTAAAAGACATAAATATACTTTCCTTGCCTAAAAGGTGAAAAGTAAGTGTCTGTTTGTAATATTAGTGACAGTGTAGATATTCTTTTAGGAAATTTTGTAAATATTTACCTAATTGGCTGTGATTTTAATATTAATAAGAAATATAACATTGATCCGTCGTCTAATTATGGTTCGATTGAATCACAAACAATATGTTATTTAAATAAAGAAAGAAAAATAGAGAGATTCATGTAAGATTTTAAATTGATAATGTCAAAAATGAGAAAAAAAACGAACTCTCGTATTATTGTTCTAAATATAATTTAAATGTTGAAAAATCGCATTACCGTATGTTATAAATTAAATATTGTATATGGAAAAGAAATAATATTGTAAAATTCTTGAAATAAATTATTACCTGGAAGTATGAAGGATGGAGAGATAATATTATTTTCAGAAACTAATTAATGTTTAATAGTACTTTTTTTTTTTTTTTTTTTAAATTAATATTGTAAATTCTTGAAAATAAAAATTATTACCTGGAAGTATGAAGGATGGAGAGATAATATTATTTTCAGAAACTAATTAATGGTTTAATAGTACTTTTTTTTTTTTTTTTTTTTTAATTTTCTCTCATGGTTTCTCCCTTTGGATACTTCTATACCACTTTTTTTTGCATTGCCCCACTGCGCAGCCTTGAGATAGAAATAGCTTTAGGAACTTAATTATAAACAGCTTTTTAATTAATTAAGAACTTATTAATTATTTAAAAGCTAATTAAGTAAGGGCACTTTTTGAATTTCCATCTTTAAAATAATAATCTTAACTCATAATTTATAATTTTGAGCAGTTAACTCTAAATATATTCATACAACTAATCAACTCAAACCTACTAGATCACTCAAAAGCCATGAGAGTTTTGGACACCCACCAAAAAGTATTGCTTAATTAATAAGAATGTGGGGACAATGTGAAATGGCCAAAACACTCTTGTGCCTCATAATATTTCTTCTTTAAGAGTTCTGCAATTTCAACATTTGGTCATGTCTCACATGCTAAATGTTGCAAATATTGTGTCGTGAATTTCCATTTTTACGAGCTAATTGAAAACTAAAACTTAATTTTTTATTTTTAATTTTAATTTTGTTCTCCAAAAAAGTTCTACTTAGTACCTGATAATAAATATTCATGGTGTTTCCACCCGTTTATGCCTATAAGACTAATTCAAACTAAGCCTGAGATAAAATTTCGGTGGTTCTGAATTATGAAGCTTAACTTTATAAGTATATAAAGTTTTATTTGAAATATAGTTTTACTATTACTGATCTAATCATCTGTTAGTTCATAAAGCTTGAATAACATAAAAGATTGCAAGGCTGTAAATTTGAATCATACTGTAATTAACCTGAGTCGTATTAAAAAGTACACGTGTATAGTTTCCTGAAACGTGATGCCAAATGGACGTTGGATCCTCATGAAATCACCAAGGTTTCCTAATGAAGGGTACTTAACATTCTAAGACAATAATTTAACCAGACATGTGATTATTAAACCTATTTGTAGGGATTATAGTGACACAATACCTAACATGGAGAAAGAATGGAATGGCTTTCATGAAACTACGTGCATATATGTGTTTTTATAACAACAATTTATAATCAAATACAAACATAGAAATAATTAATCACAATGTCAAAAATACGAATCTTTTTCGGGCAAATATTAGAGTTTAAAAATTTTTAGTTCTTTCACTGAGATACGATTTGCAAGGATTAAATTTGTGTTTTCACCGTTACGGGACGAAAAATTCGTGTTTATTATACATTAGACCTAGAAATTCCTGAAGAATAGATAACATGGGGTTGGTCTGAACTCTTGGAACCTCATGACTCATATACAGTGGAAGTATCCAATGTTTTTGCTGTAATTTGTTAGGTCCAACAAAAGCACCAAACTTGATTGGATAGTAGCATCCTATGCTTTGTTTAAATATATATATATATTACATTATAGTACGCTTACAAGACCAAATTAAGCTCTATGAGCTTCGAACACATATCCTTGATGGAATAAAACTCAGACATGAAAGATGAAGATGTTGACTAATGCACGCCTGTCCCCACCCATAAACATGACTTTTGGAATTGTTCTAAAGGTTGAATAGTAAGAAAATAGTAAAAACGGCAGTGTTTTTTATTCACCTGTCACCCAATAGTGACAAAATTCCATATAGCAGAGAAAAGAACCCTAACCCCAACCAGGGGAAACTGCTCTGCTATTAGCTATATAGATATGATGATTATTATCTGGAAAAAAACACAGACATAGATTCAGACATAAACACCAAAAATGAAAATTATATATAAAGAAACACAACCCAGCAAATAAGATCTTGTCTGTGCATTATTCTCCTAGAAAAGATTACATGACATGATTGAAGGAAACGATTTCCCTACAAATCAGACAAAGTATTTTTCTCTGCAAGTACGAGGCCCTCCACCTAATCACCATGCATGGCCATCTCTTTTTCCATTTTTGCAGTTCTGTTCTATGGTTGGATGAAAAACTAATCTTTTTGGAGTTGGAAGCTCTCCCCAAGATGCTATTTCTATCATTCGATCTTTCGACCAAGTGAGGGATCTAGCGAAGATATATGCTGTTACAGAAACAAGAATAAGCGTTCTAAAAATTTGGTGATAATGCCACAAGCTAATAGATTAATTAACCGTTCTAACAAGACAAGAATTTTTTTTTTTTTTTTTGGCTGCTGGTTGAAGAAAGAATCCAGAAATAATTATTATAAGGTAAATATATATAGATATTACCGAAGCAGAAAATCTTGAATCTTGAATTTAATGGAAGTGTTTGAAAACGCACTGGTCGGGTGGGTTTTTAACCTGAGGCAGAGGTTGTCCTTTTCTTGGCATTGCTACGTTTTTAGCAACCCCACATATCTTGGTAGACAAGGACTTGAGATCGTCCTAATTCCACACTTATAACTTATAATTAACTACCAGACAAAAAAAATGATAATCGGTGAAACTCTCATATGATCTTACCACATTATTACCATTTATAGAATAGGATACTTAAATCTCCAAAGGTTATTTCCATAATTGTATCAAAATCAAATGGACCGTTACAACGACATGAGTGGTGGAATTTGGGCCTATATTATCTGATCCGGGTCGGTATATCTTGCCGAAGCCCAATACTGTTCAAGTGGACTTGATATGTGAATTTAGGACCCAAAATATATAACTGGCCCATAAATTGCTGTTACCATCTCACTGGTATCGCTCTCGCCACAACCAAAACCCTCAAAAAACCCCCAATACAGCTGAGAAGTGAAGCTCAAAACAGAGAGGAGCAGCTCGAGCAGTGCTCAAATGGCGGCTAAGAAAGAAGAAAGCAACAAAAAGAAGAGAAAGGAAAACCTAGATGGAAAGACCGGAGAAGGTAGTTCACCTTCCAAAAAGCAGAAGCTCCTTGGTTCAAATCCCGTGACGGGGAAATCGAAGAAACCTTCTAAGCCTTTTAAAAAACCGCGAAAGCCGAATGAAATGGAATCCGGTAAAGATAAGCAGCCGCCGGAAACAAAGCGGGAGCGTCGACTTCGAGCTAAGGTTTTATTTTTAATCATCAACAATAACAATAACAATTCATTAGTGGACATTAAAATGTTTCTCATTTTTGCAGTTTGTAAAATTCGTTTGTTCATTTTTTTATTTTTTATTTCTTGACTCTTCGCTTGTCTATTTATTGTATTTGGTGGATTGGAATTGAATTCTAACTACTAATATGGCTTTACATTTTTCTTTTTATTTTAGGAATTGGCAGAGGCTAGGAAGAAGAAAAGAAAGCGGCATTACAATTTGGAGCAAGTATGTAATTTTTTTTTTTTTTTCATTTTCTGTTTCGTATAAAATTTTCAGTTTATCAATATAAGATGATGTTGGTATTGAACCTGTAAATGTGCATACATGGAAGTTCAAGCCTTGCCTTTTGCTGATAAAGTCATTTGCCATGGGGTTTGCAGTACCATGTGCTAAACATAGTTGGAGTGGTTATATAAATATTCAATAGCTTATCCTGAAAGTTTGTTCGGTAATCTAACTGTTGGTTGAAGTAATTTTCTTTTATCGTTGAATAGGAGCTTGCATCACTCTGGGAGAAGATGAGGCAGCGTAATATTGCTAAAGAAGAAAGATCAAAGTATGTATTTCGGTTTTAAGTTTTTAACATAAATCTATTCACAAATTTTTTTTTTTTTTTAAATTCCTGGCGTCCCCTTCTAACCTCCTCCAAAAATCTCCAATCTTATCAACTTGATGTTTATAAATTATTTGAAGGATAATTAGTGAAGCTTTGCAAAAGATGAAGGGAAAAATTCCAGAAATTGCTAGCTCCCATGTTTCTTCTCGTGTTTTGCAGGTGATTTTCGCCTATTTATTTCACCTTTTTTTTTTCTCTTCTTAAAAAAACAAATTCACATATTGTAGCATTAACCATTGTTTATTCTGTTTCTTTTCAACCAGACCTGTGTTAAGTATTGTTCACAAACCGAAAGGGATGCTGTATTTGAGGAGCTTAAGCCGCATTTTCTTAACTTTTCATGCAACACCTATGCTGTTCATCTGGTGAAGAAAATGTTGGATAATGGTAAGTTTGGTGTTAAAAGAATAAAAAGAGGAACCCCTACTGTTGTTATATAAATGTACTACATGTACTGTTTGCAGCTTCTAAAAAGCAGCTGGCAGAGTTTATCTCCAACCTCCATGGGCAGGTTGCTTCTCTTCTTCGACACATGGTTGGATCAGTTGGTATGTTTCTTGCCATGAAGTTTTACTTGGTTGCAAGTTAGTGTAATTTTCTCATGTCTTTCTGCTCCATTGATATTATTGCTTTTTTTTGTCTTAATTTATTGTAGTTATTGAGCATGCATACCAGCTTGGAAATGCAACTCAAAAACAAGAGCTTCTGCTGGAATTATATTCTGCTGAGCTTCAGTTGTTCAAGGACCTTACCTTAATGAAAGAAAGCAGGTAAACAATTCACTCCAATCCAATACTCTGCCACCAGGTTGTTGGCCTTGCTTTATAATATTACATGTTGTTTCTATTTTCTTGCTGCTGAAAGTAGTTTCTCTTGTATTGGTACATTTCAGATTGCTTGATGTAATCTCAAAGTTGAACCTACAGAAGGCTTCAGTCTTGCGACACATGACTGGTGTGATTCAGCCAATTCTTGAGAAGGGGATAGTTGACCACTCTATTATACACAGAGTGCTGATAGAGTATTTTAGCATAGCTGATAAGGTGATTTTAGCAACCCTCTGTACATTCTCATGTGGATTTCTTGAAGTATTCTTTGCTGGAGAACTGCATTTTTCTTGCAGCTTCAATTTCCTTTCTAAGTTGCATTTTCTTTTTCTAAGTTAAACTTTCATATAGTCCTCTGCAGCAGAAGTAATTCAGCAACTGTCGGGTCCACTTCTTGTTCGAATGATCCATACAAGGGATGGATCAAGGATCGGAATGCTCTGTGTAAAACATGGAAGTGCTAAGGTATGTTTCTAGTTGTTTATTCATTTAACATTTGGAAAGTGATCCTTTATACCTATTTATTGTGAATTGCTATAATTTTTTTGTCTATCTAGGAAAGAAAGAAGATTGTCAAAGGAATGAAAGGCCACATAGGCAAGATAGCTCATGATCAATATGGAAGCTTGGTAATGATCCTCTTTCCATGTCTGACTGCTTTAAGACTATTCTTCTTCACCTCTTTGTTATACTTCTTGTGAATAAAATCATTTTAAATTATTGATTTTCTATTTGAAAAAAAACAGTTTTTGTTTTTAGATCATGAACTCCATATGTATCAATTACTATTCACTATTCAGGTTCTTGCTTGCATTGTTTCAACTGTTGATGACACAAAGCTTGTAACAAAGGTTAGTTTTATCTTGCTAGGCTTTCAATGAACTGGTCATTATTTGTGTTTGAATGTTTCTGACTTTTTCGTTTGTATACCTTCTTATTGAATGCTCCTTGTCACAGATTGTCATCCGTGAGCTTCAAATGATTCTAAAGGAGCTTGTTTTGGATAAGGTTTCTAATCTTTCTCCATCTTATTAATCAAATTATTAATAAATGCATTAAGATGTCATATAGTTTTGAGTGAGAAATAAGGGGGGCTCCAGTATTCCACTAAGTGCTTAATGAATTGTGTAGTACACATTCCAGGCTCGTTTCCTAACTCTATACTTTTCAACCCAGGAAAAGGCCAATGCCTTCTAAACTGCAATATTTTTTATAAGTACTCTGACATGGATCATGGGGTTATATATTTTCCAGTAGTATATATTGCAAAACTTTATGATATTTATTAGGAGGTATGTCTCCTTTGACCTGCTTCTGAGCATTTCTTTCTTTTCATCATATGTTTATTTAGAACGGAAGGCGCCCATTACTACAGCTCCTTCATCCAAATTGTTCACGCTATTTCAGCCCTGATGATATCGCTGCTTTCAATTTATCTATTCCCTCTCTCAGTGCCAAGGTAATGAGAGTTATTTATCCTCTTTAACTTTCTTAGTTGTATTTTTCTCTTATTCATTCTCAATGTTATGTGGAATATTGTATTTTCCCATAATTTTCAGAGTGAGTTGGAAGAAAAGTCCGACACAAAGTCTTCAAAGTATGAAGAATCTAGTGACAAGGACATTGGCACTAAAATCACAATTGCTGGGGCCGATGAAGATGCAATTTCTGAGGACATTCTCTTCACTGATGGTGGAAAGAAAGATCCTTCTTTAAGAAGACAAGAGTTGTTGATCAGCAGTGGCCTTGCTGAGGTTTTCTATTTTTCAGACTTGCAGATCTCTAGTTTCATTGATCTGTTTATCTTTCTCTGTCTCTGGCACTTGTTCCAATTTTTAATCTTTTCCCCATTCTTTATATGGGAGACTTTAACACTTTCATTTCACATGTTTCAAAACAAAGACTAACTCGTCTGCTACTGGGTCCCACAGAACCTCATCGATGTATGCATTGAGAATGCAGGAGAGTTTCTCAGATCAAATTTTGGCAAGGAAGTCTTTTATGAAGTAAGTCAATTTGCTTACAGCTGCTGATATTTTGTCCTAGGGAAAATCTTAAATTCTCTTGCTAAATCTGTTAGGGTTATTATTTGGCTTGTCATTCTACAGGTTTCTGGTGTCTATTTATTCCTTTTGTTATGCATACCTTTGTAAATCTGTATTATATTTATGCCTATACATTTGTGCTGAATATAGGTTGCAACTGGCGGTGCTGGTGGCATTCTCCACCCAGAGCTTGATGACAAGTTGAACACCTTGCATGACGCTGTAGCATCTCTTGCAGCAGAGCCTAAATCTGAAGAATCAGAACTGGAGCATGTCCTTGAAAATTTTCACTCCAGTCGAACCATTAAAAAATTAGTTATGGATAGCTCGACCTTTGCTACTACATTATGGATGAAAGCTTTGAACGGGAAATGTGAGTTGTGGGCCAAAGGTCACAGGTATAATCTGATTTAGAAATTTGTTGTGATACATATGGTGTTAACCTCTTTGCTGTCGGCCTACATATGAATGTTAATCGTTTTGCTCTTATGCTGCAGTTCTAAGGTAATATGTGCTTTCTTAGAATCTTCGGATGCCAAAATATCTGGAGTAGCCAAGGAAGAGCTGCAGCCACTGGTAGATAGTGGCAAGCTCAGAATACCTGAAAACAAGCAAAAACCAGGAAAAGAAGGTTAAGCTTGCAATGATTTTTCCTCGAAGAAACAAGCACAGAATCTTGTGGTCGAGGATTCAATTGAATTTTGCCTCTCAGCCCAGCCAAGAAGTGATTTAGAAAATTGTTGTAACATAATGAAAGAACTGAGCAGAGTGCTTAGAGCTAGAAAAAGATAAAAATTGACATTTTGTGCCAAGTTAGTAAAAATGAGAGCATCTAATATTATTATATGAATTTTTTGTTCAACAAAATTTCCTACAATATAGTTTCTTTCTGTTGTGGATCCTTGATTCTCTGGCGCCTACTACATTTTTCCCATATCCTTCTTAAGGGCTTGTTAGTTGTGAAGTTCTGGAGGCATTTTAGCAGTATCTGACGAAATTATAAACAAACAGGATATGAAACAATTTTCCCTTGACAGACAAGCAAAATCTAGTGAAAGAGAAACACCTAATTCTGATTTATGAAGTGACACAAGCAGATTTGGCCTTAAATATTCGTCTGACAGGTCTGTTCTCGAATATTGGACAAACATATCTTGCTTTTTCTTGGTCATAATTTGATGGATTTTGTCTCTGCGAGTACAAAACATCCTCAGGTTTCTTTTGAATTGGGTTCCTGACGTGAGGGTAGCCTTCAAATTGATAGTCAGATGGATCAAAAATTGGAGATTCTCTTCGAGACCTGCAACGAGTGTTGCTCTTGTATAGGCTTTGTGGTGGATTGAACAATGGGGATTCATTCCGTAATGTGGCATTAGCCTTCAAACAGTTCTCCATTACCTTAGCTTCCTCTTTGAATCTCTCTCTGATATCCTTCCAGCCTTGCAAAATTCGGCCTGATCTTGAGCGGTTTGCAGGTTTCTTTTCCTGGAGTTTTGTTGAGCAATTCAAAGAGCTACAGCGGATGTATGGAACTCTATTGCACTCTATACAGAAGCTTTTCCATCTCTCTAAGTTGAACGCTTCTCTCTTTACATTATCAGAAAGACAAGAGTAAGCCTGCAATAAATTAGAAAGTTAGATTCTAAAACATAAAAGCAGTCTTTTAAAGATCACAAAGAAAGTGTATTGCAAATGAATGCTGTGATACCTAACCTGCAGATGCTGTTGGTGAAATTTAGCTGTCTAAAGAGTAGTTTCTGCTGTTTAACTTAAATATTCCGTTCCATAATTATGAACCTATCACGTGAGAGAACCCTATGTAGTAGTACTACATGCTATATTCCATTTCACGAGTTCAATAATGAACTGTATTTGCATGACCATTTTAACTTTACAGCATTTGGAGTTAGTTGCTTGTGGAGGTTTTACCAACCACATCAATGGCAATTACCCAAAACTTTGCTTAATTCTTACATAAATATATACAATTCACAAATTTATTAAATAGCTGCATCATTATATCTAATAGTAGGAGATTTTTGAACATGATATGGTTGTCTAACCTCCAAGACTAGCTTGAAGGCAATCTCAGCCTTGGGATGCTTGTTCTTATCTGGGTGAAGCTGCAATGCTGCATCAAGAAACAATTTTTTCTTTTAACAAACAGAGACAGGCAAGAAAATCACATTACAAAATTTAAAACACCTAGATTCATTGCCTACCAAGTTTATGATACCGCTTTCGTATAACATCAATATCTGCATCTTCTTCTACCTGTAATAATTAAATAGATACAAAGAAGAGGTTCTCACTGAGAAACAAGAAAGGAAGAGAATTAATTAATGATGAAGATCAAGAAAGATAAAGACACGTACTCCAAGAATGTGATACCAGTCGATAAAATGTGATTCAGAAGGCCTGCAAGGATGCCTATGAGCACAAGAAATGGAACGGTTGGATAGAGAACAAATCTCCAGTACCAACTGGGATTTGATGGTATCTGATTCTTTACCCATTTTTAGAGCAAGAAAATGGAACCGACCAAGAAGAAGAAGGAAGAGAGAGGGAGAGAGGTGGATATAATATGATAAAAAAATGTGGAATTTAAATGTGGGTGTGCGTTATCTTGGTTTTTAAGAAGAAGAAGAAGAGAGTGATTAAGAAGGTGGAGTGGAGCGGTTAAGAAAAAAGAGCAATGTTTGCGGGAGAGATTTTTGAAAGTGGATCAGTTGGTGGGAAGTGTAGAGACGGAGAGGTTAACGTTAATTTTGACACGTTCGGTCTGTTATTAAGCGTTCTTGGTGTTTCCTTAATCCTTCTTTAACTAAGGTTAGTTTTAAATTTCAGTTTAAACTCTAATAGTTTTTCTTTAAAAATTTTTAACAAATCAATAAGATAATACAATTTTATATAAAAAATTATATAATTTTAAACATTATTTATAATTAATTTAATGTATAGAGGAGCTCATTCATTGAAAGTAGATAAATCTTTCCTTTCATACATTGAACAACATCGGTAGAGTTAATAGTACTAGTATATTGAATAAAATGAGAAATCACACGTGAAAGCTGGAGCGTCCAGTTGGGCGGGAGGTGAGTGACCCACAGTCCCCACCCACGCACATATATTGCCCAGTTGAATCTTTAAACTCAGGCATAAAAAAGCTTCGATCAAGGAGTAGGTGAAACCCATTCTGCTAGGCCCTTTACCAACAAAAGCAAAAGCTTATTAACCTTTATATATAGTTTCTTCTTCAATAAAGAAGAAGGGAAAAAGAAATTTTATGTTATATTCAGAGATTGGAAAGCTTCAATTCTTATTTTATTTTTGCCCTCTGTTTGTGTATAGTTTAATAGTTGGGATCAACATTCAACACCATCAATATCTAATCTTTTTCTCCAAAACAAAAACAGCCTTTGACCTCACCTTAGATTCCAGACAGCTTTCAAGACTTTTTCTTGCATTGCATTTTCCATCATTGGACCAACCAAACATAAATTTTATTTTCTATTCAATTCAAAAATTGGGCATTTGGTCACTTTTTTCTCTTTTTTTTTTTATTTTATTGGAGTACTGATAAACACTGTAAATAATATAAACAGCGTTTTGCGAGACTTAGATTCATGTCAAGTGGAGTAGTTGAATTGGAAAAAAAAAAAAAAAAGCCAAATTGGCGGAATATATGGAGGATTTGGAATTTCAAAGTAGAGAAATGAAATAATGTTGACTCTATTTGGAAAATCAAGCTAATTTTACTTAGCTCAATGCAGCTCAATCTTCCTAGCAATAGGACAGGACATAGGTAATGCACATATCTATAAGGAGCCCTATGATTTATCGTATTGTGTGCTTCACATTTGGATACATTCTGTGTCGGTTTTGGTTTTTTGATTCTTTGTAGGTGTATTTATAAAATGGAAATAATTTATTTATAAATTTAAAAATACAGAATGAAATTTATTGGGCTGTTCTCTCCCAAATCGCGTTCGCTTAGAAGTTTGCATCTCTTGGGCTAGATCTAGCAACCCTCCAGTCCAGTCCATCAGGATGTGAGCCCATTCACTTAGTGGGCCAACACAGAAGGACCCATTTCACCATTGTTTTTTTCTTTTTCTTTTTTTTTTTTTTTGACTCTAAAAATTATTCCTTTCATTGTAGAGTTAACAAGCCAGAAAGGAATTTAATAATAATAATAATAATAATAATAATAATAATAATAATAAAATGATATGACTTATGACTATGAGAGCAATTGCAAATGCTTGTTTGTTCAAAAGGATATAGTGGTCCCACTGGTGCATGGACGCAACAAACAGGTATATTTGATGAACCACCACATGTATAATGTATTGTATTTCCTCCTCTATTTCATTTGTGATGTGGCATATTTTAATATTAATATTAACATTATTATTATTATGCGCCGCGACTAATCTTATTTGCCTTTATCCTTCTCAATGGACACGCACTGTTTTCAACTTGGTGCTTAACGTACGCACCCTTTTTATTTAATTTTAATACTAGTAGAAAGTTATATATTAATTAATAATTAATTGATTGCTTTTATCTAACTAAATGAATTTAATTATTTTGGGATAGAGACTTATTATTATTTTTTCACCTATTATAATAGATACTATTAACTCTACCTGTACGTTAACAACTCCATGCAATTACCAAATCACCCTCCCTAGACCCCTACAGAAGAGTAATCTACTAATCATTGAAAGGCAACGGGGCGTTTTCAGTAATTTGACACCCCATCTTTCAATGCTTTTACTAGATTTCGAGACCAAAATTGAAAATTCTTTTATCTTTTTCGAATTCGACACATTTCAATCTGAAACCTCAAATCTGTTATCTATCATCATCATCTTCTTCCATTCCTTTCTTCTGAAAACCTCTCCATTTCCTTTCCTCAATTTAGCTTTACCTTTTTTTTTTTTTTTGGCTTTTAAATTAATTTCTCATTTCCTATTTATTTATTTCCTTGTTTTTAAGCTGCTGCGATAATTCATCATTTCATTCACAATTTAGAATTTCGAGGTTTTCCCAACCCTCTATTGAGATTTCCTTCTACGATCTCGACTCATTCCATTCATGGCGGCGGGGACAATGGCGACCGCCGCCGGAGCGGTGGTGTTGTTGTACTTTGTGTTGAGTCGGAGACTGGCGGCGAAGGGAGGAGGGGATGATGGCGATCAGAGCGGGGATTTGTCCAAATCGAGATCGGGGAGAAGGAGAATCGTTCGCCGGCCAGCGCAAGCACCGGCGACATGGCTTGAGACAATAACTACGCTTTCTGAGACGCTTAGGTTCACGTATTCTGAGACTTTAGGGAAATGGCCAATTGGTGATTTGGCTTTTGGTATCAACTATCTCTTGCGGAGGCAGGTAGGTTTGTGCAAATTCTATCAATTTTAGGAGTTAGATTTTAGCTGAACAGTAAACATTATCGCTTAGCTTTTTTTAATGTTTAGCTTAGTGGAGCTTTCTTTCTTCTTCTTTCTTGTCTTAATATTACAGGGTAATTTACAAGTCGCAAGTGTATATGCTGGTAATAACTGTGTAGAGCTAAAAGGCCCTGAAATTATAGCAGAGTTGAAAAGGCTGTTGAGATTGCTAACCCTTTGCATGTTCTTCTCCAAGAAGCCCTTTCCGGTGTTTTTGGAGTCCGCCGGATACTCTCTGGAGGACGTCCTTCTTCAGAAGCCTAAAGCAGGGGTGAGTTACAATCCTGCCTCATATTCCTATTTGATTTAATATTGATGTAAAATAGTACAGAGACTTGCTGTCATAACTGGCTTTCTTCCCAGAATTTGTAAAGCTTATTGTCTTCATTTGTGAATGTGTTATTAAAATGAATACTCCATTAATTATTATAGTGCTAATTGCAGCTTCTGCAGCCAGCTTTCACAGTTATTCGTGATAAAGGTTCAAAATGTTTCCTTTTATTAATTCGTGGTACTCATAGCATAAAAGATACTCTGACAGCAGCGACTGGGGCTGTGGTTCCCTTTCACCATTCGGTTCTACATGATGGTGGGATTAGCAATTTAATTTTAGGATATGCACACTGTGGAATGGTTGCTGCAGCTCGGTGGATTGCTAAGCTCAGTACTCCATGCCTGCTTAAGGCGCTCAGTGATTATCCTGACCATGAAGTTAAGGTAATTGCAATACCTCTTGTGTGAGTGTCATCTTGCCATATCCATTTCACTGGCATTTCTTAACATTTTGTTATTTCACGCATGGAAATGTTACTGGCTTCTTTTGCATTTGACTATCTGGTGCAAAATCTGTTTTCAAACTATCTATGTTTTTCTAACTGAAAAACATGCATGGAAGAATTATTTTCAGTTTTCTTAACTTCGAAGTGCTTAACAAAGAAGGTAATTCGCAGCTAACTGAGCTACCTTTATGATTTATTGATAAATGCTTTGCTATGTTCATTTACAGTCTGTTATCAAGATAAATGATATAATAGACATTATATAGAAGCATGTATTACAATTTTCCCTTTATATGGACTTTGCATCTAATGCTTCAGTAATTATTTTCAGATTGTTGGGCATTCACTTGGTGGGGGTACTGCTGCATTATTAACATATATTCTTCGGGAACAGAAGGAGTTCTCTTCTAGCACTTGTGTCACATTTGCCCCAGGCATGTATTAATTGTTACTGATCTTACTATTTCTTTCATTTTACTGGTTCTTATACTTTCAGTGTTTGACTTCTACATTTGTTCACCATGACTAATTTTATGTCCTAGATTTGCTGCAAATGTCTTGTTTTGGATAGGATTAGGATATGGAGTTCATATGCTCATTCCTACAATGTGCCAAATTAAGGAGACTTTCAGATGTAGTCTTTAGGGATTTGCAGCTACATCTTTTCTTTTTTGGCATCGGTGAACTGATGGTTGCTATCTGTTTTAGATGGTGTTAATTTTTCTGTTTACGTGATCACAAAATCTAATTGTGAATCTTTAATATAATGGATTTAGCAATGTGTGTGAAGGGTGTAGGTTGCTGCTCTTTGCCTAGGATTTCATGATGTTATGTTATTTGTGTAAAAAAAAAATTGAAACTTATGATTAATCCAGGCAGGCTGAAAGACCTGAACTTTGGGTGCTTTAGGAAGTTAGCTGGTAATCTTCAAGGATACTATTGGGGTAGACTAAGGATATGAGAGTGTAATTAATAAAAGGAAAATGCAATGATTTTGTTCAGGATTCATCTGAATGATATACTGAATGGTGTCTGAGGAGGTGTTTCTAATGTCTGAACAAGAATAAAACAATAAAAATAAATCTGACCAGACTAGCTGTCAACAAGCCCTATTAACCTCGAGCCATGCTACTGTTGTCTAAGATCTCAAATTTACCTTTTGGAAATGGGATTTTCTGCTCTTTTAAACCTCTTGATCAGTTGTACTAAACCTAAAACAACAAACTAATAAATTCTGTGAAATGTACTTGTTTGACATAAAGAACCTAATTGGCTTTGTCAATGTCTTCTGCAACATTTATGTGTTTGTAGGATGGAAATTACAGTTAGAGTTGGCACACTGTGTGTTTATGACAAACATAAATTTCACTTCTGTGACACTCCTCAGTGTTCCTAGAGGGCAAGGAGGGGCAGAAGCAACATAGTAGAGTACTATAACATGCTTCTTGGATGGTATGATATTGTTCTCTAAATGCGTTGAACTGCATTATCTGCAGCTGCTTGTATGACATGGGAATTGGCAGAATCAGGGAAGCACTTCATTACAACCGTTGTCAATGGATCTGACCTGGTGCCTACATTTTCAGCTGCTTCTGTTGATGACCTTCGCTCTGAGGTGATATTCACTCCAGCTAGAAATTGATGTTTATTATCTTGTAATATGGAATTCTTATCTTTAAATTTGTGGCCAGGTTACAGCATCTTCTTGGTTAAATGATCTGCGGGATCAGGTTGAGCACACTAGAGTCTTAAATGTTGTCTATCGCTCTGCAACTGCTCTGGGATCTCGTCTGCCATCTATAGCTAGTGCCAAAGCCAGAGTTGCTGGTGCAGGGGCGCTTCTGCGGCCTGTTTCTAGTAGCACTCAGGTAAAATCTAACTTGCTCTTGTGGTTCATATGCACAAATAAGAAGTTTCCAATTAGCCACTCATTACATGAATTTACAGGTTGTAATGAAGCGGGCACAAAATGTTGCCCAAGCTGTTGTCAGAACACGTTCATCTCTATCATCATGGTCATGCATAGGGCCACGGCGTCGCGCTGTAGCTTCACCAAAAAACTCTATGGTGGAAGATCTGCCAGAAGCTTCTGTAGTATCTGAAAGTTCTGAAACTCTTTTGTCCGAAGTGCAAACAGACTCGGTGCAGGAGAAACTAGAATGTAATTCAAGTGGTGGATCAGGGCATGATGATACTGAGGAAGATGAACCACTTATTTCTCATGATAGAGTAATTAGTTCATCTAACATTGAGGATGTTACTGAAGGTGAGTTATGGTATGAACTGGAGAAGGAGCTGCAGCGGCAAGAGAATGAAGTGGATATTCGGGCTCAGGAAGAGGAAGCAGCTGCAGCAAAAGAAATTACTGAGGAAGAGAATGTTCTGGCCAATGCTGCTGAATCCAAGAACCCCATAACTCCGGCAGATGTTCTAGACAACCACCAGTTTTATCCGCCTGGTAGAATAATGCATATTGTTTCCACGCCTTCATCTGATACTGCTAATTTAAATAACGATGAACCCACCGAAGAACGTGCGGGTATATACGAGACACCTAGAGAACTGTACAGTAAGATCCGCCTTTCAAGAACTATGATTAATGATCATTACATGCCTATGTATAAGAAGATGATGGAATTGTTAATCAAAGAACTGGAAAACCATGAGGATTGTAATTGTACCATGTTAGAAAATTAGATATAGAAGGAAAATGAAAAAAAAAAAAAAAAAATGTTAATCAAGAACCTGGAAAAACCATGAGGATTGTAAAATATGTACATGGTTAGAAAATTAGATATAGAGGAAAATGAAAAAAAAAAAAAAAAAGAGTGATATCATTGCATATTCATGTTAGCAAAAATTATCAGTAAATGGCTACAAATTAATAGAAAATCGCATGGAAAGTTCAGCTAGAACTTTGTGGTGCATAATGTTCCTCAACAGATGATGTATGGTCATTGCTATTGCTGTTTCAATTCCGCACGCTAACAGGATTTTCAAATGTTCAAGAGGTATAATATTGTCAAAAAAACATGGGAATTAAGTTATTTTTTGAGATTAAAGTGCAATTAAGTTAATTTGTTTTATATTTTTATTAATTTTATTAAAAAATAACTATTTAATATTTTTCTTTTTCAATATTAATACTTTTTAATTAAATCATTTTAAAAATGATAAAAATGTCGTGAAATATTACTTTGAAAAACTTCATTTTGGGTTAAAATGGCTAAAAATATTAAAATTACAAAATAATATATTCACCAAGGAAAATGAAAAAAAAAAAAAAAAAGAAGGATATATTGCATATTCAATGTTAGCAAATTATCAGTAAATTGGCTACAAATTAAATAGAAAATCCAGTGGAAGTTCACTAGAACTTGTGGGTGCATAATGTTCTCACAGATGATGTATGTCATTGCTATTGCTGTTTCAATTCCACGCTAACAGGATTTTCAAATGTTCAAAGGTATAATATGTTCAAAAACAACATGGGAATTAAGTTATTTTTTGAGATTAAGTGCAATTAAGTTATTTGTTATATTTTTATTAATTTTATAAAAATAACTATTTAATATTTTTTCTTTTCATATTAATACTTTTTATTAAATCATTTAAAAATGATAAAAATGTCGTGAATATTACTTTTGAAAAACTTCATTTTGGGTTAAAATGCTAAAAATATTAAAATTAAAAAATAATATATTCACCTCAAAAATTTTAATTATAAATATTTTAGCAGCAACCAAGAAATAAATAGTTCAATAAGCATGGGATTATATAAAAAATTGAGTATCTTGAAAATTGAGAGACTTAATGAGCCCCACCGGGGGCGAGGCTTCCAAAAATTGACGGGCGAGACAACCTAAAGTAGGGCTGTACTCGCTCGCCTAAAGGAGGTGTGTTCGATGATACAAGGTGTTGGCACGACCCGCCGTCTCTAAACGATCATTGACGAGTCGCCTTTCACCCCTAACAGGACGAGTTAAGGATTTTTAGGGAGCTGCATCCATATTTATTGGCTAACTCAAAACTCTCGCTCTCTATGTTTTTCGATGTGGGATTTAGCTTTGTACATACAAAGACAAAAGAAACCGTTGAAAAAGTCAAAAAGCTTGGGCTTTTCAGCGACAGTGAGTATTGATTATAAATAAATGAACTATCTAATTGTGAAATTGCAAGCTCTATTAAAGCAGCAGTCACAAAAATTATTCCTGTTCCTACTATTATTATTATTATTATTAGTAGTAGTATCTAAATTTACTACACAGTAAAATGTAAATTTGTGAATGGATTTCATAAAACATTTTTTTGTTTGGTTAATTCGATTTGATTAATTAACTTTAGAACTGTAAGTTTGTAACAACACAATGCTAGAGAAAAACCCAATAACTCTCGTATTGTTGAGCAAAAATTTATTAGTTAATAAAGAAACTTTCATATCCTTGTTTGAAAAGGATGGATGCCAAAAAATTTTAGCCAGTTTACAAAAATAAAATCCAACACATTAGATATGCTACCCCTTTTGCACACGAATATATATTAAAATAAATACATAGATTATGAAAATTGCTGCAGTTTGTCGAGGGCTCTGTCCTGCTTAACTACACACAAGTAAGAAGCCCAGAAAGGTCTAGATATCAAGAGAGAAGTCATATCACAACTGCTATTATTAAATGTGAGATATCCATGATATGTACGCATTCATCAAAGGTGAAAACTGACGAATTGCCATGTTTGCTTGCAATGATTTTAAATGAAAATAAAAATTTATTAGCATATTTATGATTCCTTTTCCCAGCCGGTGTCTTATCCAGACTCATCAATAAAAGTTAGGACAGAGAACATTTTGAAGATTTTTTCCTCTTCTCAGAGAAAATGAGATTGAAGAATTCTATCTTGAAGTGCAACCATCCTTGACAAACGAATGGCTCACCAATTTAGCAATATCAGCCACCATAACGGGTCTTCAGGGACTCTGGGGGCTCTTCTTCCATTATACCTGCACCTGCTGTTGCTAGATGCTCACGGATGGTTGTTTTCCGATCTCCAAGGAATGTGTGATCCAAAAAGTTGTCATATGCTGCACTGCCAAGATTCTTCGCTGCCAACACACTGCAGGATATTTTACAGCCTTCAATTAACATACGGAGACTTGCAATGAAAATAGAGTTTAAGAAAAATTATTTGCCTCTCCAAAGATTTAAATTAAAGAAAATGGCTTCAAGTTATTCTTCTGGCAGCTGAGAAACAAACTGGCTGAGAAGAAATAAATTGGCTTGTCTGAATAACAAATTTAAGGACAACCAGAAACAAGTCACCGCTAAAGATGCTTTTGAATTTACAATATTGACAAGTACAAGCAACTAATTATGTTGTGGCAATCTTTTCATGTTTGACTGAGTCAGTCAATCAAGAAATCTACCATAGTTTTGCCATTTTCCCTTTCATGTGTGAAACTAGTAATCTGTTCTTTGGATCAGAGCTATCTACAATGCAAACACTTTGCATTCTTGCAATATTCTTTTCAACCTCACTTTGGTATCATCTGATATGCCTCACTAAAAATAAATAATTTTATATGGGGGAATATGCAATTGCCAGTAAGAAAGCATTGTATGACTTTGGTGTGCTATACAAGTCATGCCATGTCATTGAATGAAGAATCCTGTAAATTCCCTGTTCGTGTAGCATTAATATTAACCAAAGTATCTCTTACCAGTGCCGAAGATAAGTACGGCAAGGCAAGATATCATCTCTCCAGATCTTATCGATGTTGTATCTTCCATAATGTTGAAAATAAATCTCCTTGCTCCCTGCACAAAATGAGCTAGCAAATATAATACAGTCCTGTGTAGTTAACTGACAGCAGACAGAGCTGACAACAAATAGGAAATGGAAATTATGGTATCAGCTCAGCCAAATGCATGCAGCATGCAGAACAGAAAGCAAACCCAAACATTATTATGTCATTATTTATTACTCTAGCTAAGAACATTAAAATTAGGATTGAAACATTGTTCTGTTGATTGGAGACAGCTTGAAGAATAATAGAAAAAGAAATTCCAAATTTTTTAAGCTTTTGATAGTGCAGATTGCAGAAATATCAGCAGGAAGCCAACCATATATATTCATGAAATATATAAACAGCAATGTATCATATTCTTCTTCTATGTTGCAGGCAGAAGCCATAGAGAAGGGTACCTTTGCATCTAATTTGAAAAAATTCTTCATCACTGTAACGTGCACAAAGCACCTGTATCCATTTCCCAAACCAGCAACCTCGATTAACTAGAAAAACTGACAGGCTCATCGAAAATGAAGGCAAAGAAAATACATTAAAACAGGGCAAAAAGAGCTATTGCAACACAAAAACTGCAGCTTTCATATACCGCTGGGCTATCAAATGGTTTCCCATCAAGTGTTTCAGGCACAACCTGCCCAAAGAGGAGGGAAAATCAATAAATAAAAGCTAATGTAGCTGCTTGAAAATGAATCGACTCATCAAGAACAATACTAATTTCTAAAATCATCCAGTAACTCACAGCTAGAAATCGAAACTCAAGCTCCCTCTCCATAAAAGCAGGAATCTGACTTCATAATACAACAAACATTTAGCTTTATCACGAATAATTATAAATAGAATCACCTTGTTCTAGCTCATTTTTCAAAATTGCAGTTTCTAAAATTAATCTCAACTCAAAGAATACATTCCTATATACCTCTGATTTATCAATCTCAAAAACTGTAATTATAAGAACTTCACCTTCACAAGGCTCCACGCTCAAGCTCGAAATTTCCTGCGAACATTTATAAATTTATACATAATAAAAATCATCATTCTATAGAAAGCTAAAAGATTTTATCTAAGAATATTTCTAGACAGACCTTAGTTTCAGGCTTGGCGATGCCACGTTCGAAGAAAATTGGCGCCACATGAGCAAACACTCGCCGAAATCCATTCAATCTCGCAACCCTGAAGTTTACCAGATCAGGAAATGTGCTTCTTGCGCTTCTCTCTGTTCGATTAAGCACCATGTCAAACAACCGATATACATAACACATGCATGAATATCATATTTATATCAAAATTAAGCACATTATGGCGTTGATGATGATTGTATGTACGTGCCGGAAAGGAGAGAACCGAAGCCGCAAATTGAGATGAGACCGGATGGACAGAGGAGTTTGTGGAAATCGGAATCGTCACTGAGTTCGGTTACTTCTGGTTGAGAGATCGCCGAGGACATAATCAAAGTAGGTTTTTGGAGAGTTCTCTGCTGGCAGTATATGGAAGAGAGATTAAATGAACAAAGTGCTGAATTTTTCACAGTGTTCAGCGGCAAGACAGTGATCGGCGAGTGAATTGGCCACAGACGACAAGCGCGTGATGGAAGTGGGTGAATGAACGGGAGAGAGAGATTCAGAGAAGTGGTCATATGAGAAAAATGCTGGATAATTGGCGATGGAGGACGGTAAAGGAAGTAGATTTTGATTTCCACCAGTGCCTTAATTGAGATTTGGTTCAATGGCATGGGTACTTTGGTCCGAGAACGGAATTCACATGCATCACACGTGACTTTTCCTTTTTCTTTTAGAGATATAACCCGAGACGTGGCTAGACATACGACGTCGTTGCTTCATATTGTTCTCCTCTCCGGTCTCACCTCTGCTATTTTTCAGTTTTCGCAGCAGACGATGCCAGTGAAATGGTAAGCGTCAAAATCCTGAAAAGAAAAGCAAATTAGACTTGGTTTTGATTGGATATATTGTCGAGTTCCGAATTCAAATTTGTTTGTATAGGGTTTTGCATTGGCAACCGAATGCGGGAACAACCGTGAACACGCAAATCCTCAATGAAGTGTCGCAGTGCGTGGAGAGCATTAACGGAGTTAAAGAAGGGAGGTGGAAAGCTACTCTCACCTCCTATAAACCCATGGTTCGAGGTCAATCTAATTACCTTCTTAGTTTTTCTCCATTAAAGATTAAATTTGTAAAATTTGATTTTAATTTGATGACCAGACCAGTCGCAAATTGCGGAATTCCCACGAGATTTCTTGGGGATTTCTCTGCCGGAGCAGCCAAACAAGTACTATTTCATGATCCGGGGTCAAAGGCTCGTTGTGGAGTCAGATTCATCGATTCAGAACATAATGGAGAAACTTCAGTCTTACAAATCCAGGGTCGCGCTTCTTTTTGAGGTTACCTTCGTTAAGTTACTGGTCTAATGGATTGTTTTCACTTTTTACTTGATTTATAAAATCCTTTTTTTTTTTTTTTTGGGCAATTATGAGTATTTAGGGGTTCCAGTATCAACTTGGGGACTTTCAGTTGAGGGTGGGGAAGGTTGTTCCAAGTCATTCTGAGAACTTGAGAGGAATTGTCATGGAGGTAATGGACTTGCATTCTTCAATTCTAAGATAAATTGGGAAAATTTTGTACCCTTGAAGCTATTTTGTCGTTTATTTGATTATTATTTGCTTTCTGTGGATATTCTGATGTGCTTGTGGAATCAATGTATATCTAGGGCTTTGATTTCATATCTATGCAAATTTAATCTAAATCGTATAGGGATTTTAAGTTTGTAGGGATTGAAATAAAAGCCATAGCATTTTGTTCATTATCTGGTTGACATAAAGGATTTTCAGACTGATCATAATCATATACTTCATTTTGGTTAAAAACTTAAAATATAAGCCTTTTTAGCTGAAATATAATTTTTTGGTTGAATTCCTAGATTGTTTATGCACCAGATGGAAACAGAATACAAAAATGATCGTTGTGGGGATGGAAGAGAACTCAGCAGAATAATCTATTTTGTCTATTTCAACAGAATTTATAATGTGGCTTTGATCTAGTGATTCAGCATCATTCAAATTATGATGTCAAGTTGAAGCAGATCTCTCTCTCTCTCGCACACACCATTGCCCATACCTATGCTTTAAGTGTTATTGACCATTGCTTGTTGAAACTTGGTTGTTAAAACCATGATTAGTTCTAATAGTACTTGTTCCTTTGAAGGTGGAGTATCTCCCCATATCCTCAATGGAGAAGGGAAGGCAAGTCATGGAAGAATTTTTTGATATATGGCAAGAGGCAATCTCAAAAAGATCATTACCTGGTCATTTTATGCACATAGAACCTAACTTTGCTGAGTATGGTCTGTTGGATCAGTATAGTTCACAACACACAGCTGTGCAGTATGCTACTGTTGTGGCTCAACTGATTGCAACACAGTCGGTACAAGCAACTAGAAATTAGGAAGTCGTTATTTGTACTTTTTTTTACAATTAACCACCTCTTTGGAAGTTAAATACGATTGCTTTGCCAATTTCTTAACTCAGTTGTTTATCTCATTTGGTATATCAGTGAGAAAGATAAGATCTATAAACCTGATTAGATGCTTTTTATTCAATCCTTACACTATATAAGGTATTCTTGCTACAATACTGTTTACATTTACATGCAACATCTACTGTAAGCACTGAAAGGTTTTGTTAACCAGGCATTACCCAGTTTTGGTTGCCTGTGCTTGTTTCAAGAACATAAGAGGGTCTCCCTGTTGAGATGGTGGATAATGAAAGAAGAGGCATATGGCTGAGATATCATCCATTGCGATGCCCCGTTTCTTATATTTCCATGCGCGAGCAGCACATTGCACCAACCTTTTAGCTGATTTTTCCCGGTCTGGTGTTGAAGAAACAATCTGCACTGCTTCTTGGTTGGAAATAACATCCCATAGCTGAACAGAACAGAACAAAACAAAACAGAGCCTCGAAAATTAGACAGATTTGATTTTTTATTACTTTTAAATTATCCTAAGCTCTCTAATTAGCTGCCAACCAAAACCTTCAAATTATGGAAGAAAATGTGTACCCCGTCTGTTGCCAAAATGACAAACTGATCTCTGCTTGTTATGCTTCTCTGCGTCACATCAGGTATGGAAATAAGCCCAAAATCTTTTACGCAGTAGTCACCAAAGGCTCTCGATAACGCTAGTCCTGGTCTTTTTCCATTAGGCATCCAGACCCTATAAACCCCCGGCTCATCCGGTAAACAGAACACTCGACCTTTTGACTGTGTAATTCGTTCAGCCTCCTCTACAACCACCATTAACAGAAAACAAATTTTCAGGTAACAAAATGTTGATATAGATAATCTGAACTTTATATTAAAAGGAGGGAGAGAAAGCACTAACGGGGTAAATTAGGTTTGAAATCAATGGTAAGCTGAAGTGGCACCAAACTTCCATCCTCAGAAGTCGTCGCTAATACAGCCCGAGAATCGCCAACGTTCGCTATAACAAGATGTTCACCCTGAAGCCAAAATTATTTTTTAGGCAAAAATTTCTACCTATGCAACTAATAATTAGATAATTACACTACCTGTTTGACGATTGTTAAACCTGTAGTTCCACTGCAAAAGGCATCAATCCCAGGATTCTGCTTAAGTTCCTGGTCAATGACAGCATAAGTTTTCAAGTAGGCTTGCTTCCAAACATCAAATTGATGGAGGTCTCTATCCAATTCCATTTCGAAATCCTTGTCGATTGATGTCAATGCAAGAGTTTCCTGCCAATTGCATAGCAAAGAAGAAGGGACAGATTCTCTCACTCTTTTTGAAACAACATGTCCCCATGGTCCATGCCCATCAAAAATCCCACAGAAGATCATGTCCTCTTGGCATCCAAATTCCTACCAAATATTCAATAATTAGCATTTCATATTTAACATTTAATGTGAGAGTGACATAGTATTATAGGTATACCTCCCACACAATCAAGCAATCTTGATTAATTCCTTTTTGGCCTCTTTTGGAGCAAACTGAGGCGAAATTATTTGACTTGTTGGACTTGACAATGCCTGAGCAACTCAACATCAACTCATTCTTCTTTGCATCCTTAGCCAAAGAATCTGCTGCTTCTTTTCCAACGTCTTTTTGGGCGTTTCTTCCTTTCTTTATTGACACTGTTCTAGCAAATCCATCGAAAATAGATGGAAAAGGCGCCATTTCTTTTACAACCTGATCATCAAACGACAAATCCAATCGACGGTTTAATTACTGTGTGGCAAACTTGTAGGAACGTTAAGGTTTGCTCCATTCACAGGAATTCCTATATATATATTATGAATTCTCAAACACAGGAATCAAAACATACAACAGAAGCAAAATCAAAATTGGATACGTTAATCTTAAAGTTGATCAATAAGAGATGTAATATAAAGAAAAGAAGTATACAAAACCTTGTCCTTATGTGGCTTGGTTCCGGAGAAAGACAGTCACCTTTGTCCGACCGGCCGGGATCTGTTTTGACGCCGGCAAGCTGATTTAATACTTAGATATTCAAAGGTTCCTTCTCGTTGCTTATACTCCATTTCCTATCTTCTTCCAGCTTTTCAAGTTCTTAACTACGTGATGCGTTATGTATGGCTTTACAGCAACTGTAAGTTGGATTGTGAAATGACTGCAGAGCCATTGCTCTTTCTTTGTAACGAAATGAATAAGAAACGGGTATTTTGGACCTTCTATAGAGCTAGAGGTTTAAGATTTGCGTCATGGACGTGTGTAGTTTAACATACCAGTTGTGAATTAGACAATGATTGATCACATTGATCCAAAGCTTAATATCTATATTCTAAAGGTAGGTCGGTCTTGTCGACCTTCTTATCCCGCATCAGAAAAATCATAGCCTACATATAATAAATTAATAAAATTCACCGATCTCTCATCTAATCAGCAATTGTCTAAATGTGAAAATTTTATAATTATAGAGTGACTAAGAGCTTATATTTTTTTTTTAAAAAAAAATATTCTTAAATCTTATAATTAATTTCATAATTAAAGTCAAGATTAAAGTTTGAATAGTTTAATTTTTATATTTAACTAATAAATAAATAAACGTCGGTCAAAAACAATATGATATAGCCATATGATGAGGGAAGATTGTTAGAGAATTGATTAAATTAAAGAAATAGATGTGGCTGGAAGATCACGGCAATAAAATTGTAATATCTTGGAAAGCTGTTAATGAGAAATAATTAAAAAAAAAAATCTTAAATAAATGTTTGATTGCGAAAGGTTTTTTGAATTAAAAAGAGAGTTTATGCGTAGGTGTAACAAACCAATAAGTAATGAAAATATTATGATATCATATCTTAAAATTCACAAAAAGCTTATTCAATTGAAAGGGCCGGTTTGGTGCTCGTATGACATAATTGTATTACAGCTCCTATGAAGATACGAAACTCGTGGCTAATAATTAACTTGTCAATTTGGTGGACCATGGAATTTAGGTGGTCAAACATTACAGATGAGTACGACCCTAGACATTTACAGCCATAAACAGTGGCTGTCACAATTTGGTAGCATATGCACATTATTGGAATGTCAATTAGGAAAAGTAGAAGAATATTTTGAGTATTAATTAATAATTCTCACTTCAAACTAGGTTTTAGTTTGTTCCAGGCCTCCAGGCACCACAGATCATTTAGATTAGAAAAAATCAAAAATTCCCAAAAAATGAAAGGAAATAGTATTGAAAGTATAAATTTAAATTTGGTACAACAGTGGTCATAATATTACACTCCTTGAGAGGCGAACATAAATAGAGACCCCTATTTTCCTTTACATTTACCTGAAACTCTCTGTTTTTATCTATATGCATTTTTCTTTCAAAGAAAAAAAATAATGCAAATTTGGTTAAAATTTTTGTGAAAAAAGACAGGCGTCATTTCCTATAGCTGACGGTGCAGATGATAGATTTCCACTCCAAGCTCAAACGTTGGCGTGGGGGTGGGGCTGCTGATCAATAATTTAGATGACCATCATCAACTACTCCATGATTAGTAAAAAACATGAGATGCATAATATTCGCTCTCATTAAATACAGGTCTTAAATCTTCCTTGCTCATGAAATCCAAAGGCAAAGAAACAAGATGTCCACGTACTGCTTGCAATCTTTCCATGGGATCAGTTTTTTCAATCTCTCCATTTTGGTAAGATTCAAGCTTTTGAGGGGCAATTCCTAAATCAATGGTCGTGTGGTTAAGCTTATCCTTCCAAAAGGCCATGCTTTGTCTAAGTGCAGCTCTGTAAGTACGTGATTATTAGCAAACCAAATAGAAAGAAACTAAGGGCTGATAAAAAAAAAATGGGAATGTAGATAGTATACGTACCTGGAGTGTATAAGATCATTGGGAATGCAGGAAAAGACGTCCTGGTAGATTGTGGTATTTGTCTGTCAAATGAATCACCAGCACATGATTATTAATTTGAGACCAAATTCAGTAAAAATACATTGCAACCACTTCGTATGGGGTTCAATTTGCCAAGTTAGACACAACATGGCCTCTTAACATGCTGTGACAAATTTGCAAATAACAAACTGATTTCAAAGCCATGAACAGGTTGGATCCACAGTTTAACTGTGGTCAGAGATCTGTAACTTTCCCCTCAAAATATACATGGGAAATTCTCCAGGATAAGCAACAACTCATTTTATGTTAAAAATTATTTTTTCAGCTACTCTATGTAACTGCTTATTCGAGTGTTTCCTAACAGTCACATATTTGTGATCAGTACAGATCAGAGATTTCCAAGAAACTGGCAACTCAAAAGTTCTTCCACTGACACAAGCAAGGGGAATCTGGTGGTATGCATGGGGATTGGGGTGCATAGCATATGCTACACATTAGCCTGCCAGATATACAATACAAGTATATATGACATTATGATTTGCCTTATCAAGCAAATCTTTTACTCCCCTTGTACCAGGAAAACTTAAAATATTTGAAAATTGATTACTCTTGAAAAATCATATAGTTTTGCTTCACCTTTGCAGTTGCAACCCACATGTCTTTGTAAGTTGAATCAATTATTGGGTCCATTATTCGACTCATCTGAGATGAAAAGGAAAAAATGAAAGAACAGTTTCAGCAGAAAACCAAACTAATGCAGAAGTTTACTATTATCTATCTGTATTAACATTTCTTCAATTTTCTGGGAGTTAATATTTCTGAAGTTATGCATACTAACCTCTTTGGCATGACGACCAAGGTGTTCAGACCACAACGAAAGGCGGAGACTTAAAGAAAATTTTCCAGCTTTCCAAGGCTTCCCTCCCATTGATGAGTCAACGAACTCTTTGTCTTCGATAAGTATGCCAATCTAACAGAAAGGATTTTTCAGCAAATCAGAGGCTCATTCACAATCAATAAAAAATATCCTCATAGAGGACACAAGTAAATCTCACAAGAGTCTATGGTTTACACCGTATCCTAGGACAGCAAAGAAAAATGAAAGCCAGGTACATATTTAAATGTAAATTCAATTGATGCATGATTTCCCAACCAGAAGAAAACATAATTGTTGCAAACAGATCATTAAATTACGTGATACCTCAGAATCTCGTGAACCGAGCAAACTCCTATCATTAATATTAGCAGATCCGATCAAAGTTGCGCAATCGTCAATAATCATGATTTTACTATGCACATATACCTGCATATACAATTGGAAGTATGCATATATAAATTCAGAGGTACTAAGGGAGTAAGAACATATAGAACCTTGGCATGCTACATCACCAAGATGTTGCAAATTATTGCATGATGCATAAAAATGGCACTAGCCAATGAATAAAAAGTATGCATGCAAGTCAATACCTGACTGGTGGCTACTGGACCACCTTCAAAAAGTTGACCATGAGCTCTAAGACCATAAAAAGAAATATAATCGTGTGTTTTTGGTCCTAGAACATCAAATAGATTATGCAATATAGAACGATGCCCTCTGCAAATGGTTCTATATTGCCAATGCATTATAGCTCTCACAGATGCAGCACCACTATCATCCAAACCTCCCTGTAAAACTAAAAATTCAGTAAACGAAAAAAATTAAATACCCAAATTTTAAATTAAAAGTAATCAGATGAGATTTTTGAACCTGGAAACCAGGAATCAGAGGTATTACAACAATAACCCTGAAACACTTGTTATCATTGTATGCTCTCATAATACGCCTATATAATGATTCTAAAACCCGATTCCTTATAATTTCATCTCCAGAAAGACCTGATATAAAAAATTGATTCTGGGAAAGGGGCCCAAGAATCAAGCAACAGTCAGAAAAAGGAACAATAATTGAGACTTTGGCAAGCCTTTTTAACCTCAAAAGTTTGAAAATTCCATGAATAAGGAAAAACTTAAATCAAAGTAAAATGCATGTGAATCTGTGAACAAGCATTCAAGTGTATATCTGTATGTATAAGGTTACTAAAATAAAATGTTTTAGGTCATTCATAAAATAAGTAAATTATCCAAAAGTCATGGTAAAATCCTTGTTGATCTGATCATCGATATCACAAAACCATTACACTACTTGAAGCTCGCAAAACAAGTGTCCTGCCACTTCACCCAATATAGATGGCAATTATTATACCTAATATTCTCTCCTTATTTTATCTATCTATTTAATATGCTAATTGGCATGTAGCACCAATGCATTTGTTAGAGCTTAGAGAAGTCAGGTGAAGAGTATGAGAAGGAAGCTGAAGATAATTTGGTAATGTACAAGCAGCATCCTATAGGCAAAAAATAAGTCTGCTGAGTTAATAGCATAATGCTAGCCTGTGGTTCCTTTTGCCATTCTGCCTCTCCTAACCATTTTGTTAAATGTTAAACAGCTCCTTTAAACACAGCATCTATCCTTGTCATGAATTGTCATTTTTCCCCTTCAAGTAACTCTAATCCACTCTTTCTTGCATCTAATTCAGAAAGTCCCGCTCCCAGTGACTGGCAAACTAGTTAAAGAAGCAGTTGGGTAAAAGAAGTAGAATAATTCTCTCCAGTATCCCTTATGATTAACAGGAAATGAACCACATATAATCTCTTTCCCAAGACTGGATGGTTCCAAAATATTTTCCATAAGTGTCATCCAACAGTCTAGAAGATGTGATAGTTTGTGAGTTAATCATTTGGTGGAAAGTGAGTCACATTCACTGAAAGTTTCAATAATATAATCTATAAAACAGGATACCTCAATATATATAAAATGTTCTGCTTTCTCAATGAGAGAGCGATAAGCACAGTGAATACTCTCTTCAACTTGACTTGTTCCAGCAGACCACTGGCTCACACTCCTTATAACCTGAAAATGAGAGGTCATCATTTAAAGGAGAGCATATAGACTACATTTTTTGGATAAAGAATAAACTTATAAGTCATAACATAGCTGAAACAACAATAGTGGAAAAAAAAAAATCAATATTACTGTGACTAAAAGCAAATTTCTTAATATTCATGGTTTGGACAAAAATATAAGAATTGTCTACTGCCACCCACCTGACAACGGCAAGAAGTACGGGGACCAACTTGCCCAGTTTCATCTTGAAAACCAACCTGATCTCCCCGTTCCTGTGTTTCCCACCAATCTAAATCTGAAGTTTTCGTCCCATTCTGTGGCAATAAATCTGAAGCCATTTTTGCATGAAGATCCAATACACTATGGTCATCCACAAAGCCTTTCATTGGCATATCAGCACCAACATGATCAGTTTTGGATTTTCGGAAAGCAAGAGAGAGACTCCTCCCAGGAGGAGAGTCCAACCCATTTAATTTTGGGCCTCCGTCAGAATCATCTAGCCCTTCAGCTTCTTGAGGCAAAAGCAGGGGGATATCTTGTGAAGATGATCTAGAGGAAAAGGAATCCTGCCTTTTAATTACTTTAGAATCATCTTCAACATCCGTAATTTCAGCCTCCAACTCTCTGCTGCTTCCCCTATAGTGTGGAATAACCATGTGCTGCTGAGGCATAAGCAGTGGGATTGCTTCCTCATAAGGAGCTTTATTTCTCTGTACAAATGCAAATTTATATTTTACATATTGCAAGGTTGCTACAAACTTTTCTGGAAGAACCAGACAGATTTAAGGTAATGATTGACCTTTGCATAGTTCCAACGCTGAACAAAATGTCTAGCTATATCCCGACATGAGGGTCCCCATAGGGCACAGTGCACATCATGCCAAGGCATTCGAGGATATTTTCTACGATCCAGTTCATCTTTCATTGTATCTTCCCATGAATTTGGTTCAGACTCCCTACAATGCAATTGAATGTTCATCATATTAATCTGTAAATGCTTCTAAACAACTAACCAATGTTCAGACTGGGTAGTCCGTTGATTAGTTTCACCGACATTCAAGAGAATTTCATATTTCAAAGTTTTTCAGTTCCTGCCTATAATATTTGAATAATAAATGATGTTCTCTGCATTGGCAAGACATGAAATAAAATACATTAAAAGCTAAACTCTAAGCATTACTCTTTGATTGCATGTTCCTTCAAATGCATATGCACGCACTTTTCATCATATTAAGCTTGAATAATCCTGTTAATACAACTTCAAGGACAGTCTGTTAACTGTAGAACAGGAGAATGACAATAGATGCAGGATAAGTTCAAAGTAACCGAGATAGATCACTTGCATTTCATTATGTATCCCTTGACAAATTTCCACTGAACATTCTTCACTAAAGAATTAACTTACCTTGGATTATAATAGTCCTTTCCAGGCCAGAGAAGAGGAGGGCAGTCACCCACTCTGTGTTCACGTGTATCGTAACGGCCAAAGCACAAATCCAGTCCTCCAATAAAGCAAATATGATGATCAACAATGACAAGTTTTTCATGGTGGGACCTGTATTAACCAAAACATACCTCAGAAACAGAAGAAATCCATTCAAACAAGGAAAATAGCAAAAAATTTAGTACTCAGTAGAACTTTTAAAATAGTTTCCAAAAATGCATACCAAAGGTAAACACCACTAGAGAAGTGGTCAGGATATCGCAAAACCCTAACATTCTCATGAATGCTGAGAAGCTTTCTCTTGCTATACACACTGTTGATTTTGAGAGCAAGAGCCACCTCTTTATAGAGAAGAATGTATATCTGCATCCACGAGATTTACATTTTAACACAAAATCATCAAACAGAATCAGAAACAGGTATCGAAAGGATTCATCAGTCAACGAGGTTCCTTTTTACATATTGCTGCATTTTATGGTTTCTCTCAATGTTTCTGACACCTAAATTTAACTTCTAGATACAGTTTGGTATCAAGGCGCCTTAGCTCATCTAAGATTATTAGCAGTTGTTATATCATTCTGCTCAATGCAAGAACAGCCTTTTCTACTGCAAAATCTTACTAGGATAAATGTAAATATATGGAGAAAACATAGAATATGTCAACATGAACAGTCAGCATTTTATGCTCAACCTGCAACTAGTATGCCGGTAACCCAAGACCTCTAAAAATGCACCTTCACATAATTTGATTCGGTCAGAAAATCCCATGTGGTGGCAAAATGTTTTCTACCATTCATCCAAAGGGTATTTTTCAATCAAGAGGTAACTTGTCTAGACTACAGGATTTATGTCCATAAAAATGGTTCACAAGTCACAAACCAATCACCTTTAGTTCAAGATAACTTTTATAAATTAAATGATAGATATTTTCACAAATAATGAAAAATAATAAACTATTCTTATAAGCAATGGCGGCAGTAGTGATAATAAACGAAATGACAAGTACCTGAACTCCTTGTTTAGCTTTGGCTTCCAGCAAAGCATCAAGCCTAGATGAAGCATGAGCATGAAAAGGACGGCGCAGATAAAGTTCTGGGCACAGCCACCACCCACAAATAAATATCTGCATAAAAAATTCAATAATCTAACAGATACTTTGAATTAAAGAGCAGAGTAACTAATGTTTAGTAGAGCTGAATCCTTTGTGCTTGAGCGGCAAAAGACGGACCTCTGATTTAGCATCCTCAATTGATGAAGCAATAGCATTGAAAGCTGCACTACCATCTATAAACCATTGAGCCTGACTACCATCTTCAGTCAAGCCTCTGGGAGGAGCAAATGAGCCAAATCGATGAGGATGACACCAACCTTCAGGAGGTCTAAGACCAGCATCATTAATGGCAGCAACCCAATCTTTAACTCTAGCACCATTCTTGGTTCTTAACTTTATGCTCCGAACACCACATACGACCTTTGAAGTTTCCAATCATCTGTTAGCGAGTGCAATAATCTATAACGTATCATTATAGATACCAGATAACTATGTGCGAAAAGGTAGCATCAATCACACACTGGAACAATTTACTCAGTCACTGGTACTCTATGTATCATTTTCTCATTTCTCTATTGGTGAATAGACCATATAAGCCCTAAAGCCAACTTGTTCGGGGGAAGAACTGTAAATCTGGAGAGAGTTTGGAAATGAGTTGTAGCAAGGTAGAGAGACCAGATTCCAAGTGGCAGTTTCCAAGTTTCATATTTTCTAGTGTCTATGCAAAACCTAAAAAGGCATGATTGGTTGAGTTTCACATAGAGTTTCTAAAGGTTTTATCAAAGAATAAGAGAGATTACTTGGTTAGATCACAAGAGATAGTCCTAAATTACAAGAGTCAACTATCCTGTGCATAAAAGCTTTCCATAATTAGACATTCAATTCTTGAGGAAATACAAAGACTTAAAAATTCCTTCTAAACTATTTTACTGTGGTTTGCCTTACCACTTCTCTCAAAAACATGCCAACTTGAATATTTAGTCAGACACTAACACACAGAAAGAGCGCATGCCATCAGCAAATCAAGAAGATATTGGTAGCTTTTCAAGTATTATATATCAGGAATTCCTTTCATTCAATAAACTCAGCAGACACCTAAGCCAGGATACACAATTATCAGCAGAGCACTAGGGTTGCCCATTACAAAAACATTGTCATTAAAACTGTAAGACGGATGCCGAGAAAAAAAGTTTAATTGAATCCCAGGAACACAGTACAAATAAAGAGAAATCATCCACCAGCAATGAAAACGATGCATTGGCTGCTTACCTTGAATGCATGACGTAAGGGATTCCGTTCCTTTGTTTCCACTGCTAACGCTATTCGACCCTCGCCACTACCATCTGAAGCTGGTAGAACATCAAAAACAATTATATCCAGAGGTTTGGCATCAAAAGGATCGGCCAGCAGGGCCAAGAATCCGGGTTTCAATACAGCCCACACCTGTACAAAATCATAAACCGGGAAATGTGTGATTCCTCCTAATTGAGAATCTATACCTTAATCTGAGGAATATTCAGCATTAACTCTCTCTCTCTCTCTCTCTCTCTCTCCCTTACTATATATATACTTATAACTAAAAAAATTACGGACGGTTCAGCACCCCATACTTTCAGCCTACAAGATATATATATATATATATATATAACTAAAAAATTACGGACGGTTCAGCACCATACTTCAAGCCTACAAGGTTGTGTTACCTTCTGCCAGTTGTCATTACAGCAACTGAACCAATGGCAAGCACAACATTTCCCAGAATCATCATTACTTGGAAGTTTTGGTAAGTGCCTGGCCATTACGTAGTCTTCTTTTAGCTTAGGACCATATTCTGGAGAAAATGACAATTTTGAGACCTCCAAAAATTTGCATACCTACAATACAAATCGACCATTGTGAAGGCTGAAGGGCACATATAAACAATAGCATGGTAAGGAATACAGATGAAGAAAACATTTCAAATGCTAAGCAATTTGCAATCCAAAAACATTAAAAATTCAGAATAAGAAAAGGCAGTCAAATTGCTGAACTCTAACAACCAAGGGTTTTGACCTATCTACAATAATAACGAGCTAATTTTGATGTCTGCAGTTCATATGGTTTATCATCACATGACACAGAGAGCGAAAATACCATCCAAACACAAACAGTACTCAGAAACATTTCAAAGCTTACCTCTCGGGAGTTGACAATATCCAAGTTTCCTAAAAAGTGATTCAAATATTCTTGCATTGCAACCTTTGCTCTGTCGGACATGGAATACTGTCTCCCCAAGGCTGGACGAATAACTGGCAAGGCAGCACTCGATGGGACATCTCTGAACAAAAAATCCACCTGTAAGAACTATAAGAATCACAAGTTTACAACAAAGAAGGTCATATTCCACGTTTTTTGTCATCTTAACATGTGAGACTAATCACCTGTTTTTAGAACTTTCATCGTTATGCAGAGGAACAGTGTCATCGTCAGGATCATAATCATCATGCACCACTGGAGCATGATCTCCTATTCCTAGATTTTGAAGCCATTCTTTAACCTTTAATATAATGTTCCAATGAAAAGTACATCAAAACCACACAACTCCCAAAAAAATGTGAATACACGAAAAGCTAAAAGGTGCAATAACGTAAACCAAAGATTTAAAGGTACTATCATTTTGCACATACCTGCTCCTGTTTCTCATGAATTTCCTCAATAAAAGCTCGTCTCTTCAGTGCAAAATGTAAATAGAACACCTGCGCTGCCTTCTTCAATAACTGCCATTTGAACTAGTGATGGAAAAAAGTGCAAAACGTTAACATCCAAAAATAAATTCCAGAAACAGATGATTTTTAGAAAAATACAAAACACTCTAATGATAAAAGTTTAAAGGAACTAAGTAGACTCCAAAAGCCAAAGGCCTTTCCAAATTGAATAATAGAATCAACTTCAATAAGAAATCCACAAAATACATAAAATAATAGTTTATAGAGACAAATTCGTGCCTGCTTGTACTGAAACTCGATAGTGTAAGATAGAAGTACGGGACTAATATCGCCTGCATCGGGTCTAGACACGGAGACGATGGTAGCCTTTGGCAACTCCTCGAAAATTCTAGTGGACTCCGGGGCGATACCCGAGAAAGAGAAAAACGAAGACATCATTGATGGCTGATGATGTTGCTGGTGGTGATGCGGCGTCGTTGACGGTTCGGATTGCATTTGGACGTAGCGAGGACCACTAGTCGCTCCCATTAACTGCTCCGACGATGCCATTCGATATACAGTTTAGTTTGTAATTGGATTTGGTCTCTGAAGAATTGAGATTAAGAGAGAGAGAGGTTAGTCGTTTTGGATAGATTAGTTTCCTTGGATCTAACTAAATGAAATATTATTTGGTTAGTTTCGAGCTTAGAAACAAATTTTAAACACGAAAAGTGCGTCAAATCTGGAAAGGTTGAGAGAGAAAGAATTGGTTGGTTTCTAGCTTTCGAGTTCTTAAAACAAGCAACACGAGAGAGAGAGGGACGTCAAATCTGGTGGTCGCTTTGATATTGCCGTATTTCTATGTGGGTTGTAGATGGTCCGATTTTTAAGAAAACGGACCTTTTTTTATTTTTTTATGTTTTTCCAATGAGCGCATGGACTAAGCGTCGATCAATTTTATCAATTGGGCACCCATGTACTACTGTACAATGTATTAGTTAATTCTTTTAAAAAAGAATAAAAAAAAGGGCTTTCTGACTTGTGCTATTAATAATAGTCGCCATGTGTTAGTCACACAAAACGTTTGGGCTTCTTGAATTCGTTAATCCAAATTACTTATCAGTGGATGGGAGTATATTATCATAGCATAATAATAAGTGAGACTATCAAAATATTACTAGCAAAGTTTATATAAAAATACACAGACCGTTTTATTTAAAACAAACAGTCCAAGTAGTAGAACTGCAGAAGTGGAGAATTCGCTGTAAAAGAATGGACGATCAATGCCAATCTCGTGTATGATTAAAGAACCAAGCTCTTCACTGCCATCATACAGATATTCCACGTTTCAATTTTCGACGACCATGGCTTAAATCAAATTCCATTGAAGGCCTAAAATTCCCTCCCGATGACTTGCAAAAGCTATCTTTATTACATTCTATGTAACAGCTGAGAATCTAAAAGAATATCTAGATCTTAAAACGGGACCAATATAGGTTTAAAATTTGGAATACTAAAAATCATGCGGTTACAACGTAACAACTGCAAGTTCCACCACGTTTAGCCAACTAATTTATCATAAAACAAAAACATGATTTAGCATATAAGAAAAGAAACTAAGGCTCATGGAATTCAAAAATTCTATATTTCAAAGAAATATCCCAGAAAATGAAAACATAGTAACTTTAAGAGACAAACTCCTACTAGACCAGACATAAAGATAACTCAGGTATCAACCTCCTGCATTCATCAGTCTTACATTCACTTCTTGGATTTCTTTGCTCCCCTGCAAAATCAAAGGAAAAATATTGAATTTCAAGCATTAAAAGATGGCATTGGTAGGAACACAAAGTCTTAGCATCTTACTCGGTCTGCTGTGGGGCAGGTGCTTGTGGTGCCTTCTCTCCAGGCCCCTAGGATACAAGAGAATGAAATTACCATATGATTCAGAAACAGAGAAATAAATTTCCAATCAATGATAGAACACAATTGTTTAAAAATAAATTGGTCTTCATTGTGTTGACATTAACAATACAAGTATTTTCAACTTACCTGAGCCAAACGCTCCTCTCTTCTGGCTATCTTCCTCTCCCTGCTTGCCTTGTTCTTTGCACGCTTAGCCTCAAATTGGTCAGATAAAGTCTTCTCTCTTGCCTTTTCAGCCTTTGATTTATGGATACTTTCCATCAGCACACGTTTATTCTTGAATACATTACCCTTTACCTTCATGTACATGTCATGATACATGTGCTTGTCAATTTTTTTGGATTCCCTGTATTTGCGCAGCAGACGCCTCAGGACACGCATTCTCCTCATCCAAAGGATCTTGGTTGGCAGCCTAGCCTCCCTGGTACCCTTGCGCTTACCTTAAAAGATAAATGTGCATCATACTGTTTATCAAGACCTTGAGGAAGTACGTCGAACAGTGACTCATCTAAAAGATATAGTTTTTTTTGAAGTCTGAGCTTACTATCATTTTGATGTACAAAGCTTGATAGTACATCAAACTGAAAGAGACGCAGATATTTCAGAATGAACCATACCATATCCAGAGTGACGACCCTTTCTCTTGGCCTCCTTCATTCTGCGTGCACGAGAACGAGAGTGAATCTTTGTTGGCTTCCTAATGATGAAACCATCCTTCACTAGCTTTCTAACGTTCTGCCCTGCATTCATTAATCATGATGAACAATACTATGGTGGTCCAGGAAAAAAAATCAATGTGGCAATAGTATATTTGTTTCTTCAACAATTCCCAGATCATAACAGTAACTACCAGAAATGACACACAGATTATAAAAAGGGAATAAGCATAACAAAATAGTATATTGCATATAATGAATCAATTCAAAGAGAAGCCTGTCAACCAAGCCTATCTTGCCAGGTGTGGAATCAGTACGATGCAATTTGATTGATAAATGAATAGTACTATTCAATACAGAAAAATGCTCTCAAAAATCCCATGTCAGATTCAATTATCAAAAAAATTCGCTTGAAATTCTTCATCCGACCAAACTCACAATCATCTCGATAACAGCGACAACCAACATCTTCATCCATAAAATCCATGACCAGCTTGAATTGGGAGAAAGTCTTATAGGACAAGAAATGGGCAGCAACTCGTTAACACAACGACCACCTCAAACGATTTATCGCCTAATAATCTCAAGCAAGACGTAGCAGGTCATTTACAACTGTTTTTGTGAGCAATTGAAATAGGAGAGATGCACAGGTCTTGCTTGGGTTTCTGAAGTTTATGTACTATTTAGACTGGCAATTAACTATAGAAGATTCACGACTTACAGATCAAACTGTACGTGCCATTCAAATTCGCTGTGATCTAAAGTTAATACATCTTAGGTTTCACAAGAAAAAAAAAAAAAAGTGAAACGACGGATTTAAAAAAACAAAAGGAAACTTACTGGAATTGGCCATGGAAATTTCATTGACCTCATTAGGATCGAGCCAGACCTTGCCTTTCCCGCACTTGAGAACGCTAGCGGCGAGCCGCTTCTGTAGTTTTAGCGATACCATGTTTTCTCTTTCTGCTCTCCCGGTGTAAGTGGCAACTAGAGGGTTTTTGCAGATAGAAGCCAACGCAATTTTATACCATGGCAAACAGGATAGTAATTAGGGTTAGGGTTTTTCTTTTCGGACAATTGCATAAACTAACCAAGATGTATCTATAATTTCCTAGTTGACCCAATAGTTTCTCTACGTTTCAACAATACCCCTGAAAAATGAATTACAAAAAAATATTTCGTTCAACTTTATAAAATTAAAATATCCATTCTTAAATGTCTCCACTGGAATATTCAGAATATATATCATTCTTAAAATTGTCTCCACTTGGATATATTCAGAAAATATAGTATATAGTTATACCTATTACTTCTATATTGAACTTCATACTAGCTAGTTTAATATTTATATATATATATATATATATATATCATATAGCTTATTTTAATATTTTTGATATTCTCGAATCCAAAAAGGATCTATGAATTACTTTTCAATATATCATCATTAAAAAAAATTAACTTAAAAAATCTCAATCCTATTTAAGAATAGTGAAAAATAATGAAACATAAGCATTTCATAAAATGCATAAACTTCACACTATTTTTAATTAGATTTATTTTAATGGCCTTGAATTCGAGGTTGGCATTGAACATTAATTTGAAGCCCAAAAGAGTCTGCAGATTCAAAGCCCATTAATTTTGGCTCCGAAAATAGCCCATCAACCAATCAATTGAAAATCGTGTTTTCAAGCATCCAAATCCAAATTGACCCACGCGTCAATATCTGAAGCTAATGCAGCTTCGACCCAACCCGCCAACACAGAACACGTTCCGTTTACTATTCACACATTCTCGTTCTTGCCATTTCACCGAATCAAGTTCCCATTACAAGAAGATTTTCTTTTCTCATTCCTTGTTTTTCCTGGATATTGCCGGGAATATAAAATCCCTAAATTCATTGCCCTTCTGTTCCCTCACAATTCGGAATTCTCATTCCATAATTCAATTATATCTCTTCCAATAGGAGATTATGATGGATATTTTTCTCGCCGCCGATGGGGTAACGATAGCCACACAGCAAGGGGTAGGGATTGCGAATTCGCATCTCCAACGCCAAAATTTAATCTCTAATTGCAATCTCACTCTCTCCGCCAGAGTTCTGCAAACGTACACCGTTATTTTCGATGCGCTGGCTCCTCCGCCTGTCAAACCTAACTCGTACAAAACAACTCGCCGGACTCTTCTTCGCAAGAAACGGCGAACTAGGCGGAGATCGGGCAGCGGCGGAGATGAGGACGGCAGCGAAGATTTCGGATTCTTTGGTGGTGATGGTGACGGTGATGGCCCGTTTGGTGGAGCTGGTGGAAGTTGGGGCGGAGGTAGAGGGTGGAATTTCGATAGATTTGGAGGCCAAAATTGGGACGAGTCATCATGGTCATCGTCTTCAAGGTTTGCTTATGGATTCGTTTATGAAGTGATTTATTGGATTGCCCTGTCGACTTGCATGCATTTTGCGTTCGAGAAGGCTGTGAGGATCATTGCAGGTGGGATTGCTGATGCTGCGAGAGCGAAAATTCTTATTAGATTCACTTCGGCATCCTTATTTGGTAACTGATATTTGAAATTTGTGAATGGGGGGAATTGGGGTAATAGAAATTGTATTTAATTGGATAATTGATTGGTACCATAAACTACTCGCTTTAGCTTTCTTTCACAGATAAATGTACATATTGTGTATATATATATATATATATACATACATATATTAATCCACATTGTTTCTCTGAATTGATGAGGTGCTTTTTTTTATTATTATTGTTTTAATTTTTTTGTCGGTGCATTTCGTTATCAAGTTTTTTTATTCAGTGACAGACGCCTCAACTTATAAATTTGAGTTCCTTAACAAGTAGGACAATAATTACCTGATACTATAACTCTGTCGAGATTCTAGATTCATTTTAGTTTGCACAAGTAAATGGCCTATGGCGATACAAGTATCTTGCTTTTCTTGAAACTGGATAATGGTGATCTGATCTGTTAATTGTATCATCTTTGGTTCATATGCCTTCATGTATACAATAGACTGATGTTTGGATATAAATGAATTTTTTACAAACAGCTAGGGTGTTTTTCCTCTTCCTTTTCTCTTGTTTCCAGCATTGTGATGATGGTCGTTAAACATGAAACTTCCTAAGGTGAGTTCTCAAATTGTTATCTACCATCATGTGAGATGTTGATGGTGCATGATATCAGTTATCTTTTCTCTGCCAAGAAACCATGGATTTCTGCTGGGTTACAAAATGTCCAGTATTAACCATGAAGAGTTAGATCTGCTGGTGCTACTTCCATTATTTCCTATATTAATAACCAAATCTCATCAGACGCATTCTCTATGAAACCAATGTTCTTTTTTTTCCAAAAAAAAAAAAAAAAAAAAAAAACGCTTCTCTATGAAACCAATGTTCTTTTTTTTCCAAAAAAAAAAAAAAAAAAAAAAAAGAAAATTGAACTTTCATTTCTTGATTAGTTTATCATTTTTTTTCCAAAAAAAAAAAAAAAAAAAAGAAAAATTGAACTTCAATTCTTGTATTAGTTTATCATATTATGTTATGCTCTGAGTTGTTTGAAACTGAATCATTTATTATAGCCCATCAGTGTTTTCATCCCATTGGAGGTATTTATGTTAGTTCTCTGTGATTGACCAATGTATGTGTCTTATGAAGTAATTTGCTTTACTGGTTCTGAATTACATCAGAACTCTTATTATTTGATTTGATCACCGGTTTGAAAGGATCTTGTGCAAATGATCAATTAAAGCTTGACAATCATTCATAGAAATCAATAATCTTCTCATAATGGCATACTGGAACCCAGTTTCCTAGCTGATTGTCATGACTCACACCATTATACAAAGGAAACTGCCCTTGTATTTCGGGTGTTATAACTTTAAGCAAAATACATTTGAGTGCAAGGTCAACGTGTTCAGAGACTCTGCGACAAGAAGCAGAGATTTGATGAATAGGTAAGAATTTAATTCCGAAAATGCTGAATAAAGGATGAAATGATATCCCGGCTGTGAATTGGCGAATCCTTTTTATGTTGTGCTGCATATATTTTAGAGTTATATTTGGGTTTTAGCATGTATTGTTTTGTATTGTGTGATGAGCATTAGTCCTGTTAGAGCCCTTTCATCTATGAGAATTACTGTTTGGAAGTATTGATTTTATTCCAGCTAAATATGTTGACAAGGCCACTGATATCATCAGTACATGTTGAGAAGAGATCTCGATTTAGATGTGGAAAGGAAGAATGTAGTTGCTTTGGTTGCGTGTGTCGTCAAAGAGTGGTTGTGCATGTGAACTGTGTTAAGTGCGGGTTTGATGTGTCGCATGGATCTGAACATAAATATGGCCTACCTATAGTTAAGACAAAATGGAGATTATTTATTGTGACCTTGTGAAGCCCAATATAGGCACTTTCGTTGATTTCTTGTATGCTAGCTAAGCTAACAGTCTATCTGATAATATTCTTGCTTGGAATCTATCCACGCTAGCACCTCGTCTTTGTCGCAGATAGGTAAAACAAAATTTCTAAGGTCTTGAGGAAATTAGGATTGTTGATTTGAGATTTTTCTTTACTCCATCTGGCGCATAAAAATTTGCTTCTTTTGAATTTTACACTTACTAAGAAAAAATAGTTACTATGGTTGCACCATAATTTTTTGCCTTTTTCTTTCTTTTCTTTCATTTTAAATGACCTGCTTTGCTCCATTTTAAATTTGCCTCTTTCATTTTGGTTGTTGGTTCCAAACATCAAATGACAATTGAATTTGTCTTTTTCTTTGCTGAAAGGTACAGACACACTCAAATCTATGGATCGTTTGACTTCCTTCTCGAATTTTATTTCATCACACAGTCACAGACAAAGACGCTTTATTCCTTTTTCTAGCTTTGAACAGTTAATAATGGTATTGGTGATGGTATATGCATTTCTTCGTTCTTGGTTTCGTTTATGGGACCGTTGAATTGCGCATGTTAACGTTGGAAAATATTTCATATCACCAAAGATCAGAGTCCAATCATAAAAAGATTTTTGTGATTTTTCTTTAAAAAAAAAAAAAAGATTTTTGTGATTTTAATATGATTTTAGCTATGATTGAGTTAATGAACTTGGAACTTACGCGCTTATCTATGAAATCGAACGATCCAAAAAGCAATTGATGTATTGCGATTGCGAACTTTCTACTGGTTATGTTTCTGTTGAGAGACAACGATGGAAAGTTCGCCTTTCAAGAATTAGCAAGTTGCAATGGGCGCTGGATGGAGATGGACTTCTCTCAGGAAGAAGATGCAACGAACAATGACTAAGTTCTTATAAGTATTCAGTACCAAGTTGAAGGAACAATGGGGTTTTTCCATTCGATGAGGTGAGTCAGCTAACATTATCCATATTTAAAAATTCAATATTCCAACGCAAACAGTAGATTTCATTGATCATGGAAGACAAAGAAAATGGGTTTGATGAATTTTTTAATCCAGAAAATTGTCATTGTTATTAAGGTAGTCCCACCTTGGAGTCTACTGCTTGCACATTGAGTTTGGTTCATGCATCTTCAATTATTAGGTGGACACTTTTCAATACTGAGATGTTTAAAAATTAATTATTTGTTTTTTAAATTTTAATTAAAAGTTAATAAATTGGAGACTATTTTGTCATTATTATCAATCAAATACTTTTATTTATGTTTCTGTTACTTTTTTTTTTTATTAAAAGATAAATTTGACAAATTAATAAAATCAAAAATTTTTCCTTAATTTTGTTCTTATAAAAAGTGAAAAAAATCCTTAAGAAAAAAAAAATTTATTTCAATATTAGGAGGGTTATTTTGACATATAGGTAACTATTATTCCTAATTGTAGCTTGTGGATTTTCGAATTAGAATATTTTGCTTATTTCATCGTATTCTCTTCAAATATCCTTACATTTGCACATTTTTTTTATTTATTTTATTATTCCCAATATAATAAATAAATAATAATTAGAACGGAATTTCCATCAATACTAAAACATTACATATAGCTATAAGCTAGGCTTTTACTCCTAAGGCAGAAGAAATTTCTCATCAAGAGTCAAATTTTGGTTAAAGTTTCCAAATTGGTTAATTCATTAAATGGTAAAAATTTCAACATTCAACATATGAACATACTGATGTTTCAATGTGGGTGGTTGAAGAATACTTAGAAGAAAAATCAAAGTGGGAATTTCTCAATTGGGTGCATAACTATTCGTGTCTACAGGTCTTTACTTGTGTATTGTTTACTACTTATTCAGTAATTACAATTTAATTAGCCGAAAGACATGCATTTACAAACAAAAGCATAATCAAAGAAAGCATCATTTTTACTTTTGCTGTCAAAGGCTTTTTAATTTCAAATTAATAAAAATCATAATATCTGAATGTGAGATTTAATAATTTGTCTAACGTTAATATTAATTATTAAACCGTAATTAAAACGACAAATTAGAACAATTGAAGACATAATATGCACGCATATTATCAAAACCAATAATAGAAGCAATCAGTCTCAGCTCAAGCATAACTTACTAAACAGAAACGCACAAGGGCATTAATTAAAATACTATAAAACATTAAACACAACCACCATATCTAATTACTAGATTTAGTAATTTAATTATATACTTAATAGGGGAGTAGGCCATGATTCTGATGGTGGCTGACGAGGTCACCCAGCATCCATAGGTCCACCGAGTTAAACCCCTCACAACTCAGCTGAGCTGCCATCTCTTCAGGCTCCAAACCGAGAAACATTTCCAGGCTCGATATTTGCTCTTTCAGCTTATAATCACTAGCCATTTCTTTTTGGTAACCGAGACTCGCGTACGGTTCTGGCGGTGGCGCGGTCATTTGGTAGCTAGCAGTGGCCATGCCAGGATTGATCAAGCAACGCTTCTTGTATGGAGGTACCAGAGCTGGGGCTAATGGGGGTGACTGGCCAAAATTAAGCTTGGCTTTTTCACCACGGATACGCTTGGCAGCTTCATCGTAGGCTCGAGCGGCTTCTTCAGCTGTGTTGTAAGTACCAAGCCAAACACGTACGCCCTTGTGCGGGTCTCTGATTTCAGCCGCCCATTTTCCCCATGGCCTTCGCCTTATTCCCCTGTAAATATTCTTTCGAGTTCTCTTGGTCTTGTTCCCTTCCTTTACATCGCCTTGACTATGACTTGCCTTCTCTGTTATCTTCTCCACTAAATTCCATAAAACAAATTAAACAGTTTAAATTCAAAAATAATTTCCATTGCTATATATCCATTAGAAAATAAAAATGAAAAATGAAAGTGTTACCTTCGTTGAGCTGGTTCGGCTTTTGAGGGAGTTCAAGATCAAAGTGGGAAGGCAGGACTTCTTTATTGCCATTATTAGGATAATCCAAGCCAAGAAAGTCAGAGAAAGTGTCAAGCTCAGACCAGAGATCCTCGGCGTTCAATCGCCGGCTACGTTTCACGGCGACGAAATCTGAAATAATAGCACCTCCGCACATGTTTGCAGGAGAGAAGTTGTGGGTATTCAAGTGAGAGATAAGAGGAAACAGAAGGCACGGTTTTTATAGAGTGACGGTTACAACTAATCTATTAGAAAAAGACGAGCTCATAAACTTTTTGTGGGTCACATTTGTCATTTTTCGGGTATATGATTGGACGGTTGAGATTGAATCAGGTAGAAAAAATTAGGAAATGGAAAAAGCCAGGAGAGATTAGAGATAAACGTGGCCTTGGCCCATCCAGAGATATTAAGCCTAGGATTTTATAGTTGCGACCGTGTCCGGTACTTAAGTGACAAGTGGGTTATTAAAAGAGTTTACGTGGCTATTTCTAATTGGTTGAGCAAATTGTGCTGGCTTTTTGTACAGTCTGCTGTAACGCATGCAAAGAGTTGGTCCAAAACTATAACCGCCCAGCCCAGCCCTGCCTATTGAAGGGAATTTTTTGTTTTTACTTTTTAGTCCTCCTCCACCAATGGAGAAACGCAAGAGGTTGAATTTTTTATTTTTTATTTTGGTAAACAAGGGTAAAAACACAAACTACATACAGAAATAGATTAGGTGTTAAAACAAAATTTACTTCTAATTGGGAGAAATTTACCCTATTACTGTCCCTATTCAGACAGAGTAAAATAAGATAGGCTTAAATTGGTAAAACAATCCAAATTAATTTATTAACGAAATCTTGATAAAATTTATTATTTATAGTTAGTTAATTTAAGTACTTTTGTACTCCTCTCTGAGTCCGAAAATATAAGTTGTTTTAGTTTTAGGATGATTACTTGTCTCAAAATATAAATTATTCAGAATATTTTAAAAAGTAATAATTTTTTTTTTCAAATTTTCTTTTATTTATATTAGATATAATATAATAATGTAAGATAGAAGGGAGGATGTGAGATAACATACAATTTAGTCAAATTATCAGTAATTTTCTTAAAATTTGAGAGAATTAATTACTTTTTTATCCCGCACAAAAACTTCTTATATTTTAGAACGGAAGAGATATAGTTTCGTATGCATTTTCATTTTACCGTGTGTACCGGGCGCTTGCAAATTTTATTTACAGGTGTAATGCATGCATACTTACAGTTTGTCAATATCAAGTAAGACGAGGGGCTATGGTGATTCTTTTATTTTGATATACACATAATTAACATTTCTTGTATAAAAAAGTAATATTTGTGTGTTTTATGAGTTATTTTCATGATAGGCAGTCAGAAACTTTTATCTGCAAGAAGCAGTTGGGCTCAGAGAAAACCATGGGAGTAGCTCATGCTCATGAATTTGTCTTCTTGGGCTTAATCATACAGATAAGCATTCTCTCCTTGGAGAAAATGATTGCCGAATTCGAAAGGATAGTATTACATCACACGCACACAAAGGTCTTACAGGCTTTTAGGAAACAGAGAAACAACGCTGAAATTTGCAGAGAAATTACAAAATTTTTCTGTCTGTTTCTGCCTCCCAAGAAATGTTTCTACATGCTTCACGCGTTTTCTTTTAATTCTTTTCTAGGTGTTATTCCAGTTCACAGCTTAGCTTTGACTTGCAAGCTATCTCGACTTGTAAGGAATTCATATCCTCTGTGTAAGAACTCCCAATCCCAATACCAAGTTCTTACATCAGAGGAGATAGATACTTTGAAGTTTGAACCGCCAAGAAATACTTCCATAACCGCTGCCATTGGGAATGGAGCCGATTATATTGCAGTGCCAAGCCAACAATGAAAGTACTAATGAAGCAGCAAAAATTGTACTTGCTAACTTGCATCTTAGCAAAATTGGCATGTAAGTGCCGTAGCTCACCAAGTTCACCTCCATTCTGCATTCTCTAGTCATTTTCATACAAGGTCCATCATGGACGGAATTAAAAAAAAGAAAGAAGCCCATACTGACATCATTGCCAAAAGGGGCACAATCATACGGCAGTGGGAATACATAACTAGTTTCTCTTAAATTAAGAGTTCTAAGCCCAGCCTGAACGATAATTGGTTAAACCACAAAAATAGAGGTAACTATTAAGCAAAAAACATAATCGAGTATCTTCTGCAATACATGAGAGAAACATTGGAACTTCAACAATACATAAGAGAAACATTGAAACTTCAACGAATAAGCAGAGAAAATCAACAGGAAAATTCCAGGCCTCTTCTTTTTAAGTATCGAATAAGGACTATATTCCATCACAATCAAAACAAATGAAATTCCACCCATCCTATATGTATGCCATGATTATCAATTGAAATACATTTACTTGAACAGAATGTCCTCATTCCCCTCAGATTTAGTGAGAGGGAAGATGTATTAATCAAAATGGAAAGCTAAGATACAAATGCAAATTGCAGAATCTCTCTAGTCTACCATTTTAGTTAAGCGGTGAATGGTACTCTTTGCAATCCTATTAGTAGGATCAATCTTCAGAACAGTCCTCAGGTCTTCGGCCCCAAGTTTGTACTTTTCCATACTTTCGTACAGGAGTGCACGTTGTACAAGGATAGATACATTTCCATCATCATCTTCGAGAACCTACATAGCACGGAGGAGACTATAAATTTCCTACTCCAATGTAGGAAATTGATAAAGGAAAAAAAAGTTCATATCATTTGCAAGAAAAAGCAGGTGCCTGCACTCTCGCATGCAGAAAATCAAGTCAATAGCACACTGCAGTCTGCGTTGTGCAACACATCAACACCATAATGAAAGACACAGACCTTCGAGTGGGCAACACTTAGTAGTTTGTAACAAGCAAATGCTATCATAGTCCAAAACAAGAAGCACCGGACCAGTCAATCAAGATACTTGGAGCAAACAACCTATCAACAAAACTTGAGGAGTTCATATATCTAACCGTACCATCCACCAAATAGCTTATCCTTTTCTTCCTACACAGCCTAAGTGAAATTCTGATGCATTACAGCCTCAAAGCATATGGCAAGTAGGCTCAATTCATTAATTTCCATACGCATATAAAGACACACTTTGAATTCATAAATCATCAAACCAAAAGTCTAAAATCAATGAGCAAGAAGACAAGTAAACAGAACCATTGAGAAAAATGTAAGACATGATCATACCTTTGTACAGTCAGCCACTGCTTTCTTATACTCTCCAACTTCTTTATAGCATGAAGCTCTGCATGACAAAACCTCTGTGGTAGAAGCCTTGTCACCAGTTTTCTCAAGAAGTACAACAGCCCAAGACAACCACTTGATGGCATCTGCATATTGCCCCTGCTTTTGATTATCAACACCTTTGTTCTTTGCTATAGAGGCTGTGACCCCAGCAGGGGGCGGTGGAAGCCCTTCAAGCTCAGTGGTGGCACCACCTGAATCATTTCCAGCTCCTCCTCCAAAGCCTGAATCCAATCCCCAGTCATCAACTTCTGAGAACTGCTGCTCTCCTGCTCCTGCAGATGCTGTTGCAGTACCTCCCGAGGAGGAGGAAAAGAACATGTCAAGTGGATCCCCACTCGAAGTTTGAACAGGAGACTGCTTTTGAGAAGCAAAGTCCATTCCAGGCATCCCGAAATCATCAATCTTTGAATTGGAAACGGTATTGGATCCCATGAAACTACTGTTGCTCACACCAAAACCACCTGATGGAAATGTTGTTGTTGTGCTTGGTTTTGCAGCATTTTGAAAATCTCCAAATGCATTATCTCCAGCATTGGTACCGCTTTTACTTGCTGCATTAAGATTACCAGATTGTTGTTTCGATCCAAAATCAACCAAAGAACCGAATGGATCCCTATTTCCACCCATTCCACCTCCAACTCCACTTCCACCCATCATACTTTTCATTGAAGGACGACCAAGATTTGGACTCATATTACTACTAACATTGACATTGCCATTACCAGCAGCATTAACATTGCTGCTGGTTTTATTGTACTCACTAGAATAACTCCCAAAATTACCATTAGATCCCCAAGTTCCTCCACTTTTCGCTGAATTATTTGTTTTTGGCAATGAATCAGCAAGATTGCCCATCGAATAGGCAGTTTTATTCGATGTGGGTGTAGCAGTTTTCAAAGGAGCATTGCTATTACCCTTGTTTCCCTGCCCCAAAGCAGAGGTGACCAGATCCCCAAACAAATTTGGGTTCTTCTCTACGATCCCAATCCCAGAAGCTGAACTTGATGAATTCCAGCTCTTCCCAGATATATCACCCACCATAGAAGGGGGCCCATTTAGCCCGGACCAAGTAGGCTGACTCGGCGCGGGCTGGTGAGTCCAGGAAGGTTTATTAGGTTGCCAGGCGGGTTTAGGCTGCGTTGTTGTTGAGGATGAATACGATGAATATGAAGAAGTTGGATTCTTTTGATCATTAAGGGATTTGGGTCGGCTCGAACCTAGTCCGAAATCGAAATTGAAGTTGTTCAACGAGCTAGATGATCCTTTCCCGTAGTTAGAGTTCATTTTTGCTTTCCTTTTTTAAAGATTCAATCAAAACAGAACAAAATCTGTTGGGATCTGAGAGAAAGAAAATTAAATCTGTTACAGCTGAAAACGTACCTGCTAATTTGAGATGAAGAAATTAAAGATCAAATAGATCAGAGAAAGAAGATGTGAGTAGTATCGATAACGTAAAAGCAGCAATTTTTTGGCCGGAGGGTGATCGGTGTCCGATGAAGAGGGCCGGAAAAACGATGCTATGGTTTATTTTATGTGCAAATTTGTGTTTTGTTTGGAGTTGCAAATTTAGGACAGGTGGTGAGGCGCGTCGGATTCTGAATCCTGCTGCCGTTATTTATGTTTGGTAGGAATTCGGAAGGGTAAATTTTGTCCCTTCATTAAGGTTATTTTTGGAAAGTAATTAAAACCAGCATAAGAATGATAATTAATCTCGTTAAACTCTCCATCTCAGCTTGAATTTTTCTAATTAAGATAATGCCAATTGCAAATCTGAACTTCAATACAATTTTAAGCATGTTAATAAAATTACAGTTTATGCTCTGAAATACTTACCTGGGATTTTTTTTTTAAATGTGTCAATGAAATTATAAACCGGATGCCATAATTTTTTCCCTTCGTAATAATAAGTGGATGCATGAAATTTTGAATCCGAATACCACAAATTGAACCCTCCACCGTGTCATTAATTAAGTAAAATAATATAATCATTTCCATCAGGAAGAAAATCAACCAAATAACATTGAATTGAATGTTTTTATTGATCCAATAGAACAAAGTCTTATGTAAGAATTGCAGTTATTACTGAACAGAAAGTAAACATATGTTTTCAGATCAGGTATATACAATGTTACGTGGAAACGGAATCGAAGAAACATAGGGAAATAATATCTATAAATAATATTTTATATAGAGAAATGGATACAGAGAAACATTTCCGAAATTCAGAAACACCCATGACTAGAAGTTAACGTGCATCATAAGGCGTATATATAATTACGATAAGGGTCTGAATCTAGGTCCATGAAGATCAAATAGAAAAGGATGAAAATGTAACTAGCTTGGATAACAACATGAATAGATCAGAGAAAAGAAAATAAATCACTTGTATGACACATATTGCTCTCTTATGGAACATGCTTTCCAATCCAACAATGGAACTCAACAGAAAAAGGAACACATAATTTTGGAGAAAAAAGATTACAGTCCAGTTTCCTTTTTGCAATCATAATTTACTGAACAGAGATTAACGATTGTCAATGCATAACAGTACTCGTGAAAGAATTCTCCAAGGACAATATGTAGAATGTTCCCAAAACAGCCTAGAAGAGAAGATTCACATTTCACTCTCCACAAAGACACCAGAAAACTAGTATACTATGACCAAAAACCAAGCCAGTATCCAAGAGAAATACAAAATGCTTTAATTCTTGCTTAGATATTCTCATCTAAATTTCTAAAATACCTATTCAATTCTGAGACTGTGTTGAAGGTGGTTGTTGCGCAGACTGTTCCCAGCTCTGTCTTTGTACCGGCGCTCTCCTCTCAACCTGCATCGTTTCACGTCGTCTATCATACCTGGCACGAGGCCTGTTTTGACTGTTTGATCTATCATACCGGTATTGAGGCCTATGGATGACCTTGCCATCAACAAACAAATCCCCTGATTCAAACCAAAAGGAGATGAATTTAAAATGGAAACACCCAAACATAAAGTGTATAATTTAGTAATTAAAGTTTACATCTTCGGAATACCCACCTCCATAGTCCTTGTTGGGAACATCAAGATATGAATCTGGCAAAACCCAGAGAACACCAGGCAACCCTATCCATCCAGACAAATAGAAGCATAAAACAGTCTAATATACAAACATCACACCAGAACTGCCAAACTTCAAGTATAAGCAGAAGTCACAACAAGAAGCCAGGTTGATTTAATCAACAATCCAAAATTTGAAATAAACAGAATAAAATGGCATTCATAATCAGTACGGTACCTATTACAAATCATACTAAAAGGTTAAGAAGGCTAATTACTTCCATCGGTCCCTCAAAACCTCAAAAAACAAAAAAAAAAAAAACTTTTAAACCCTAAACCCTATCAATGTATTAAAGATAAGTCCGACAAAGAAAATGAAATACCTTTTACTTTGTGTGAGAGTTCCTCCGAAATCAAAGCACCAAACCCAGTATAGGTCGATGTGGAAACCGAATAAATTTTCTTCTTTGCCTCATCCTCACTAAAGTCCACCCAAACAATAGCCAAAAACAAAAATCAGAAGTCAAAGCCCAGATACAGAAATTATAGAGTAAACCCAAATCAAAAATGAGCTCAAGAAAAAATAAAAGAAAAGAAAAACTCAGCACCTGCCCACGACGGTTGCAAGGGTTTTGACGTATGCGTTGATCATCTCCTCTTCGGTTGGTTTTGGGTCAGTTGGGAACTCCATGACGATAAGCCAGTGCTCATAGTCACAGCCATCCAAGAGTATCGTTTCCTTTGGTGGTCGGTTACTCCAGTTGGGTGACGGATCATTCAGTGGCGAGTAACCTGACCCAGAAGTTTTGAAACGGGTAGGGATTTTCACAGAGTCCGGGACGAATTGGTTCGATGGGTTTTTGTCGAGGAGAGAAAAAACGAATCGAGAACGAGAAGAAAGTGAAGACGATGAAGAAGAAGAAGCGAGAGTTCGGGTAAGGAACGAAGTTAAATTGCGACGTGCAGCGACATACGCCATTGTTTACACACTCTCTAGCTCTGGCTTTCCAATCGGTGAAATTGATTTGCTTTTGCTATTATGAAGGGTAAATAAACGACGGCGCTTTCTTATTTTTTCTGTATTTAAATAATCGAGGGTACCGGAATTACGGACGAACGGTGTCGTTTTAAATATTAGTGTTCAGTGCTTGCTTCTTCTAAAACTCATACAACAATTGGTCCATGTATTTTCAAAGGACTACATTACCAAATTACGGACGAAACGGGTGTCGTTTTAAATATTTAATGGTTTCAGTGCTGCTTCTTCTAAAACTCATAACAACAATTGGTCGCATGTATTTTCAAAAAGACTAACATTACAAATATATATATATATAATATAGATATATATATATATATATATATACATATTATGAATAACGTTTCCTCAATGTCCTTCAAAAGAGGGATGAAAGTATTTTTAAATTTTTTTTAAGTTTGTTACTGATAGTATTGTTAATTGGGTTTTTAAGACTATATTTGGTTAAAAACCATATGTAACTTAAGATAAATGAAATCAAAAAGATATACATATATGAAACGTTCTCATGTCTTCAAAAGAGGGATGAAAGTATTTTTAATTTTTCTTAAGTTTGTTACTGATAGTATTGTTAATTGTTTTTAGACTATATTTGGTAAAACCATATGTAACTTAAGATAATGAAATCAAAAGACATTTTTTGTTTAAAAATGTTTTTGATACATTACATTATATTTCATTACGGTTTACTAAATATAACCTTAATTTTTTTTATTTACCAACTAATTAATTAATTTATGATCGACAATTCTTTAATCAAATCTTGATAAACCGCTAGAAATTAAGCAAGAAAAGATGCTATATACATAGACTTGGAAAATTGCAATTCCCTCTTGCGTTTGAAGTTCTGTGTTTGTGCACTAAAGCACGACCTAATGATGTGAAAACTAAAAACTCGCTAGCCCTATTCAACCAATTCTGCACAACTATGTACTCAGAGAACAATTAATATATATATATATATTTTTCCATTAGATCGAGAAAGCTCCATTGCCTCAATTCTAGCGTAGTGATACAAGATGATGCTTAAGCTGGACAAGACAGGTTGCAATTGCAAATTTAAGCACTTAATTGCAAGGTGGTGGTAATTGGCGACCAGCATATTTGATTTTTGCATTCTGGCATACAGAGGATATCGGCTTCTTTTTATCACCAACATAATGCAAATCGATATTTGACAATTGAACTCCTTCACAAGGACACTTCTTGCTGCACTCAAGTTTTACTCCAACTTCTGATACTGTGGTTCCCCTAACGTTCAAGAATTTAACATCACTGATCTTTACCTTCGATGGCTGCAAATATACAAACACACAGAATTATGTTACTGTCTTTCTTTTGAATTTCTTTCAATTTGAAAGGACAAAGGACGTAGGATTTACCTCATTTGACTCTGATCCGTAGCTTTGATCAATAATGATAGGGTTCTTAACGCTTTTCATAATGATGTCCTGGAATGTCATGCCTGAAGCACAGCTTGGAGGTGATCCTGCCCATGTTTTGATTCTTAATCCATTATCAGTGTTCTTCAATGTGCAGTTTGTCACTGTAATACCTTTCACTTCCTTCTCATCAGGATACTTTCCAAGACTACCAATACTGTTGTGGAGGAAGAAATAATAAGAAACAATGAGCATCTCTTAAAATGTAAGTGCATTGCAGGTTTTATTGCAACATTAATGGTGGATAGAGAGTTCCATATTACCTAATGCCATGTCCAGGGCCACAAGTTAGTTTCTTGATGGTGATATCAGTGCATCCATGAATCATACCAACGCAATCATCTCCGGTAGCAATAACACTTCTTGTTATTTTTACTAGATGGGTTTGGCTGAGATGGATTCCATCTGTATTGGGGCTATCGTCAGGAGCATCTAAACGGATATTTGTGACTCTGATATTCTCACATAGAACAATTCCTATGTGGAAACCCATTGGGTTAACAGAATGCAGCATTCTTATAACTCCATTTGTTACGCGAAAAAATTTGATCGACTGAAGAAGAAAAAAAGAAAAAAAAAAGTCAATATCTTGAATTAATTTCAACCATTTTCTGATAACATGGGAAATTTGTGAAGTAGAGTTTAATAATTTTGCTTACTGCTGGGAAAACACTGCCTCCACCATCGTGATATTTCCATACATTAGGGCCTTGGCCGTCAACAATGCCTCCATTAATGATCAAGCCATTTATATTTTGGAATAACATCCAGGAATCTTCTGAATAGCTACTCATATCTGATACTGCTTTTATAGTCCCTACAATTTGAACAATAGTGGGAGCTGTATTTTTACATGGTCCAGCAAATACCATTTCTGAGGCTAAGAACTCCCCTGCTGGGATAAGTAGTCTTGCTTTTCCCCTCCAATCGCATGCAGCCCTCCATGCCTTTATGAAATTCTGCAAACACGAAACGGACTCGCATAATTAGTCAGTTCATGTGTAAGTTCCAATTAGAGAATAGGAGTTACTAGAGACATATATTACCAATGCATTATCTGTTCTTGGATTACATTTGGCACCAAAATGTAGCACATTAAAGATTTTCTCAAAGGGATCTCTTTTCTCACCAATGTGAGCAAATGGTCTAATGGCGTGGCCCAGATGCTTTGCCTCAGAAGAGGCAGCTGCTAAGAATAAGAGAAGAATGGCTTTTGCCAAGGAATTCTTTGTTGTGGCCATTGCCATTCTTCTTCAATTCAATCAATCTGGCAATCCGTTTATTTCTTATTAATTCCAGCGAAATTTATAAAAAACAAAAAATTGAAAGCCCCAATACGGAGGCTTGATCAACGTGATTGTGACACGAGTTCTCTTTCCATGCCTCTTTTCTTTATACCATAGTTTTAGCCAAAGAGTGGATCAGGATAAAATGCTATCTATAGGGTTCATTTTAACTCCATTGATATATTTGGTTAGCTTTGTCTTCGCTTGAATACATGCTATTTTTAGTATTTACTTTCCTAACATTTAGGAGCAAAGATCTGTGTCTTTCTTTCTCTCTTTTTTTTAATAAAAAAACAGGCTGCTACTTCTCCGTTTTTGGCTGTGTGTTTAGGCCACCAGTTTAACACCAGTGCTGCACTAAACAATTACAAGAAAAATTTCTCCACACTCCACTGGTTTAGAGGAGAATTTTTCTGGTTCAATCTGAATGAACATGCATTCTGGATGTTGATTTCTCCTCTAACTTCTTGATTGTTTCTACAATAATTTTCTATTTTTCAATTAATATATACAAAATATTTTGCTACGAGTTCTTTCAATTGATATATAATCCTTAATAAAATCCACAAAAAAACCCAATATCCCCCCAAATACGTTAGTAACTGAAAGATAGTGGAGAAAATCTCTCTACTATCTTATCTCTAGCTATCACCCTCTGCTAGTTTCAAAAGAAAAAAAAAAAAATATCACCCTCTGCTCCTATAAATAGAGGAACCATAAGTGAAAAAACGTACTTAAGCACTAGCTATTCTTCTCTCAAATCCTAATACATTCATTGAACACTAAATAGATTAAACATAAATTTCTTGAGTTCATCATAATTAGTATCATTAATAGAGCATCATACCAATTACATAAGAAGTAGAGTGAGCCAGAGAGAGACTTAATAATTACAACAAAGACGAGACAAACATGAAAAGAAGCTAGAACCAGACCATTGTGTTATATAATAGCTAGGTTTAGGTTGTAGGTGCTAACTAATTAAGCTGAGAAGAGTTGTTTTTTCTTGCGATAATCTTTGATGACAACTCCACCATAGAATTGAGCTGCCTCCTCACTGGTGAAGGCAGTAGTCTCCATTTTTGACCTGGGAAATTGCATTACATGATTATCATATTCATTAGAAGAAGACCTTGGCTTCTGTTCTGGATGTTGCCAAGAAACTACCCTCTTAGGCCTGCCATACCACTCATCAATGAGTGAAAAGCCTTCCAACCCGACTTTATAAAGACGATCTGCTTGACGTGCCATGCCCTTAAATAACGCACTACAGATTAATATCAATCTACTTATTATCTTTTTGTATATATGTATGCAAGTAGGCTAAGCTTTGTCTTAATTAAGCTGTTTGATTTATGCTAATGAATACCCCGTTATATAGTATATGCATATATGTAGAGGAAACCTCAATGGGCCTTTCGTTGATTCCACTCGTTTCCTTCCTTCTTCTGTTATTCCATTCAAATGTAATACAGTAGGTATTACTTTCCCTCGTGATTTGCAAATTGCAAGTTACTAGAAAAGTAAATTTCCCTTTAACTTGGTAAAGTTTTTGTAAATGCAATGTGAATTTATGTTGCGAACATGTAACTACCATATCAAATGGCAGCAAAGAATATGTCCTTTTGTTCTTCTATTATTGAGTTGAATGTTCTTTTATTGGAACTTTCTTCCTCCGGTCCTAATGAATTGGCATTTTTGGTCCAAAGAGAGTTAGGTAATTTCCAAACTTCAGTCAAACGACAAAGATTCGTAATCTGTTTTGAGGGTTTTTTTTTTTTTTTTTTTTTTTTTTTTTGAAATGTTCTTTATTGAACTTTCTCCTTCCGGGTCCCTAATGACATTGGCATTTTTTGGTCCAAAGAGAAGTTAGGGTAATTTCCAAAACTTCAAGTCAAACGACAAAGATATCGTAAATCTTTTTGAGGGTTTTTTTTTTTTTTTTTTTTTTTTTTTTGTTTTTTTTTTTTTTTTTTTTTTTTTTGAGTATTTAAAAATGGGGATTGAAATTGGATTTATTATAGAGACTTACCACTAAATCATGCTGTTTTGAAGTATTTGATTTTCATGGTATTTTTATATTTGAATAATTTGAATTGAATAAAAAATTTTAATGCTTAGTATATAATATATTATATAAGATTATCAGTCAATTTTACCATTGAATTTTGACTAACGATTGAGTTTGATTGAAGCCAAATTAACTAAAAAATGTCCGATATGTGAACATCTATTTTCATAATTATTAGGGTTAAGAGTGAAATCTTGATCTAAATCTCTTCAAAACAGATTCTTTTTAATTTTAGCACATTTCTTTTTTCTCATCTGATTCTTTAAATTTGTCCCGTTGGAAGGAAAAAAATAGACAATATGCGTAATTTTGTGGCTTCACAGACACAGAAATTATTCTAGTCCGCTTGTGGGGTTAGACATATTTATTCCAAGAAATCCCAAACAAAAGCCGACAAAAGTTGGTGATTTAGGAAAGATCAAAGCCATAGAATAGAAATGCATTTAAAGAATCATTTTATTTTCTTTTTCGTTGTTTTTTATTTTCCATGGAAGCATCAAAGCACATATGATTGCCATTGGAGAAATACTGTATATATATAATACTGTATATATATATATATATAATTATTATATATCTATCTTATTGCTTCCAGAAAGGAAATTTAAATCTGGGCAACACTTTCCTACTTTATAATACTATTGATTATCCAAAAGAAAAAGCGGTATCAAATATATATATATATCTATCTTATTGCTTTCCAGAAAGAAATTTAAATCTGGGCAACACTTTCCTACTTTATAATATATGATATTCCAAAAAGAAAAAGGCGGTATCAATAGATTTGGTCTGTCCAAATCTATTTTTGCTCGCAGAAACTTATCGTTGTATCTTGCTAATTCTTCAGCTTAAAAATTTTAAAACAATGAAGATGATAAAAAGGATGGGGCTGAGTCCACTTTTTCTCTAACTGGAATCTGTTACCAATAGGTGATACTGTTTCTTTAAATCTGGCCTAATATATTGGATTATTAATTGAAACCTAATCTGCATATATGCTTTTTGAATACTATTGCCAAGCCAAAGTAACTAGTTAATTAATTAATCATGCCATCCTCTGAAAATATCAAGAATATCAAATTCATTTTAGAAGCTTCTTGATTTCAGTTCTTGCTTGTGTTTTCACCTGAATTAAGTTTCATATGAAGAGAAGGTTAACTTGCATGCATTTAGGGAATGCATATTTTTGTTCTTGGGTTGCTCTTCTGCTATTGGATAGTCATATATATAGTGGAGCCATTAATAATTGTTTGCAACTTGGCATTCATGAAGATTCTAACATCTTAAACATATGAAAGTTAAGATGCGGAAAAATGAGAATGACAAGTCCTGTATTAAGATTCTCTTATAATGCAAGAGAATCCGTCGTCATCACAATCGCAGATGAACTTTTTCTCTGCAATTATAAGGGAAACAGGAGAATTACTATTGCTCTGTTACTGACTTTAAGAAGCTAAAAAATTAATCGAACAGTCAAATGAAATGAGAGAAATAAAAGCATGTAAATCAGAAATTCTAAGTAACAGATAAGATAAACTATGTTATCAAGTAACAAGAAAAGAGCTACAATTTACAAACCCTCCGTATACTTTTTTTATAACAACACAGAGGATGATTTTAGCTACATGGTGATTCTCTACAGCCTGATAATACGTACTGACTGTTCTCTGCAATTCCGAAGTACAAGAGGCTTATGTTTACTTAATAGTTAATACGTACGTAATTACATACAAAACCACACGCATCTGTAATTAGTAACTTACAAAAAACACTACTAATTGAGAAAACTTGCAGCTTGGATCAGTACGTAGTACTAATTTAGGTGCGGCCAGAACGATTTCTCAAACCATATTCCATGATCGCCAACCCACCATAATATTCAGCTGCCTGGTCACTAGTGATCATCACTGGCTTTTTTCCGGTGCTGCCTCCGCCGTAGTGTTGAGCTATCTCGTTGCTTACGGCTACTGGCATTCTTACTGTTGAAATTTGAGGTCCATGATAAACAAGAGGCTGTTGACGATGATGATGATATTCATGCCCTTGACTTGATAGAGCCCTGCCACTGCCTGATCTTCCAGTCGGGTTGTTCCGACCATAACATTCCTCTATTAGAGCGAACCCTTCATCTCCGATCTTGACTAGACGATCTAATTGAGGTGCCATAAATCTAATTGATTCTACTAAAACTATATATCTTTGGATAGCTTCTTGCCCTAGTTTGAATGGTGTCTGTTTGCTTTGCTTTGAAGGGGACGAGGCAGGGCTTCATTTATATATACAGGGATCATTGTGGCTTAGCTTCCCACTTTTTGGTCCCACTTGCAAGTCTTATCCATGTTGTGAATGAGGTTGCAGCTTATGCCACCTAGGGTTTTCATGGATTCGATTCAAATTGAATAAATCAAAATTTTTAAAAGGAATTGAATTACTTTGGTTCATTTTTTGATTTTTCTATAGTTTTTTAAAATTTTTAAAAATTAAATTAAAGCGAAATTTTTTTCTAATTTTTTCTTTGGAGACCGAAATTCAATCTATTAATATAAAATCAAATTGATTTAAATTAATCTGTTCGATTCAATTCCACCTTAATGGTTTTTATCAGTAAATTCTGCCTTTCGACGAATAATCCACTGGTGACTGGTCTATTCAAAATCCATATCGTATACCTAGATATTTTTTTTAAGAGAATTTTCCATCTTATAAAAAAAGGGTTGTCATCTTTAAAAGATTCCTCCAACATTTGTACCTGCCCACAACAATACAAAGACAAAAAAAAAAGTCGAAAAAAACCTGTAACATACACGAGGCAGAGCGTCTAACTACTTGCAAAAGCAGGATTTAATTCTTTTCTTAGGGATAGAAGTTATCATCACTATCTGTCCGAAAATTAGGATTTTCTGCATAAATAATGCATGAGATGCGTTGGATTAGGCATTTGTAGCACTTCAATGTGATCAGTCGTATTCTTATAATCAATCGGTTTTGGAAGCAAAAGGATTCTTGTTTATCTGTCGGAGATGGAGATGCTGAGTTGGCCAGATAGCCTATATCTCTCCATTTAATTTGTAAATAAATTTCCTAGGAACAAAATCTTTTTTCTTTTTTTTTTTTTGTGTATTCCTGTTTCGCTATTGATTTTTTTTTTTCCCCCTATTGAACACATATGTGATAAAGAGTAACTATACTCTTCGTCAAAACCATAAAAATTTACGTTATCATACTTGGTGGTGTCATTATACGTTTGTTCTTAACAATATTCTTATTTTGAATTATAAAATGATATATAGTTAATTTCATAAAATTAAAATAATTTTATTAAAATCTAGTTAACATGTTTTACTGATTAGAAAAAGATAAAGTTTTTTGTAAAAATTGGAATACATACACTTTTTTTTAAATTAAGGTACATAAAGAAAACAGAAAAAAAAAGTGTTGAGTGTTGGCCTGGTTTATGTAGTTCTATCGCAACTTATCTATATGGCAAAGTATGCGAGTTTCTTCTTCAGATTTGGTGTCTCAAGCCCTTAAGTACCTTCATGAATGGAAATGCGCCAGGTCTGATGAGGATGATGGGTCGAGGGTAACAGGTACCCAACCTCTACGGCTTGCTGTTCCTAGGGAAATTTCACGTTGGAGCTGTCCTCCGACTGGGTCTTTAAATGTAATATTGATGGTGCCGTTTTCAAAGATATTAACATGTCTGGTTTTGGTGCTATGATTCGGAATTTTCAGCGACAATTTGTGATGGCTTTGTCGGGTTACTTTATAGGTGCTCATAAATCAAGAATGGTTGAGGCTCTTGGATTGCGTGAGGTCCTTTCATTGCTGAAGCAACGCAACTTTACAAATATATGTATTGAAATAGATGCACAGGACGTTTGGAAGTCTTTTCACAAGTCCTGTCACTGACCTATCTGAATGGGGGATGTTGTTTCAGATCGGGTTGATTTAGCTTCTTGGAGTAATAGTATTTCTGTTACTTGGATACGAAGGGTTGCTTATTCAGATCCTAGTCGTCAAGTTTGGTATGAGCTTCCTAGACATATAGAAGCTCTTATTGTTCATGATCTTCATTCTTAATAATAATTTCTATCTTTCAACAAAGGAAAACAGAAAAAAATTGTTCTATGATAATTTTCCCAAAAGAACCTGTGGGTATAAACCTGTCATGAGCAAAATTAACCATGGCCAAATATAGATACAGGAAAGAGATATAGAGAAAATTCTTTGATTAGATGAAACTAGCTTGAGAGTTCTTTTCTTTATATACACAACAGGAGTACAAATACAAGTCACCGGTTGTCAATACTCCTTCATATATTACACAGTTAACTAGCGCATGCTCTTCATAGCTGCAGCAAAAACCTAAACACGTATCAGAACTTGCTCTTTTTATATCTGACTTGCTTATTCCAGCATATTAGTACGTACAAATATACAACAACCTGGTAAGATTGATTAAATTTTCAAATTAATGGTTTCTTACGATTTTAAGCCTTCCAATCTCATCAGCAGATTGGTTTTTTCCCATGGCCTTGGGATAATCCATAAAAACTTTACCCCCATATCGTTTTGCTGCCTCATTGCTGTCGATAACAGGTATCAATGGGTTTATCTGATGAGGATGCCTCGTGCCTAGCCTCTTGGACCTGGCCAAGTATTCATCCACGGCGGAAAATGCTTCCAACCCGATTTTAGCAAGATTACCACGCTCATTCTGACGTGCCATATCAAAGTAATGCCTGTATAAGAACAAATCGTTGCTTAATTACTTGGCTTGGTTATCAATGTTCGGGACCTGGTCTCTTTATATAGAGCTCTAGCCAAGTCTACTCCCTCAATTATTAAGGGATAGGCTCCATAATTCTCAGTACCTTGTTCTTTATCCAAATTCATTTCGCGTTCAGAAGGAATAGTTCCTCATCAGTCTTCTGTGCATCTGATTCCTCACTAACTTGGCAAATGTCAGTCATTGTTCGTTGAATACTGATTTATATATTCCTTCCAATCCTAGTTGATATGTCTTTTTGACCCGATGTAAGACTGTGATGCAAGAAATATGACGTTTGTATGTATACATAGCATAATCAATATGATCTGGTTGATTTTCTAAGTTGTGTAAACAGATACTGACAATTATGCCCATGAGAGGTGTTGAAGTGGCAGGATAAAATCGTTAATTACCACGAAGGTATAATTAAGGAGAAAGAAGTATAATTAAGGTAAAAGGAATAAGATAAATATAAGCTAAGCATCGATGGGACACAAGCAGTGCTCCTACATGTGAGATGGTCTGAGATTTGGGTCACCTTAGCACGTTTGTCCCAATCTTATTGCAAAAGAAAAAGATATGTATATATGGAATATATTTATCCATGAAGCTATATTAAAAATAAAATATCACGAAAAAGAAGATATGATTCCAAATTATGAAATTAACTTTTATGGCACTGAAGGACTCTTTCCAAGTTATATGAAGTAAAAAGTTCAATATTTTATTGATCGCACCAACTTGTTTCCAATCCTACTTCTTTTCGTGTAGAATGATATGATTCCTCATTAACCTTTTTTTTTTTTCTTCTTTTGGTTTTTCCATTTCAGTCACAATTAATCAATCAGTGGACAACTGAATTTATCCATCTGAAATGGATTCTCAGGGGCACTTTTTGATATGGATTCCATCAAAATCACCACAACTTTGAAAACCATGTATATCTGATAATAGTGTTAGGATGCTAAGTTGAGCTTAGATCATTTAAAATAGCCAAATTTAAAGTGGGTTCAGCTCGATAAAGCTAGCTCGCGAGCTAATGAGCCGAGCTTGAACTCAGCTTGTTTATTAAACGAGCTCAATAGTTCGGCTCGATAAGCTTATCGAACGAGTTTTATCGAGCCAAGCCCAATCGAATTTTTATGAATTGAGCCTCGAACAGCTCACGAGCAGTTTGTCTCATTTACAATCCTACTCGTATTTCTTCTTTATTGATTGCACGAGATTTTAATTAATTTAATTTGTTTATGTTTCATTGATGCGTATAGTGCAAAGAGTTTGGAGGGTATAGTAACTCATCAAACATTCATCATGTCTTTCACCGGCTAGGTTTGGTTTTATTTTGAAATTGCGAGTAAAATGTAAATAATAGAATGTCCAACCAATTTGTTGAATGATATATATATATATAATTGAACTGTAGAAGTAATTGTATTAGGCTCAATTAAATTTAAAAAATAATAATAATAAAGAAGAAGAAAGCGTGATTAAAAGTCTCGATCCAAGATCTGAATAGCAGATGAATTACTGTAATTAACCTTAAATTAATTTTAATTAAGAGGCAAGAGATAATGACTAAAATATCTCTCATATGCATATATATATATATATATATATATGATCTGGAAACAAGAAGGAAGAAAGATTATTGTTATTATATTTGGAAGAGACAACCAGTGCCAGGAGATACAAAAGATACATATTTAGCAGTAGCAGTACATCGTCACAAAGCCTTTTTTAATTACACAAGCCCTTTTTAATTCGATAATCTTAAGCTAAGCCCCGTTAATGTTTTTCCGTTGGACGATCTGTAATAAGAACACCGCCATAACGTTGAACTGCCATATCGCTAGTGACAGCGGGCCCTATAACTATGCCGCCGTAGCGTTTGGCGGCCTTGTCGCTAGTGATAACTGGTTCTATCACTATCCCACCGTAGCGTTGTGCTGCCTCTTTGCTAGTGATTGCCGGAAGCTGATGATGGTTGTTGGTAGCACTCTGAGTCTGAGGTCTCCCTGCAGCTGGATTTGGCCTCTTGTTCCGGCGCCCTTCCAAGCTAGAAAAGCCTTCAAACGCAGCATTAAGAAGACGATCATCTATATTGCTTGCCATTCGAACCAATAATAGCTATACGTTTTTTTTTTTTTTTTTTTTCCAAGCTGAAAAGCCTTCAAACGTAGCATTAAGAAGACGATCATCTATATTGCTTGCCATTCGAACCAATAATTAGCTATACGGTTTTTTTTTTTTTTTTGAGAGAGGAGAGATTTTTTTTTTTTTTTTTTTTTTTTTGGAGAGAGAGAGAATTTCAGGTGGTTGCACCTTTTTTTTTTTTTTTTTTTTTTTTGGAGAGAGAGAGAATTTCAGGTGGTTTTTGTTTAGTTAGTTTTGCTTTGATAGTTAATAATTAACCAACCCACTTTATATAGGCAGCAAAACAATGTAGTAATGAAAAATGTTGAACCTTCCTTTCGAAAAAAAAAAAAAACGGAAAAATGTAGAACCTGGATATCTTTTTGATTTCTTCCCGTCTGAATCACCGGATATATATATTCGATGGAATAAAACTCAATTTGTTCTTTTTTAAATAAAGTAATATATAATTTATTCAAAAATCAATTTTTGAAAATAAAAATTTTTATTTTTAAATTAAAGATTTTGAATAAGAGTACATTCTTAAAACCTTTTGACGAGCCACGTAGTGAAAAGTTATACTGATAATATACGATATACATTTATTCTATCAATTTTTTGGATAAAAAATTATTCCATTAATTAAATTTTCAGCAAATTATATATTATTGTGAAGTTCCTATCCTTTTGCTATTCACATATATATCTTGCTCAAAAGTGCCATTAGGATCCTCTAAAAAAAAAGTGTCGTTAGATCACTGAGAATTGATTCCAATAAGCAACTTATTTCCAATTTCAATTTCAGTACGTGTACGAATTGAGTATAAATAGAATCATTTTCCCTTGGTATCTGGTTCTTGCTCTTCATTATTATTTTCTTAGTAATATTGCTAGCTAATAATAATATCGCCTCTTCAGGTAAGGTTCTATTAACCTCGCTATATGACGTAATCAACGTGACATAGCCTTGTTGGGAGTTGGGTCAAATCTTCAGAGGAAACAAGCCCATAAAAATAGTCCAAACCCAACTGTTTTGGGCCAGTCATTCGGTTCTTGACCTGTTTGGGCCCAAGAAAAAACTGCCTACAATGCACCGTCTTCAACCGCTGACAAACTGTCATTTCAACATTTCATTGGCTGAATTCTGGGCTGATCGGCATCATCTACACTCTCCATGGGGCGTAAACTACACGCTTTCAAACCTCAAATGGGCGTGACAGTCTATGAGCAAAATGAAACAAACATAAGCACAGAGCCCACCGTTTCACGTTCGGAAAGAGAGGGAAAGTGTTGTGTTGTACATTTTCAATTTGCTCCCTGAAATGCAATGCCAAGTGCCCCTTCTCACAATCAGACTCGAGTCGCAGCAAACAAAGTGAAAAAGCTATGGCAGTTTCTCTATTGGTGTTTTTGGCTCCATCTGCACCTTGTCGATTTCGCTATTTGCTCTATATATGGCTATATATATGGTATTCACTTCATCATCAAATGTCTCTCCTATCCATTTATCCTCCTACTGATTGCTTTTAGTTTCTCGCTGTTTGTCCGATTTTGCTCGTCTGAAGAGAAAACGTGATTTTGAGGATTCGGAGCGATGCCGCTCTCTAGCATACGAGAAAGGGTGCGGGACATTCTCTCTACTTACCGTGTCGAGCTTGTTTCTCTTCTTTCCAGGTTCGTACATGTAAATGTTGTTGAGATATGCATGTCTATGTGTATTCTGTTAGTTAGGCTAAGAGTATGATAGCTGATTTGGAAAATGGGTTTTTGTTGATTTTGCAAGGTATGTGGCTCAAGGGAAAGGAATTCTGCAAGCTCATCAGCTGCTAATAGAGCTTGCCAGAGTCGTTAAAGATGACGAAGGATTGGAGAAGCTTCGCGATAGCCCCTTCACTAAAATGCTTGAATCTGCACAGGTAGACTCTCATTTATCTTCGTGGTTTTTGTTTCCTAATGCATGAGTTTAGTACTAGTTAGGTGTGATTCACGTTAAATTATCTTTTATTTTTTCTTGCTTTTGTCATTAAAGTGGTATGTACTATTTATTTTTGGCTTATTGTTATTATTTTATTTTTGGCTTAAGCGTTCTACATTTACTTAATTGCGATTCTGGAATTTGGATATTCTGCAAATCTACTCTAACTTTATTTTACAAAAAAAAAAAAAAAAAAAAAAAAAAAAAAAAAAAAAAAAAAAAAAAAAAAAAAAAAAAAAAAAGAAAAAAAAAGAAAAAAAATGTTCATGTATTACATGAAAGATGAGAATTATTTGTTTTCTTCTCTTTATAATTTTCTTAATGTCGTCCTAACGTTGTAGGAAGCTATTGTCCTACCTCCATTTGTTGCAATAGCAATTCGTCCAATTCCTGGTGTTTGGGAATATGTTCGCGTTAATGTCTATGAACTCAGCGTGGATCATTTAACTGTTGCTGAATACCTTCGATTAAAAGAAGAACTTGTGGATGGCCAGTAAGAATTAATATAATAAATTTCCCTTTCAGAAAATTGTTCTACGTTCGAACTCTTTTAATGCGCATATTAACACTGGGATTTTGAAATGTTTACAGATGCAATGACAATTATGTGCTTGAACTTGATTTTGAGCCATTTAATGCAACATTCCCCCGGCCAACCCGGTCATCATCCATTGGAAATGGGGTTCAATTCCTGAACCGTCACCTATCTTCAATTATGTTTCGCAACAAAGAAAGTTTGGACCCTCTGCTTGATTTTTTGCGTAAGCATAAGCATGATGGTCATGTGAGTTTGCTAATGCTCTTTCCAACAAGCAATTCTTTTTTTTTTTTTTTTTTTTTTTCCCATTTGCATTATTATTTTTTTTTTTTTTTTTTTTTTTTTTCCATTTGCATTAATTATTATTTTTGTCAAATTCTTAATTAAATAGCAGTTCGAGATAAAATTTCTGGAGAACTTTGATCTTCACTTTGATTTCACTGTGAATTATGCTATAATGCTAGGTTTCCCATATCATGCCTCTCTCCTTTTGTGGTTGCATTATTCAAAATATTTTGCAATGAAGGAAAGATCTTAATGTCAAACATTCTGATTTGACCACTATATTTTGTAGGCCCTGATGCTGAATGATCGGATACAGAGCATACCCAAACTACGTTCTGCTTTGGCAAGGGCAGAAGAACACCTCTCTAAGCTTCCACCAGATACACCATACTCTGAGTTTGAATTTGAGTAAGAAATTAAGTTTGTTTTTAAGTATCCCAAAATTTGCTTCTCAAATAATAATAATAATAATAAATCAAAAAAATTCTGCATCCTTCCATCTATTTTGATTGAATACTTAGATTTTTCTTCAATTCTTTGAAGTGTAGGTTACAAGGAATGGGTTTTGAAAGAGGTTGGGGTGACACAGCAGAACGGGTATCAGAGATGGTGCATCTGCTCTTGGAGATCCTTCAGGCTCCGGATCCTTCGACCTTAGAGTCATTTCTTGGGATGATTCCTATGGTTTTCAATGTCGTCATTGTGTCTCCACATGGTTACTTTGGTCAAGCAAATGTCTTAGGATTGCCAGACACTGGTGGGCAGGTATCAATTGGATTATTCTTAAGTGGTTCAAACTTGAGTGTCAAAGGTTTCCTGCCATTCTATATTTATTCATATTCTGGCAGAAAGAACCATTCGTTTTAACTGTAGAAAAGGTTCATGCAGTGAATATATGATGCATTATACCATTCTTATCCCTGCACAGGTTGTTTACATACTTGATCAAGTGCGTGCATTAGAGAATGAGATGATATCTAGAATAGAAAAACAAGGATTGGATGTTACCCCAAAAATCCTTATAGTAAGTATGCTTTATGATCCAGTTGCCCAATTCTGATATTCCATTTTTATCTTGCTTGCTCATTCACTTGGTTTGAGTGAATTTCCATTTTGATATTCATATTACACTTCCCTGAATGGTGTTTAAGGTCACACGACTAATACCCAATGCAAAAGGCACAACATGCAACCAGAGACTTGAAAGAATCAGCGGTACGGAACACACATATATTTTGCGGGTGCCTTTTAGAAATGAGAATGGTATTCTTCATAAATGGATTTCAAGGTTTGATGTGTGGCCATTCTTGGAGACCTTTGCAGATGTAAGCTTTCAAACAAAGTCTTATTTATTTCCTTTCATTTTTCTTTCTTTTCTTTCTTTTCTTTCTTTCTTCATTAGGATGCCTTTTGGTGTCACAATGAGCAATCTTATCTGGTTTATTTGTGGCCATGTTTATTGATTCTAGTTGGGAATCTAGAATTGTGAGTGAAATCATTATAGAGGCTGCTTGAGACTACATCCTTAATCCCTCACTGAGGATGCTTCATTATGGTGGTGGAATAAAGTTTACGTGTTACTGAATCTAGACTTGTGAGTGAGACAATAGTAAAGAGTTCTGCATTGGAAGCTTTCAAATTTCTTGGCATGTTTAACCCTTTTCCTGATTAAAAATCTAATCCATGTTAGATTGGATAATTCAAGAATTTTTATTTCATTGTATAGTTGGTGATAGAATGCCTGGATCAGGTTTAATATGAAAGAAGTTTAACATTGGAATTTATTTTGGATTTATTATATGATTGTTTCCTTTATTTGACTGCCATTTGCAGGATGCATCAAATGAAATTGCTGCCGAATTACAAGGAGTTCCAGATCTTATTATTGGAAATTATAGTGATGGAAATCTTGTTGCTTCTTTGTTGTCTTATAAGCTAGGAATTACGCAGGTTTTTTGTGTTATCAAAACTAGTATCTGAAAGTTCGTAGTACAGCAACCAAATTGTAGAGCATAATACTTTTTTGATCTGTTAAATTCAATTTTTTTTGCAGTGCAACATTGCGCATGCATTGGAGAAAATAAAGTATCCGGATTCTGATATATACTGGAGAAAATATGACGACAAGTACCATTTTGCAAGTCAGTTTACAGCTGATCTTATTGCAATGAACAATGCAGATTTTATTATCACTAGTACGTACCAGGAGATTGCAGGAAGGTAAGTCCTTTCTTCAAGGAAGAAAAAAAAAAGTACTATGAATCCTGAGCAAGATTCACCAGCTGGATAAAATCTCAGTTTTTTCAGCCACATACATTCTATTTATTCATTGTTTTAACCACTTAAGATACTTGCACAGTTTGGTTTATTTGGTTTTAATTCTAAACAAATGTTTCTTTGTCTCAGCAAGACTAATGTTGGACAGTATGAGAGCCATACTGCTTTTACTCTTCCTGGGCTGTATCGAGTTGTTCATGGTATTGACGTTTTTGATCCCAAGTTTAATATAGTCTCTCCGGGAGCAGATATGTGCATATATTTTCCATACTCCGAAAGGGAAAGAAGACTTACTGCTTTACATGGTTCAATTGAAGAACTCTTATATGATCCTGAGCAGAATGAGGAGCATGTGTGAGTATCTTTTATGCTAGATTATAACTCAGTAGTAATTATTGGTTTTCCTTTGGTTCTAAAAAATACCATGGCTATATGGAAAGCCAACTCTTGGCTCCACATCTATGAGATATTTAACCATATGTTTTATCCTCCACTAATTGTTCTTGAAATCTCAGTATGATGGATGAGGAAAATGTTACCTTCACTGAGTTATTTTCTTATAGTGCCTCATCAGATTGAGTATCGATGGGCAAAATCTGTTGCTCAAAGTGTCTCTGTCATGGCATGAGATATGATATGCCTGTTGTAATGTACTGTCATTTGGTTAAGCATTTGCAAGCAAGCTCTGTTTAATTTGAGTCTCTTATTTCATCACTTGCAGATCTGCATTTCACTCTTTTTACAAGTTTATCATTTCATGAAGATTGTGCATTTTAAGATTCTTTCCTTAGCTATTTGAATTGCTAATTGGCAATATGGGTGGCAATGATGACATTTGATACCTATTTCATCTTGGCAAATGCAGAGGTTTTTTAACAGACCAATCAAAGCCCATCATCTTTTCCATGGCAAGACTTGATAGGGTGAAGAACCTGACAGGACTTGTTGAGTGCTATGGTAGAAGCAGCCAGCTAAGAGAACTTGTGAATCTTGTTGTGGTTGGTGGGTACATAAATGTGAAGCAATCCAGGGATAGAGAAGAAATGGCAGAGATTGAAAAGATGCATGCCCTCATAAAGCAGTATGATCTGCATGGCCAGTTTCGCTGGATAGCTGCCCAAATGAACCGTGCTCGTAATGGTGAGCTCTATCGGTACATTGCTGATGCAAAAGGTGCTTTTGTACAGGTATGTGGAGTAGAACACCAAAATTCTTAACCTCAGCTTCTTTGCAAAATTTACTTTATTAACTGCATGTATTTTATTTCAGCCTGCTTTCTATGAAGCTTTTGGCCTCACTGTTGTGGAAGCCATGACTTCTGGACTTCCTACTTTTGCCACTTGTCACGGTGGTCCTGCTGAGATCATTGAGCATGGGATTTCAGGGTTCCATGTTGACCCCCATCAGCCTGAATGTGCTGCTGCACTTCTCATCAATTTCTTTGAACGGTGCAAGGAAGATCCTAGCTACTGGAACAAGATTTCTGATGGAGGGCTTAAAAGAATTTATGAGAAGTATTTCCGTTTCTTGCTTTCAGAATTTACCTTGTTCTTGCCCGTGAAAATGGTCGTTTTTACCAATTCCCTCAATTTTGAGTTTTGTAGGTATACATGGAAGATATATTCTGAGAGGTTGCTGACATTAGCTGGAGTTTATGGCTTCTGGAAGCATGTGTCTAAGCTTGAGAGGAGAGAGATAAGGCGATACTTGGAGATGTTTTATGTTCTCAAGTTTCGCAATCTGGTTAGTAATCTTATTCGAACTGGTCGACTCCTTTTGTCCTCTTAGACTGCTTTTCAATTATATCATAACAGTGAAGGATTTTCAAATATACTCATGTACTAGACATCTCTACTAAGAGCAAGAGAGTTTTGTTTATTAAATTTCCTTGTGCTAGAGCCATGGCATATCATAGAACATAACCAATCCAAAACAAAGTGTAGACAATGTGAAGCTGAATTATGATCTAGGTAAAGACGAGGTGGATTGAATTTGTTGTTTTGATTTTTTTTTGGGTTGTAGGTGAAGGCTATGACACCAGCAGTTGATGAGCAGCCGTAAGCTCTTGTGGGCCGAAGAGGCTGGCTACTGTTTAACATGTTTATGTTTAATCAAAATGTTGCTTCTTTCGTAGTAATAATTTGTGGTTGTTCTTTTCAAAAAAAAAAAATAATAATTTGTGGTTGTTTTTTTATTTGCAGAACAATTTCATAATTTTGTGCTACGTGTGTTTGTCTTGCATGTTTCTGGATTTTTTTCCCGTTGTACTAATTGATTACGGTGGTTGGACCCCAATCCTGAAATTGCATTGGGCCCACTGGTATTGGACCTATGTCGATAGTTTCCAGTAGTAAAAGGAAAATTCCTTACTGGATTTTCATTTTATTAAAAATTAAGACAATTAAATCTATTTCCCCATTCATTTAAAAAAATTAAAAGGAAAAATCCATTTCCGCATTTCATAACAGTGTCTGAAATCATTTATAATCATTTACAATTATGTAAATAAGTTTATCTAAGTGACAAAACTCCATCGTGAAGCGTATCCCATACTGCCGTCTGCCGCGATCCCCATTCTCTAGGATAATTTAAATAATTTGCAATCATTGGGAATTCACCACCCTCGCAGCTTCAACACGCGCTCTTAATCAAAAAAGTACGAATCCCAACAAGGCAGCAATCTCCGCGCTTGACGTGCGTACACATCGGTCTCGAGAGTACAGATAAATAATCCACCACGTTTGCAAGTTTTCTCGATTTGTTCGAAGCCAGACGATAATATCACCACCGTCCAAGACCCATTTCCTTACACGTCCCTAGTTCCCGGTTCCTCCCTTCGGCCTTTTGCTTCCGTGTTCATGTCATATGGTTGAAACGGCCTAATCTCTAATCTTATAATCTTCTTCCTTTTCTCTAATTTTTGTTACCAAACAAAACGAAATTGAAAATGGCGATCCATACATCTGAGTTATTAAGGCAAGTTCAGCAAGCTCACGAGTTTGACCGTGACGCTTTGTTTCGCTACGCCTCTGCTAATGTTGCTGGTTTCCCCGTCTCTCCCTCCACCTTCATCGTCAAACAGGTTTTTATTAGGATTTAATTTTCTTTTGGAATTTCCTTTCTTCTCCTTCTCTTAATTATGATGTTCTGTTTGCTTGTATTTATGTACTAATTTAGTTCGGGCACGGACAATCGAATCCTACGTTTCTGTTGGAAGTGGGAACAGGAGCCTCCGTTAAACGCTACGTTTTGAGGAAGAAGCCTCCTGGCAAATTGCTCCAGTCTGCTCATGCTGTAGACAGAGAATATCTGGTAGTTTCGGTTAATTGGTTTAGACTTGATTGGTATAAGTGTAATTTTTTTTTCTCTCTCTCTGTTCTTCATTGAATGAAAAATGAAAGGAGCAAATTATTATGCTATCAAAATAATAAAATGGAGCTTAATTCTGTGTTGTTTTTAATATTTTTAATTTAATTTAACAGGTTTTGCGGGCGCTGGGGGAACACACGCGAGTTCCTGTTCCTAAAGTTTTCTGTTTGTGTACAGATCCAAGTATAATTGGAACTGCATTTTATATTATGGAGTATCTAGAAGGTCGCATTTTCATAGACCCTAAGCTACCGGTATGGCATTACTATCTGGTTTTTTTTTTTTTTTGCAAATTTGGCATCGCAAATACAATAGTTCAAATTTTTTTGTGAATTGTTGTGATATAAGTTGGAAGGTTAGTGTAATTGAGCCGATGCTTGTTTGATCAGGGCGTGGCGCCAAACAGCAGGAGGGCAATATATCAAGAAACTGCAAGAGTGTTGGCTGCTTTACATTCTGCTAATGTAGATGCTATTGGCCTGGGAAGATATGGACGGAAGGATAACTATTGTAAACGACAGGTACACTGGTTTTAACTCTAGATATTAGCTTCTCTAATTCTGGGCTAATTTAGAAAGGGGCAACATAGACGTTGTGTTGGAGTTTGGAGGAAAAGTACAACTGGAAGTTTTTGGCTTGAAGTGTTGCCTTACAACTCGATGATGTCGCTTATGGTTTTCTTTTTCAGATAGAGAGATGGACTAAACAGTACATCTCATCGACTGGTGAGGGCAAGTCTCCAAGAAATCCAAAGATGTTGGAGCTCTCTAATTGGTTACTGCAACACATTCCTCCTGAAGATTCTTCTGGGGCATCTGCAGGTCTAGTTCATGGGGACTTTCGCATTGATAATGTTGTATTTCACCCCACTGAGGTCCGTTGCTCTGAAGGTTCTTATTAGTTCAAATGCATATGTTTTCAGCTTTGATTTGGGTCCTTAGCGGTTTGACATAATTGTCTCCATCAAAGTCTGATGGAGGAAGAGATGTGAACCAATTACCATGTATGCTTTGTTATTCCTAGTGTCTTCAAACTTAAACTTCAATGAATAGTCTGGAACAGCTTAAATTATTGGAGTAATTAGCCTGATGAGTAACCCTACCGGTGCAGGACCGAGTAATTGGTATTCTTGACTGGGAATTGTCCACTCTTGGAAATCAAATGAGTGATGTTGCATACAGCTGTTTGGTAACACATCTTTTTTATCTTTGCATTTTCTTTTTTATGTATGATGCAAAAGCCGCAATATTTTTGCTTGAGCTTTATTGATTTGCACAATTGGTGAAAGCTTTAATGTTACTTTAGCAATATGTTTAACTTAATTGCTTTCTTCTTTCTTGGCAGGCTTACACAGTGGATTTTAACCTTGACAATAAACAATTGATTAAAGGTTTTGAACTTACTGGCATTCCAGAAGGGATTCCTTCACAGGCAGAATATCTTACAGAATACTGCTCTGCATCTGTAAGAGCCTTTCCGAAGTATTGATTTAATTCTGCTGTCCAGGCATGTTTTCCAAATTTCAAGTCCGTGAGGAAATTAAATTTTGTAGAAAATTTTATGCATTGAGTTTTTTCGAACTAGAGACGTAGTGGGCGATTGACGAATGCATACAGTCAGGCTAAAATTATCAATCCATCAGGTCTGCAGACTATATATTCTATGCCAAATGCTTATTCTTATAAATTTCTGATGTTAGTTTTAGTACTAAAAAACATATGGGAAACTGACTTGATATTTGAATAAGATCTATTTTCATGGAAGTCCAGAAAACCTGTGAGGACTAATTCAAGAAAACTTTTACACTTCTATAACAATGGGTTACTTGTTCATTTATTACCTGGTGTTTTGGTCTCATAGATGCTTATGATGGATGTCTTAGACATGTTTGTTGAACTGATTGAAATGCTGTTTTTTGTGCTGGAAATAATGCAATCTAGGGAAAACCATGGCCAGCTAATGTATGGAAGTTCTACGTAGCTTTTGCTATGTTCCGTGCGGCATCAATTTATGCAGGTGTACATAGTCGATGGATTATGGTAATGTCTTAATGACAGTTTGCTAAATTCTACTGCTAATCTTGTAGCAAAAGCTCTCTGATAGAAGTTTAATGTATTAGCATAACATTTTGTCACAAATGTAGGGTAATGCTACAGGAGGTGAGCGTGCCCGAAATGCCGGAAATCATGCTAATGGTCTCATAGACTCTGCATGGGCTTTTATTGCAAGAAAATCTGTGCTTCCTGATCACCCTCCATCTGGTAATATAACCATTTTATAATTTATTGGTCACCAAATAATTTATTATCAGAAAATTCCTAGAAAAATTCTTTTGAGAACATCATAATGATATGTCATGCTGTATGAGAGGAACTTTTTTAAAAGGTGTGGCTGATAATAAAAGAAATATGCTAAGGTTTCCTTTCAGCTCATTGTGACACGCTTTCCTCTGTATTCTATATTTAAAAGTATAATGTTGATGTTTCTGGAAAAGAGTAAGAAGTTCTTGGATTGTAAAGGATGAAGCTGCATATACACAATGTTTATGTATACTTCACAGCAGTAGAGAATTTTTGTTGACATAGTTCTCAAAAAAGGCTATGAAATTCTCTTATTTACCTGCCTCCCCAGCTGCACCAAAGGCATTTCCCTATTAGAAATGTTATAAAAAGATGTTAGTCTGAATGTCTGTCAAACATACGTTAACTTCCCTTTTTTTCTAAAAAACAAAAATTACATTTGGTGTAATCAATATCATCACCTAACGTGATTCTTCTTTTTACTATACAGGCGCAATTGCACTGGACTACGTAACACAAATTGGCAGTAAGAGGAAAGTTCAAGGCATTTCAGAAGAAACTGGGAGGTTTGTTCCCAGCAAAAAGGTGCTGGAATTGAGAAAAAAATTAATTAAGTTTATGGAAGATCACATATATCCTTTGGAAAATGAGTTCTACAAGCTTGCTCAGTCTTCATCACGTTGGACGGTGCACCCAGAGGAGGAGAGATTAAAGGAGCTGGCAAAGAAAGAAGGATTGTGGAACTTATGGATACCTGTATTTCCTTTCCCGTCTTTCTGGGCTATATGTTTGTCTTTCTGTTATTATTACCATCGATCATAGCAGGAGATGAGTTTGAATCATGAATTCAAGTGCACTCATGTTTTTTTTCTGCAGTTTGACAGTGCCGAAAGAGCGAGAAAACTTATCTTTGATGAAAGTAGTTTTGCCGCCTCCAATGGCACACATGATCAATTACTTGGTGCTGGCCTCTCAAACCTTGAATATGGATACCTTTGCGAGATCATGGGTCGTTCTAATTGGGCTCCGCAAGTATTCAATTGTGGTGCACCTGACACTGGAAATATGGAGGTAAAAGTTAGTTTCATGTTCTTTAAGGTCTGGAATGGAACAATTTATTAGTGTGGTCATCACATGGCCTTAAGTAGCCGTTGTAATACTTTGCCATACAAGAAAATTTGAAAGTAAAGAGAGTAAAAAAGTTGCTTGAATAAAGATTGTAGGAGTGATTTTACCCTGGGAGAGTATTATAGCAAGATGCATGTGCTACATAAATCCTGCATTGCTTCAACTCCATCCAGGAAATATTTGAATGAACATGCATCAGAAAAGCTTTTTGAAACTCTGTCTGGCTTTATTGTTTGCTATTTTTGGCTTTGTGATTTTTTACTGCCTCTGAGTGCAATTATATTGTTTTTGTCTCCTTAATAGGTATTGCTGCGATATGGGAACAAAGAACAGCTACTTGAATGGCTTATTCCTTTGCTTGAGGGCAAGATCCGTTCTGGATTTGCAATGACAGAACCACAAGTTGCATCATCAGATGCTACAAATATTGAGTGTTCTATTAGAAGGTAGTTAATGGGGCCCAGATTATTCAAGAATTGAAGTTGATTTGTTTTATAAAAAGAAGATATCAATGAACTTCTAGATGAAATTATCTCACTCCCTTGGATGTTATGTTTGTAATAATCCTGTGATTTGTGCAAAGGTTTTTTTGTTTTCTGCTCTAGTGCTTTGTAACCAGATCTGCTTTTCTTGTACAGACAAGGGGATTCATATATCATTAATGGGAACAAGTGGTGGACAAGTGGCGCCATGGATCCTAGGTGTAAACTTCTTATAGTTATGGTTAGTTCCTCCAGTATGCTTGAGAAGGGCAGTCCTGTTAATTGTTCATGTAGTTTAAAACTCATGTTTTGCTATCCTTGTAACTGAGAATTCTTCATTTTAATGCCATTCTTATTTTCACAAAAAAAAAAAAAAAAAAAAAAAAAAAAAAAAAAAAAAAAAAAAAAAAAAAAAAAAAAAAAATCAATGTGAACAATATGCAGGGAAAAACTGACTTCTCTGCAGCTAAGCATAAGCAGCAATCCATGATCCTAGTGGATGTTCGGACTCCAGGCATACACATAAAGAGGCCACTCACGGTCTTTGGCTTTGATGACGCACCTCATGGTCATGCTGAAATTTCATTTGAAAACGTATTTGTGCCCGCAAAGAACATCCTTCTTGGTGAAGGACGTGGATTTGAGATTGCACAGGTAAAGTTGCTTCCTTCCTTTGCAGGTAATGTAATGGATTTCTTTGTTATACTAGTTGGTTTTGGATAAAATTTCAATTCAATTTAATTTCTGAGGCAGTCAAATTCTGCTGACAAGCTCAGTGTAAGCTTCATTTAACTTCTGTGCAAACTTTTATGGACATAATTCATAAGTTGCTTTACCAGATTTGGGTTCTATATGTGTAGTCCCACATGCTTTTTAAAAAATAGAATCCATTAATGCTGGCGATATTTATGAGTTCTCTATTTGGACAATGGAGGTGATTTATTTGCCACTGAGAATTGGTCTAGTCGGGTTGGCTGAATGTTTAACATCTATATTTTGTGATGTTGTTGATTCTCCCATTTTTAAGTAAATATTTCATCTCTAATGATTTTACATCCTTGCAGGGTAGACTGGGCCCTGGAAGATTGCACCACTGCATGAGATTGATAGGTGCTGCAGAGCGGGGAATGGAGTTGATGGTTCAAAGGGCTCTCAGCAGAAAAACATTTGGAAAATTGATTGCTGAGCATGGTTCATTTCGTTCAGATATTGCCAAGGTGTGTGATAGATAGATATATTTTTTTTTTTGTTATCTATGGACCAAAAATGGTTTGGGGGAAGGGGATACTTTTAATATTCAGGCACACCCAAATGCCCTGTAGTATCGAGTTAAAAAAGCAAAGTTGGGTTATTGAGTTAGAATTCTGTCCTCCCCTTCGTGTTAACGTATCTTTTTTTTTTTTTTTTTTTTTTTTTTTTTTTTTTTTTTGCCCCCTTATTTATCTCGCCTGCCTGCCCACACCTAAGCTCTATAATAACGGTATTTCAAATTTGACTAATGCAGTGTCGAATAGAGCTGGAGAAAACCAGATTATTGGTTTTGGAGGCAGCAGACCAGCTTGATCGGCTTGGGAACAAAAGAGCAAGAGGAACTATTGCAATGGCGAAGGTAATAATCTTTGGTCTTGCTAATGCAAAATACAGCACATTTTTGACTTATTCTGAATTTGGGTTATGTGGAACAGGTAGCAGCTCCAAACATGGCACTGATGGTGATTGACAGGGCAATGCAAGTACATGGTGCAGCTGGTCTATCATCCGACACCGTATTGGCACATCTTTGGGCCACAGCAAGAACATTGAGAATTGCAGATGGCCCCGATGAAGTCCACATGGGTACCATTGCCAAGTTGGAATTACAGAGAGCTAAGCTTTGAAGGAATTGATAGATATGATTAAATAAGGGCACAATAAATTAAAAGAGAAGTGGTATATCTCTGTAACGATAAATAAAAGCCTAATGAGACATAATGTCAAAAAACACATACCAATGCCAATACCAGCACACAAAAACTAGTGTTTATTCTTGTTTCTAAAAAATAGATACTTACATTTACCTTTAGATTATGTACATTAACAATTCATAATATTCTGATTTATGGGATATGATTTGATTTCTTACTTTTATATTAATATAGGCTAACGGTAAAAAAGAAAAGAAAAGAAAAAAAAAACAGTAAAATGGATTATCAGAACCTTGCCTCAACACGATGGACAACTAATTTTTTTTATATTAATCATAGGTATTTTCGGCCAATTCGTTGAAAATTAAATCTTGTTCATCCTGGATTGGTCTATCAAGAAGCAAAGATCTTCGGTAAGTATTTGTTTAATTTATTAAGATTAAATCCTCGTCACACCACTCATCTTAGTCATGTTACTCATTTTAATTTAAGCAGTTTAAAATTAAATCTTGTTCACCCTGGATTGGTCCATTAAGGAGCAAAATGTTCTTGCTAAGTATTTGATTAATTTTTAATCTTTATCACATCACTCCTTTCAAATACTCGATGTACGAAATACAATTAATTTCAATTTCAATTAATTTGAAAAGGAAAATATAAAAAAATTGATTCTAACAAGTAAAATTTGAAGAGATCATTTTAATTGCTGACATCAAATGAAAGAATAGAAAAATATATATCAATATAATGCAAAATGGATCAACCTAATAATTCCCAAGAAAAAAGAAAAGGGAAGTAATAATATGCCCAAGAAAATAGAATGAAAACCTAATTAATGATGACTAAAACCATTAATTAATCTCATCACTATCCATAGATCAACCTCTATTTGCCCAATATTCCTTCAAGAAAGAACTCAAAAATGGATGAATGATAATCAAAGCAGGCAAATATAGCTGAAACACATTCTTTCTCTACGTACGATCTCACGAATACCCTTACCTTTTTCTTTTTCAGCTTGGAAAGGTCGCAAGCATTTCTGAAATTTAGGGTCCGAAAATGGAAAGACTGGCTTCTGGTTTACCTTGTTCAGGTTGTAATGGACGAATATTACCTTGACCCCTTATGAAAGATGGGTTTGGGCGCGGTTGGGTCCATGGAATTTTAAGCAGACTATATGTATTATGTAGATTTTAAACTTAAATACAGTTGCTTAATTAACTTTGATCAAAAGTACTTTAATATGTTATTTCAAAATAAACAGGCAAAAGAACTTCCAATTACCCTTAATTTTCTTATGCATTGCCAACAATGAGAATTGGTCAGCTCTAAACCTATTTTACTGCGAAAGATAGATCCCTTATCTTAGTCAAATGGAAAAAATTACCCTAATTTTAGTAAAGTCTCTTCCACACCTCACAAATTTGTAACAGAAATAACAGTTTTTTAGAATTTCACTTCATATATAAAGGGTTTCTCTATGCTTTGTTTTCCCAAGTCAGAGCTTCGGGGCATTTATTCAATAATCTTAAAGCCCCAACAGCTCTGTATACTTCTTAATAACATTGATTAGGTTTTTATTTCCTCCAATTTTGTTTCTGCATTTATTCAATAATCTTAAAGCCCCAACAGCTCTGTATACTTCTTAATAACATTGATTAGGTTTTTATTTCCTCCAATTTTGTTTCTCTTCTTGATCATATTCTCCTAAAAAAAACAAGAAGATCGGTGGTGTTGTAGCTTAAACTAAGACTAATAAAGATGGCTGGTGGCGGCGTCGGAGATCCAACCGGGAAGAAAAAGAAGTATGCCATTTTTGGCGTCACATCATTTCTTCTGGTGGCTATGGTGATTGCTGTAGCATACGGAATCAACAGCGGCGACCACCAAGATGGCTCAAACCCTTCGGCCGAAATAACCACGTCGTCGAAGTCAGTCCAGTCTATCTGCCAACCTACGGATTACAGAGAAATCTGTGAAAAAAGTCTTAGCAAAGCCGCAGGTAACACCACCGATCCTCACAAGCTTGTCCAGGCCGGCTTTCAGGTGACCATTGATGCCCTTCAACAAGCCTTACAGAACTCATCCACATTAAAAGAAGTAGCAAAAGATCCAATGGCAAAACAAGCGCTTGATAATTGCAAAGAATTAATGGACGATGCCATTCATGATCTCAAGGTTTCCTTCGAAGAAGTTGGACACTTTGATGTTAGTAAAATGGATGAGTATCTGGAAAATCTCAAGATTTGGCTTAGCGCCACCATCACTTATCAACAAACTTGTTTGGATGGCTTTGACAATACTACTGGTCCAGCTGGAGCCAAAATGAAGGAAATCTTAACTCTTTCTAGTCAACTTAGCAGCAACGGTCTAGCTATGATAACTGGCCTCTCTTCCATGCTTAAGGATTTGAACCTTGCAGGATTGACAGGACGTAGACTGTTGAAAGATAATTCTGAGTTTCCTTCTTGGTTGTCCCATGAAAAAAGGAGATTACTTGCACAAACTCCAGACACAGTTAAGCCTGATATCGTTGTTGCTAAAGACGGGAGTGGCCAATACAAGACTATTAATGAAGCTGTTCACAAGATTCCCAAGAACCAAAACACAACATTTGTTATATATATAAAGAAAGGTATCTACAAGGAGCAAGTCACCATCTCAAGGAGCTTGACCCATATTATGATGATCGGTGATGGTGCTACTAAGACAAGGATCACCGGAGACCTCAACTATGCTGCTGGTGTCCAAACACTCCAAACATCAACTGTTTGTAAGTAGTAATATCTAAATTCCTTCTTTTTGTTTTAACTTTTGTCTAATTAATGATATATTTGTGGTTTAATCAATTATTATAGCGGTGAGTGGAAACCACTTCATAGCCAAGGACATTGGATTTGAGAACACAGCAGGAGCTATCGGACATCAAGCTGTGGCACTTAGGGTTCAATCTGATATGTCTATTTTCTACAATTGCCAAATGGATGGCTACCAAGATACCCTTTTTGCTCACACCCACCGTCAGTTCTACCGCGATTGCACCATCACAGGCACTATTGACTTCATCTTTGGTGACGCCGCCGCAGTCTTCCAGAATTGCAAGATTGTGGTCAGGAAGCCATTGGAAAATCAAAATTGCGTTGTGACTGCTCAAGGAAGGAATGAATCACGCGAAGCCACTGGTTTTGTTCTCCAAAACTGCAATATTACCGCAGACCCAGAGTATTATCCTGTTAGATTCGAGAACAAGGCCTATCTTGGTCGCCCATGGAAAGAGTACTCAAGGACTGTATACATGCAATGTCAAATCGATGATTTGATTGATCCAAAGGGATGGTTGCCATGGATGGGTTCTTTTGCTCTTGACACTCTCTCTTACTCCGAGTACGAAAATAGAGGACCTGGTTCAGTCACCAAGGAAGGACCTGGTTCAGTCACCAAGGATAGAGTTACATGGAAGGGTATCAAGAAATTGTCGGCACAGGATGCTGCTGCTTTCACTGTTGCTAAATTCATTGGCGGAGATCTTTGGATTCCGGCAACCGGCGTCAGTTATGCTTCTGGAATGATGAACGTATAAAGGAGACCTATTAAGGAGGAGAGCGAAATTTATTGATTGTAGTAGTTTTTATGTTAAGTTGTACCGCTGCTTGCCAAAGCCGTATTTAAAAAAAAAAAAAAAAAAAAAAAAATTTAAAAAAAAAAAAAAAAAAAAAAAGAAATTAAAAAGCTTTTTGGCCTTTTTTTTTATTTTTCCTCATTTTACTGGAATTAATTTGTCTAGACCCATCTATAGTTCTTTACATAAATTAAACTAATAAGAATAATTATCTGATCAAATATAGATATTTCTAATCATTAGAAAAAATAATAAATTAAAAATATTTTTAAAAAACAAACTAAACTAATGAAAAATAATTATAAGTATTTATAATTATTCATTAAAAAAAAAGATAAATTGAAAATATTTAAAAAAAATCTGTCCCCGTTGAACTGAGACAATGTCAAACATTCTTTACCCGTGCTTATTGATTTGGGATTATTATTATTGTTAATACGACTAGATAGAACCGCGTAATGTTACGGTAAATTATTTTTAATATTAATACAAAAAAATAAATTTAATTTACAATAATTAAAAATTTTATGTTAGGATGAAAATTTTGATATTTATAAGGATGAATCAAATTTAACCATGACAATTAAGTTGAAATAACTAATTAAAAAAATAATATTCATGCTCACACAATTTGTTGGCTTAATTTCTAAGCAGTGAATTATGTAGAGTGTAGTATATATTTATTTTTTCCAATTTATAAAGTTAAAAATTGGAGAGAATAATTCTTAAAATCACTTAATCATATTAGAAATAAAAAACATATATATAGTAAAGATGTAAAAATTGGACATAAGATGGAAATCAGTTTAATAAAAAATAAAATTAAAAAAAAAGATGAAAATAGAGTCGATAAAACCTAGCTTGGCTTTAAAAAATTAATAAACCATTCTTACATACGTATCTAACATTGAAATTTTTTAATTAAAATTATGTTTAATGAATAATCTTATATTTTGCATACGTAAAAGTTAAAATAAATATTCAATGTATAACATACATTGGTAAAAAATTAAAAATAAGAGTTTGAAACACATAATTAATCGTTTATTTTATTTTTTTCAAATTAATAATATTTGAAAATGTAGATATATAAACTTTATTTCATAAAATAGTAAATTTTTACTATGAATTATACATATAATTCATCTAATTCATTCAGCTGCTTTCGAAATTACACTTGTAAAAAAAAAAAAAAAAAAAAAATCACTTATAGCTTGTGCGACCTGCTTTTACAACTGAATGAACTTAAATTAAAATAGGGTTATAATTGTAAATTTTGGTTTTTACTTTATTATATATTACCTCACCAGCCAGCGCGATGCGTGGGTTAATTATCATAAATTATATATTTATAAATATAATTTTAAAATTATGCCATGGTACAATGGAATTTGACATTTTATAATAAAATTTTATGTATAATACTTTATATTTGTTGACTTCATACATAATAATTTAACTTGTAAACCACATTCTGAATACTATATTAATTTTGCCATATACATGTAATTATGTAATAAAGCATAATAGTTTTTCAGTACAATTTGATAATAATACTTCTAGTAGAGTTTTGATAAAATATTTATTATTATACAAATACAAATATATTTTTCCAACTGAAAATCCATATATGTTCATTTTTGTCTTACTTGGAAACACTTTATTATAAATTTTTTAACAACAAAATTTTATTTTCAACCTATAATAATTTAAAATATTAAAAAAAAACAATAATTAATAAAATTATTGATGAAATTAATTTCATCATTAATTTATTATTTAAATAATCATCAATGACAATCTATATTCATAATTAGTTAAAAAAAAGTACATAAAATATTAAAGACAATAAGAACTTTTTTTTTTTTTTTTTTTTTTTTTTTTTTTTTTTTTTTTTTTTTTTTTACATTTATACTAAGTGATATATACATCTAAATATATAGCAAAGGTTAAAATTAGTGTTGTGTTTATTATCTTTAAGTAAGTTACTCATTATAATTTTACAACTCGTTATTTTGAGTAAAAATTAATATTTTATCCATTTATAAATTTTTTTAATTCGAATATACAAAATAATATCTTTTAATTTGAATATATTAGATATATAATATTTCTCAAATAAAAATAGGCAATTTGTATAAATGAAATTATAACTAATTTATTAATTTTTTCAATCTTCAAAATTTTAATTTGAGTCAATTTAGACAAAAAGAAATCATAAAAATATTTATATAGATATTATTATTCTTGAATTTAAATAAGAAATCAAATATTATTATTTTATTGATTGAGTAATAAAAGAAGAAATAAACATTGTTTTAAAAGTACTATTATTATCGGAAAAAATTACCCTAATTTTAGTAAAGTCTCTTCCACACCCCACAAATTTGTAACAGAAATAACAGTTTTTTAGAATTTCACTTCATATATAAAGGGTTTCTCTATGCTTTGTTTTCCCAAGCCAGAGCTTCGGGGCATTTATTCAATAATCTTAAAGCCCCAACAGCTCTGTATACTTCTTAATAACATTGATTAGGTTTTTATTTCCTCCAATTTTGTTTCTCTGTATACTTCTTAATAACATTGATTAGGTTTTTATTTCCTCCAATTTTGTTTCTCTTCTTGATCATATTCTCCTAAAAAAAACAAGAAGATTGGTGGTTTTGTAGCTTAAACTAAGACTAACGCAGATGGCTGGTGGCGGCGCCGGAGATCCAACCGGGAAGAAAAAGAAGTATGCCATTTTTGGCGTCGCATCATTTCTTCTGGTGGCTATGGTGATTGCTGTGGCATATGGAATCAACAGCGGCGACCACCAAAATGGCTCAAACGCTTCGGCCGAAATATCCACGTCGTCGAAGTCAGTCCAGGCTATCTGCCAACCTACGGATTACAGAGAAATCTGTGAAAAAAGTCTTAGCAAAGCCGCAGGTAACACCACCGATCCTCACAAGCTTGTCCAGGCCGGCTTTCAGGTGACCATTGATGCTCTTCAACAAGCCTTACAGAACTCATCCACATTAAAAGATGTAGCAAAAGATCCAATGGCAAAACAAGCGCTTGATAATTGCAAAGAATTAATGGACGACGCCATTCATGATCTCAAGGTTTCCTTCGAAGAAGTTGAACACTTTGATGTTAATAAAATGGATGAGTATCTGGCAAATCTCAAGACTTGGCTTAGCGCCACCATCACTTATCAACAAACTTGTTTGGATGGCTTTGACAATACTACTGGTCCAGCCGGAGCCAAAATGAAGGAAATCCTAACTCTTTCTAGTCAACTTAGCAGCAACGGTCTTGCTTTGATCACTGGTCTCTCTTCCACGCTTAAGGATTTGAACCTTGCAGGATTTACAGGACGTAGACTGTTGAAAGATAACTCTGAGTTTCCTTCCTGGTTGTCCCATGAAAAAAGGAGACTACTTGCACAAACTCCAGACACAATTAAGCCTGATATCGTTGTTGCTAAAGACGGGAGTGGCCAATACAAGACTATTAATGAAGCTGTTCACAAGATTCCCAAGAAGCAAAACACAACATTTGTTATATATATAAAGAAAGGTATCTACAAGGAGCAAGTCACCATCTCAAGGAGCTTGACCCATATTATGATGATCGGTGATGGTGCTACTAAGACAAAGATCACCGGAGACCTCAACTATGCTGCTGGTGTCCAAACATTCAAAACATCAACTGTTTGTAAGTAGTAATATCTAAATTCCTTGTTTTTTCTTTGTTTTAATATTTGTCTAATTAATAATATATATGTGCTTTAATCAATTATTGTAGCGGTGAGTGGAAGCCACTTCATAGCCAAGGACATTGGCTTTGAGAACACAGCAGGAGCTATTGGACACCAAGCTGTGGCACTTAGAGTTCAATCTGATATGTCTATTTTCTACAATTGCCAAATGGATGGCTACCAAGATACCCTTTATGCTCACACCCACCGTCAGTTCTACCGGGATTGCACCATCACAGGCACTATTGACTTCATCTTTGGTGACGCCGCCGCAGTCTTCCAGAATTGCAAGATTGTTGTCAGGAAGCCATTGGAAAATCAAAATTGCATTGTGACTGCTCAAGGAAGGAATGAATCACGCGAAGCCACAGGTTTTGTTCTCCAAAACTGCAATATCACCGCAGACCGAGAGTATTATCCTGTTAGATTCGAGAACAAGGCCTATCTTGGTCGCCCATGGAAAGAGTACTCAAGGACTGTATACATGCAATGTCAAATCGATGATTTGATTGACCCAAAGGGATGGTTGCCATGGATGGGTTCTTTTGCTCTTGACACTCTCTCTTACTCCGAGTACGAAAATAGAGGACCTGGTTCAGTCACCAAGGACAGAGTTACATGGAAGGGTATCAAGAAATTGTCGGCACAGGATGCTGATGCTTTCACTGTTGCTAAATTCATTGGCGGAGATCTTTGGATTCCGGACACCGGCATCAGTTATGCTTCTGGAATGATGAACGTGTAAAGGAGAATTATTAAAGGAGGAGATCGAAATTTATTGATTGTAGTAGTTTTTATGTTAAGTTGTACCTCTGCTTGCCAAAGCCCAACTTATCTAAGAACATATTTTATAAAAAAATAGAAATTAAAAAGTTTTTTGGCTTTTTTTTTCTTTTCCCTCTTTTACCGGGATTAATTTATCTAGACCCTATGGTTCTTTACATATACTAAATTAATAAAACTGATGATTTATTTAAATATAAATATTCTAATAATTCATCACAGAAAAAAATGATAAATTAAAAATATTTTTAATATATAAATCAAATATAGCTATTTTTAACTATTCATTACAGAAGAAACGATAAATTGAAAATATTTAAAAAATATATCTATTCCCCTTGGTTTGATACACGAGCAGTCCCATAAACTGAGACAGTTTCAAACATGGATTATTATTATTAATATCGATTATTCTTTTTTTTTTTTTTTTTTTTTTCTTTTTTTTTTTTTTTTTTGTTTTGAAATCCATTTTTCAGAATTTTAATTGCAAATCATAGGCCCAAATAGTAGTTTTTTTTTTTTTTTTTTTTTTTGAAATCCATTTTCAGAATTTTAATTCAAAATCATAGGCCCAAGATAGTAGTGAACTGAAGACAGGCCCATTAACGCCTAATAAGATCTGGAAAATAATTGGGCTAGGTTGGGCCTGTGTCTAGATGTTGACTTGGGAACCCAATATAAATTAAAATAAAATTATTAAAAAGAAATTGGAATTGGACTGATTAGAGGAGGACGAGCGGGAAAACAGTCAATCGAAACTTTTGAACTTCTCCTCTCTAAATCCGACAGTCTTTCTCTTCACCTCTCGTCCATTCCCAATTGCATCAGCCAGCAACAATCGAAACTTTATCCAGAAAACCAAGCAAATTATAATCCCACCGTACCATTCCAATCTTTGTGCATTTTCCCCCATTTTCCATCCAAGTACAAACCCTAGGGTACCAAATTGCCAATTGAAACCCTAACACCATGTAAAATCTAATTCGTCATGACTAACAACAGAGAACCGCCTCCAAGTAAGCTCCACACTGTGCAGGCAGAGCGCGACTTAGAGGCCAATTGGGACGTAGATCTTGCAAAGAAGCTCGAAGACTACCTCTTGAAAATTTGCTCCGGTGAAATTACTGGTTCCGAATACTATGCCACCAACATATCTGTTAATTTCGCTGAAGGTGTTGGTTTTCATTGCACTTATGTAGTAACAAATTTAAATTTTTTCCACTTTTTTTCCCCTTTTGTTCTCATGTCTAATGGTTGCTATCTGTTTTGGGAAATATAGCTGCTTTGCTGCTTCAAGGTTCTGTTCAGGTGTATAGCCGAAAGGTCGAGTATTTATACAATTTGGTTCTGCATGCTTTGGAGTTTCTTTCTCAAAACAGGTTCGTTTTCTCTTTCTCCCCTTTTTTCTTTATGGAAGTTTTGGTTGAGTTTTGATGATTTTTGATTGGACAACTTTTCTTGTTAAAATTCAATTTGTTTGCGATTTGCTGAGTTTACATTTTAGAGGACTTGTTCGATCACTTCAGAGTTCAGACCACTTTTTTACATTAAATTCAAAATTATAATAATAATAATAATAATAATAGAACATTACATATTCTGATAGCTAAGCCATCATTGTGTGCAGTAGAATGGATAACTTTCAATTCTGTCATTGTGCCTTTATTTTAAATTTTTATTATTGCCACATTCAAATGTGTTTTATTTTCCAAAATTTTCTAATTATATATATATATACACGTTGTCAACATCTATTCTTTCTAATTTGTAAGTTTACTCGTTTGGCTTTGATGGGTGAATCAGTAAGTAATTTATTGACCACATTTAATTACAGCCTTGTTGTGCATGCCATAAACCATCACAGTAGTGTCTGTTGATTTTATACATTTTTAGCAGTCAGCAGGAGCAATCAGAGGGTACATCAGTCCAGGCCGATCAAATTGGTTCCCACTCTGTTCCTGATGAAGACAACGATCATTTTTGGGGCTTGGATGATGTCCCAGGTGGGTTTTTTTTACGCCAATCGGTGTTAGTGAAGTTATAATGCAAATATTGGCTGAAATATTCATTATATTGCAGTTGAATCAAGGAATTGCTTAGATGCTTCAACCAGCAAAGATGCTTCTACATATCACTTTGTGAAACCTCCGGCAAATCTTGTTGTTCTTGAAGGTGATTGCTTGGATACCACTGGTGATGGGGGGGAATTGGAGTCATACCTGGTATGACATTCATCCGCTTTTTAGCATGTCAATGTCTTCGCTACCTGCCTGATCTAAGCATTTTTCTTTTTCTGCATGGTGACAGTTAGCCACCCACGATCTCTACAGGGATTTTATTCTTTTAGACCCAAGTGATGCTGTGGCAGTGAATAATTTTTTAAAGGGAGATGAAGTTGGGAAACAACAAAATAGTACTTACAGGGGCAGTTCAGTTCGCAAGAGCTTTCAATCCCCCACTATGTGCTCAGGAGGAACTGCACGTAAGTCATCTCTTGGAAACAATGCAGATACGAATCTCCACCATCCTTCTACAGCTGATTGTGGTGTTGGAGTTGATAATCATACAATGATGAAGGATCCTTCTGCCTACGATAATTTTGGAGACAGTAATCATGGCTTTGATATGGACGATAGATATTCAGGGCCTGGGAACTTGGAGGATTCAGAAGATGATGATGATGATCCATGGAAGCCTTTGAATCCCCACGAACCTGGGAGCTTAAAAGTGAAACCTTTTAGGAAAGGTTGTTAAAGGAACTGTTTCTCTTAGTTCTGTTTACCATAATAATTTCTTTATGCACCTAATGTTCACTTGTCTTGGATTTTTGTTAACAAGCAGTAAAACCTTACAGAAGGAATGAGTCAAATTCTGCTAAGCAGACGTCTATAACTACTCTGTTTCCACTTGCAAGGATGCGTGGTACTATCAGTCCTGAGCTCACAGAAATATGGGAAGCACGATGCAATAGATCTCAAATAAAGGGGAACTCTATTCCCTTATATGAAAAGGTACTGATTTCCCTGAAATCTGTCTTTCCAAACTTGTGACTGTTGCATGATTCCTGGTGTCCCTGTTGCAGCTACGGAAGTCCCTTAATGAAGGTTACAGCGCAAATGATACTTTTGGTAGTACTGGGAATGATGATGAAGGAAATGGACATGACAGTGGAATCCCAGACTTTGAACAGCCTGATGATGATATACCTGAAAATATGTATGTGGATGGGGATTTACCTCTTCACCATGAGAAGGTTGGTAGGTTTATGTTTTCATTAATGTTTACATCAGAATAGTGTAGTAAAAAAATGGGAGATTGCTTATTGGCTGGTTTTACAGTGTCATGATAGCTCCACGCACTTTAACACTAATGAAGCTTTTGGACAAGAAGATCCAAGTTCCCAAGCAAGCCTAGAAGACCTTTGTCGCTCTCACCTTGTAAGCATGTATTTTTTGGAATTTAGCTACATCCGTAACCCAGTTGGATTGAATTGGATTGGATTGAATTGGATTAAGTTCATCCTAATTGTATTTAGAAAGGAACTACATCACAATTTAATGGATTTTACAAGATTCTGCTGTTCATATGTTGCTGGTTATTACCTGATGGCCTTTTGTCATGCAGGAGGCGCTCCTTGCTAACATTGCTGAATCTGAAAAACAGACTGAATTGGCTACTCGGGTTTCATCATGGAAACAAAAGATTGAGCACAACTTGGCAGAGCAAGTAAATTCCAGCTCTTTAATTATCTCACTTAAACCTTGATCAATTCCATCAGTATGCGTTGCTTGTTTTATTTATTCTCCTCAAATATTTAATTCCTTTAAATTGAAGGAAACTTTTGTATCTGATAGGATTCACGCCCTCCATTTGATATTCATGGCTACGGAGAAAGAATTCTTGACAAATTGTCTCATGACTGTGATAACGCCATGTCGTTTGCTGATGTTGTGAAGGGCCAAGCAAAGCACGATGTGGCTCGAACGTTTTCAGCACTTCTTCAGCTGGTAAACTCCTTTTTACAGTCCAGGCTTGTTGGGTCTGGTTAGTTATAGGTTGTTTTAGCATAAGGCCAATACCCTCAGCGATTTCGCTCAAAGCATCTATCTTTGATTTGATGTTCATTAATTTAATTTCTCCTAAGAAGTTGGTAAAATTTTTGATGTCTGACATTGGCTTTCCCTATTATGTTATCAAAGTTGATTGAAGTTGTGCTTTCTGAATGTGGTAGAGTTGGTATTTAATGTTGCTAATTTTCAGGTGAACAATGGAGACGTTGATCTGAAGAGAAGTGGAGTGGGTGGTGACTCCATCTGTTATACGGCTGTGAATCCTTTCCATGTTCGGCTTCTTGGTCATGACAAGAGATGGAAGGAAACACCCTTCCGATTGCCCAAAAAGAGAGTTAAATCACCAATTAGGAAAGGATGCAATGAGAATTCAGAGAAAAAGTTTGGTAGAGATGCATCCCCACGCATCAATTCATCTCCACAAAGTGGATCAACAGTGTTAAAACAACCAAACTGCAAATTTTCTGCGAAACTTGGGAAGGTTGGTGGTGGTGTGAGGTGCACTCCTGAGGGCAAGAGGAGACGAAGATCTCGATTTGTTGAAGCAGTAGACCTAAATTCCACACGGTGACACAGAATTTGTAGGTGACTCATCCATTCAACTTTGTTGTGGCTCATAGCATTTAGAATGTGATTACATTTTAGTAATTCTAGGTTGCTGACAATGTTTAGCTGTGATCTGTAATATCTTTAATTTATTATGAAGATGTGCTTTGAGATGAAAAAGCCTTGTACAACACATACTAACTTCAAGTGTAGAATGATCCTGTTACGCTTCGATGTAATACCAATTGATTAACCTTTTTCAGTCAGTGTGATTAGCAGTGGTTTGGTTTATTACAAATTACTAAAATGAGCATCCTTAGCTCAATCTTTTACAAAAATTAGCAAATAACGTTGATAATTAATCAAATTGGTAAGTAAATATTGTTAAATGCCGTCAAAAGTAACAACTCTTATGGGAAAATATTTGCTCTACCCTTTTCTTAAAAATAAAGCTTTATCACAAGTTTGAAAAATTCAGCTTCAATTTCTATAAGAAATAATACAAATTCGATATGATAAATGATTATCGTCCCTTCTAACTATGGTAAAAGAAGAATATATTAAATTCTAACGCATTCATGAAAAAAATTTTAAAAAGTAACTGAAGACGAAATCATAAATAAAGTATATACAATCAATTAATCTGTTTTACGAAATATAGATTGGGAAAGGTAAACGCCAAACATCGTATGATACTAGAGCAATTTTCTTAGTCAAGCAAGCATTGAGCGAGAAAGTGCACATTGACTTGTATAACTTAATGGAATCAACTCGTTGAGATGACGAAATAACCTGCCAAAATTTCAACGATTACGCGTAAATTGCATTCCTACTCCTAGACCTTGGCAGTAGGCAGTAACTTCTCAAAGTTTGCTCATTTTCTTCATAGCCTACACCCACCAAATCTGAACCGTTGAAAATGCATCCGGTGGGACGTGTTCCAGATCACCATCACACTCATAGTTTTGACTTGGCTCCAATTTAATGTTTGTTTATGCCATAAAAATCCAAAAATTAAGTACGTCAGCAATTGGTACGAAAGCGTGTGGGGCAACACTAAACCGAGACGTCGTATTATTTGGACATGGGACCCACAAGCATGGTGGGTCTAACAGTAACAGTAACAGTAACTGTAATTCCGATCTTTAGTCTTTACAACACGCAATCTGACCCGTTGATCATTTCACTTGCTTCTCTTTTGATATTTCTATTTCTGAGTAACTCCGATACCTGAGCTAGGGAAAGAAGCCATTCCTGCGATAGTGACAAATCTTTACTACCAACAAAATCATTGATTATCATAGTTTGGTCACGTTTGTTATAGATAATGTTAAAGCTCTTTGAAAAATTTCAATGAAATTGCAGTTGCAGAGGGTTAAAGACCACTACAATCCAAATCTGAATGATCCATAGATAAAAACAGAAGAAAAAGAAAGAAATGTATGTGTCTGTGGTTGATAAAAAGCGCGTAAAAAGAAAAACTACAATGCAAAGGACAAATTATGTGGCCAACCTTTGGTAAGAAAAACATGGAGGGGGAACTGATATTTACTCGCAGCTTATTTTACTTTGTTCAATTTGGTTATTCAGAATTTCAAAAGTAGATTAATAATTTTTTGGGATAGAAGGAATAATTCAGTTTCAAACTTTTGATTATACGTTAGTTAATGGGTTTAGTTTGTTTGGTTGGCTTAACTTGACCATGGTCGCCTAATTAAGACAAACTGAGACAGCTCGAACCCTTGACATAAGTTATTTTCGAATATAAATTATTTTTAGATGAATATTTTGTCTAAAATATAAATTATCTTGAATATTTTAAAAAACAATAAATAATAGTATTTCAAAATTATCCTTACATTAGATACAATAGCTCATTTACACAAGTTATTTTTTATTTTCAAATTAATAATAATTTTATCAACTTATAATAATTATCATTGATTTAGTTATAATTAATGATAATTAATTATTTTTTTAATCCCATCCAAAAGCCTTAAAAGAATTACATTTTGAGACATGGGGGTTTATTTATAATTTAAGAAAAATAAAAAAATTAGGATAAAAATTATAAGACATTTAAATATCATTAATCCTCTAATTTTATGAAAAAGGATTAAAAAGGAAAAAAATTAAATTAATGAAATGTGATAAATATATACAAGGTAAAGTCAAACTCGGTATCCCAAGGCGGCGATGAATCCACAAGATGGGACCCATCAACTGCCACGAGTACATAAACATTGCCCTCATTTACTACTCTCTCTCCACGCTACAGCCTCGAGACAAGTGACAGGACACCTGACAGTGGCCGAATGTTTCCTCTTCAACGCCCTATAAGATAACAGACACGTGTCAGTTTAATCATACAGTGGAGTCACTGCCAATTTTACACCGAGTTTGCTGAGTCTCATCTCTACCTCTCTCGAAGTCTGACTCGGTGACCGACCCACCACAACTTGTGGGGTTCACTGAAGGAGACACATTCCCTCTTCTTTCTCTACTAAGAATCCTCCTAAATGACAACATGCGACTCATAGGCGACCGATATGCCGGCGATTCGATGGCTGACTCGTCCTCAAAGTTCCCATTTCTTCTAGGAACTTCTATCGTCACACCCAGGAGCTCCGCTGGTTTCCTTCGACCCCCAAACGACGAGGTCGAAGCACCCACATGGTCTTCATTGTGCTGGCACGTGGCGCACAAACCAGAGTCGGACCCAATTTCAATAATCTCCGACGACGAATCTACCTGCACGGCGTTTTCTGGTACGGGTTCAACAGGGGAGCGGCAGAGAGGGCAAGTGGAATGCGAATGGAACCACATATCAATACACTCGATGTGGAAGCTATGATTACATTTGGGTAAGGTTCGACCCTTTTCATTCTCTTCGAATTCGGATAGGCAGACGGCACACTCAATCGAATCCGGGTGGGTTTTCGATGAATAATCAAATACGGGCAGCGATTTTAGGACAGCAGGATCCAAGCCGCGAGATGGGACAGTTACATGAGCGGCGTTAGGGTCGGAGGGGTCAACGTAGAAGACTAAATGAGTACGGCGGTTTCGGACACGGCGGATTTGGCGGCGGCGAGCATTGAGAAGGTACCAACGGGCATAGAGATGGAGACAAACCATCAAAATAACCACAAAGAAAAGAATAACAATCGCACTTAACATTATCCTACCACTTATGGCGTAGCTTCTGCTGGCCAGATCATTGTTACTATCTCGGGGATCCGAATCCATTAGAGCTTGTTTATGCTTTCTCTCTCAGCGAATTTTGTTGGGAGAGACGGAAATGAGCGTTTGATTATGAAAGAAAGAGGAGAGTGAGGGGGGCTTTAGTAGGGGAGAATTGAAGAGATAGTGTTAAGGGATTCGCACATAAGGAGAAGGAAATATAAAAGGAAGGTTCTTGAAGGTTTCTTAGAAATGGAGATGGATGGTTTGTTTAGGTTTCACACACCTCTGCTGTGCTAATGCTATTATTATACAGTAGGCTAGGAGTGTGTGATGGTCTAAAAACAGATGCCAGTCGCCAGGGTTGACGCGGGATTTTGAGGAATTGACTGAAATGTCCTTTATTTTTATTTTTATTTTTATGACATTATTAGCAGGATTAATCTCTGGATTTTATTAATGGGGAAAAAAAATAAAAGAAAGTTTCCAAAAGCTTAGCAACTACTTTGACATATGAAACCATAATTTGGTGCATCCCTTTCCTTAATCCGCTTCCCAATTTCATAACTGTGACGGAAGCAACTGAATTGACACTGACACTTGCTTAACCTTTTCCTTGGGTCTTACGCGGTGAGTTAGGGTAAAACTGCTCCCAAGGCTGAGTGGAGAAGGTGAAGGATTGTCTTTTTGCTAAGAAGTTGCAGCTATTTTGTCCATTTACTTTCTCTTTTTTCCCTCCAGATTTTTTATTTGCATACTGCAATGATATTATAATGTTTTGCCATGAAAAATAATGATCATTATGGGCTGGCGGTATAACGGGCAGCCCATCTTATGCTGTCCCTCAAGACAAGTCCATCTTAGTGGGCCTCATCAATAAGAAAGAAAATTGGGCTTTCTTATAGTTGGCGGGCCCAAATTTTTCAAAGCTTTTAATTTTTTTTTTTAAACAAAAGAAATATATTCATTGGATTATGGGTTTGCAGGTGCATTCAAGTCCCCAATCTGGGAGGGGAAAGGTCACGAGGAAGTTATTGATTGTGTGTATTGGTGAGGAGTCCCTTTTGCATAGCATGCACGTGAAAGTTTTGATTCAACTCTCACGGTCTTCACTGCTCTTGTAATCATATCTATCTTTTGGTGCAGAAAAATCCCGTGGACTCCACTTGTTCTTTTCTTTTCTTTTTTATTTCATCTGCTGCTTTCTTAGTTTACTACGGTTTACATTTTTAAGTTCTCCGGCGACTTATCTATATCAAATCAACTAAAAAAACACAACAATAATATTTTAAAAAATGTATTTTTTTTATTAATTTAATATATGAGTGACCTAAACACCAAGTGTAGACAATAAATTTCTCAATATGAAAATTATAAATATTACCTATTTATCAATTATTAAAGAGATTTCATTATAAAGCATTGACCATTATAGTGAATAATTGATAAAATCTAAGCTTTAAAAATATGTTACACAAAATAAATCATTTTTTAAAAACAAACTTTAACAATGTTTTTCATGCAAAATTTTATTTACACCCGATGTATGAGCGGTCTCATGCAAACCAATTAAAAAATAATTTTTTATAAAAATTTTACTTTTTTTTTTCTAATCAGAAAAATTCTGCTTGATAAAACCGTTTGTCTCTTTTAATTTATTAACCGATATATGGAGCAGGTACCATCTTCTTGTCTAATATCATTGAATGTTGGGAGACAAAATTCAAAGCTACAAATATCATACCAAAGCGTAGACGGCACTAATTTATTCCTCTGTCCCAATTCGTCTATTTTGATTTTTATTTTGCGATCAGGACATACTCGAAGACTGAAAATTTAAAATTTAAAATTTACTAACTAAAATAACCAAATTGAAATATATATGTAGTATATATAGGGTTGCGTAAATCTTGATGGCACGTTTCTGCTTCACAGCATGTGGGCAGAGGGAGTAAAACTGGGGCCGAGGGAGTAAAACTGGGGCCATTGTTGCTTTTAATAATCTCCCACTGTCAGAACTCAGACGAGTGAGTGAGATTTAATAAATGGTGTAGTAGAAGTACTATAAATTTAAAGGAATCGAATCCATTGAACTTCAAAAATCCTAACAGTAACACCATTTACTAGGTTTAACTATTTTCCAACGGCCATTCCCAAATTCTCATCGCCTTGAGCCCCAAACCTAAGTTTAGCTAAACATTAAAGCCCACTATTTTTTCCTTTCTTGCTAAAGCTCATCTGCAGTTTCTGTCGCCTTACTCCTCTTCCTGTATAAATTCAAACCTAGAAGAATTTCAATGGCAAACAAGTCTCCCATATTTCCTATGCCTGAGCCTCAACACTTCAGCGACTATGGCTTTGACCCACAAATCGACTACTTTCAGGTTTTTCTCTTAAATTCTCCAATTCTTGTTCTGTATATATTATTCTTTTATTGAGACTGACCCATTTTCTTGTTTCTTTTTAATTTGAATTTGAAGTTCTTGGAAGAAGCAAGAAAGCACAAGAAAGAAACGGCGAGGTCTATAGACTCGTTGCATTTCAAACTCTCAAAACCCATTTCGAAAGACGAAACTAACAGAAAGAACCACAAGACGAAGAAGAAGCGTTGGTGGAGAAAGGCATTTTTATTCTTCAAATGGAAGTGGATCCACAGCAACGACCATGACGATCTTGCTAATGAAGATGTACATAAAGCTAGAGCTAGAGCATTCAGGGCATCAATATCGGGTCCTGTGTACATAACTGAAAGCAGAAGCGGGTCAAATACTCCGTACAGGACCACTAGTCGTCCGTCATCGGGTCCGCTCGCCGGAACTCTAACTCCAACTAGGAAAGGAGATTTGGATATACCGTATTTGAGTCTAAGAGAGCTAAACATGGAGCAGCAAGAACAACAGAGGATGTCCACTTCTGCTATGCCAATATATTTGGTTACTTAAATTTTTTTGAGCTGTGGTCTGATCAGCTTTTGTTTTTAGGATTTCACTGACCAGTGACTGCTCACTTGTGGGTTTGGATATGGGTGTGATTTTCTGTTTTGGGTTTTAACCATTATTACAATTGTCATCTTGGGTTATCCCCTTTTTCTGAATCTTTTTCAGGTAATTGTGCAAACTGCAAAAGGTATTTGATCCTTTTGTAAGATTGTTGGATTGGATGAGATACTTCCCTCTTTTTTACATTTTCTTTTGCTCACTTTATTGATTTTTGCAACTAATGCGACTGCTCAGCAGTTTGACGAAGTCACTTCTCCCTTTCTCTCACCCTTGTTAGTGGTTAAACCAATTAATTGACAGATCTTAGGTTAGGCAGGTATTACAAGTACTGGATTGGTTATTGGGGATTGAATATTCAAATTATGGTACTTTTTTGAATCTGGGGATAGCTTTTCGATTTATTGGGGATTGAATATTCAAATTGGACAATAAAAACCGATAGCGGACAGTGCGGTACAGGCCTATAATACATCCACACACGGCATTGAAGGGGGTTACTTGCAGGAGATGGAAGATACAGTACATATTATTAATTATTATTGGTACATTGGAATCTCCACGTGTACGTTTGGACCCACAACGGTCCGTTAAAAATTTGAATAGAGCGGAAATTTTAGATTGGTTTCTTCGGTAAAGGCAGTTAATTATTTAAAGAGGAGGGGGAAGTTGGGAAACGTCGGTTTCAGATGAGTTGGCTAAGCTACAAAATAAGGAGCGGCGGGTTCGCAGATCATGTGCCATATCTGTTCATTTAATTTTTTTTTTATATAAATTAAATCTCACGTAAAAAAAAATTGTATAGAAGTACTTATGAAACATAAATAAAAACATATAGAGCGATGTCTCTTAATTTTCTTTTGATAAAGCTAATGGCATGCTTAAAGTTGATAAAAAGATAAGAGCATTGTATTGTTAATTTAGACTTTAGAGGAAAAGACTACTCCTTTGTATTGCTTGCATGGCCCAAACACAATAAACTTCCAATGGAAAATATTTAAGGAAAAAGAAAAAAGAGAAATTATTAAGCTTTTTCATTAGAAAAAGTTTGTTGAAGATCACCATCATCACTTCAATCTTTTGACAAGTAGCTATCTAGCATAATTAAGACAACAGAAAATGAATATTTGAGAAAAAGAGATAAAAATACAAATAATGTAATAATAACAATGTTATATTCATTTACCTAGTTGAAAATAAACTTTAAATTTGTATTTCTCAAAGTTGAAACTTTTAAAATTCGAACCTACAAAATTTACTAGCAAAAATATTACAGAACATGCAAAAGAGATGAAAATACCAATAATGCATTCAGGCGTTTTTCCTTATGGGCCCAAAAGAATCCTATTGAAAGCAAATTTAACTAATAAGCAATCAGGTCCAAGAAGAAAGCCCTAAAGACCTGAAATTCGTATCTGCAGACCCAACGAGCCCATTAGACTGTCACGTAACACAAAGTCCAATAATATTAAGCTGCACGTTTCAAATGCTCCAAAAAAATACAGGTGTGGTGATGCTTCAGAGTTCAGACTCTACCTACTGAACTTACATTAAAATTTCGTTCGCGAGCAATGTTGTCACTAATTCAATTCAAGTATAATACTCCTGTGTCTGTCACAGAAATGGGCATTTGGCAGTAATAATGCCACTGCCAACTTTTCGCCACTTACGTAGCTATATTTATATATCTAAACCAGGAACGAGTATACATGAAATCCAAGTTCCCTAGCAGTAGAAAGCACAACACAAAAGAATCAAAAGACCGTGAATGTCAATGGCATTGACATGCATGTGGCGGAGATGGACCCAGTGGACGGCCCAGTCATTCTCTTCCTCCATAGATTCAGATGGACCCAGTGGACGGCCCAGTCATTCTCTTCCTCCATAGATTCCCTGAGCTATGGTACTCCTGGCGCCACCAGATCGTCGCTCTGGCTTCTCTAGATTATCGAGCAGTGGCTCCGGACATGAGAGGCTACGTTGATACCGATGCGCCGGCTGATCCACAGAGCTACGCTTGCCTTCACATCGTCGGCGATATCATCGAGCTCATCGACGCCGTGGCAACTCAAGAGGAGAAGGTTTTCGTAGTGGGCCATGACTGGGGTGCCATCATGGCTTGGTACCTTTGCTTGTTTCGACCATTTGGCCTAGAAACCCCAAGATGAAAGATATGGACAAGTTTCGAGCTGCGTATGGAGATGATTTTTACATGCGGAGATTGTTAGATTTCTGGCATTTCAGTTCCAGCGTTTCCAGCATACTGTTAATATTTTTCTGTTATTTCTTTTTTACCAGCATGCAAAATGGTGGAGTTTAGTGGCTTAAGGTAGATGGGCTGTTTTTTAGCTCTTAGTTGCAGATAGCTCTTAGTTGCAGATTTTTTATTCAGTTTTTATCCACCTTATGAGTGGCTTCTAAATAGGAAGTTTGTTATTTCCATTCTTGTATAAATTCTGCAGTATTCTTCAATGAAATACGTGCTGAAATTCTCTATCAATCTCATAAGATTTAATCTGTAAATTTTCTACTGTTGTTTGTTTTAACAGTGGTATCAGAGCAGTTTATCTTACAAGACCAAACTACAACCAAAGTTTTTTTAATCCAAAACTCCAAATGGCATCCAGCAGCCAATCTTTAAACCCGCCTATCATCTTAACTGGTCAAAATTATCACATTTGGTCAGTGAACAAGCTTTTTTTGGAAGCCTTTTGATCTTCTGGGAATCTTGTAACAGAGGATAAACCATTCTGCCTACCAGCAAACCCCACCTTAGCACACATCAAATTCCAACAAGTGAAGAAAAAGGCAAAGAAATCTAGAGCCCAAGTCAGGTTATTCAAAATTCAGTAGCAGATTCTGTGTTCTACGAATTATGGCTTGCAAAACTGGCAAAGGAGGCTTGGGACAGTTGAAGGAAGAATACCAAGGCAGTGATAGAAACACGTCAAATGCAAGTTGAACTATGAAAAGGGCATTTGAGTCGATTGAACATGTTGGAGATGAAACAATCAGTAAGTATGCCGATCGAAAATTTCTTGATTGTTTAATAACATTTAAGATCTGCTTGCGTTGAAGATTTCTCAGATTACCAAGAATGTGAAGGAAGTCTTGTGGAGAAAGTTCTTGTGACTCTTCCAGAGAGGTTTGAATCCAAGATTTCTTCTCTTGAAGAGTCCAAGGACCTAAGTACGATTTCATTAGGTGAACTAATGAGTGCACTTCAAGCACAAGAGCAAAGAAGGAATATGAGGCAGGAGAGATTCATCGAAGGAGCTTTCTTTATGCAAAAGCAAAACTCTGGTAAGGGGAAACATCATCCCAACCAGAAAAATAAGGGCAAGCACGATGGTGGAAATAGCAGTGAAAGTTCAAAGAAATCGTTTCCTTCTTGCAGACATTGCAAAAAAAAAAAAAACAATGCATCTTGAGAAGGCCTTGAATGCTGTATGTGGAAGTTTGTAAGCAGGTGGGCATGTATCCCAAAAGTCTCAAATCCAAAAAACAAGAGGCTCAAAACCTTCTCAAGCTCAAATAGGCAAACCGAAAAATAATGCACCAGGGAGCAACCATTATTTGACGTTACTTGCTATACTCAATGAATTTGACTTCATCTGATGCATGGCTTATCGACAGCCGCTGCATCAATCACTGTGCAATGAATGCAGAGATGTTAATCAGGACTCTTGTGATACCTACAAATCCAAAGTAAAGGTGGAAATGGAGAATTCCTAGGAAGTCAAAGGAAGGGTATTAGTTTGGCACTGTCATTAACAAAATTCAGGTATCAAAACCATTCCTGATGTTTTTGTACATTTACCTTGAAATTTAGCCAAAATTTTGTTAAGTGTTGGGCAAATGCTAAAAAAATTATTCACTTCTTTTTAAGGATCACAAATGCACTATTTTTTGATCCTTTGGGAGTGAATTATTTAACTGTGAGCATGAAAATAGAAGTTTTTGTGGTAAATTGGGAGAAAAGCGCTGAGCAAGCTTACACAAGTGCTTTCGCATTCAATTACCAAACTGTCGGCATTAAAAGGGCTTGGCACATTTCAATCAAAGAAGCATAAAAGGCTTGGACATTTCAATCAAAGAACAATTGCTGAAATGAACAAGAAGGGTCTGGTGGAAGATATGCCTGAAATTTCCTATGATACTCAAGTTTGTGAGATCTGTCAGCAAGGGAAGCAATCGAAGCTACCATTTCAAACAAATCAGGCATGGACAGCAAATCAGAAACTTCAACTCGTCCACACTGATGTGTGTGGTCCGATGACAACCAAGTCCTTGAGTGGTAACAATTATTTTCTCCTATTTATTGATGACTGCACCAGGATGTGTTGGGTTTATTTCATTAAACTCAAAAGTGAAGTCTTTGATATGTTTAAACAATTTAAGTTTAGTAGAGAATCAATGTAAATCTTAAAATTAAAGCTGTTAAGATCTTGCAATGGAGGAGAATATACTTCTCGCCAGTTTGCTGAATTTTGTAAAAGTACAGGGCATTGAAATCAAATGGACTAGTACCTTACACCTCCCAACAAAATGGGGTGTCTGAAAGGAAGAATAGGGAACCAATAATGGAGATGGCCAGGTGTCTTTTAATTGAGAAACTGAGAAACAAATGCCAAACCAATTCTGGGCAGAGGCAGTCAATACTTCTGTCTATTTATTAAATAGACTTCCCACAAAAGCTTTGCAAGACAAGACTCCTTATGAAGCTTGGTATGACCACAAGCCAACTGTAAACCATATCAGAATCTTTGGGTGTATATGTTATTATCAAGTATCTGAATCAAAAAGAAGCAAGCTAGACAACAGGGCTGAAAAAGGCATTTTCATGGGCTATGGTTCATCGTGTAAAGGGTACAGAATTTTCTGCTTGAAAACTGAAAAAATAATTTTGAGCAGAGATGTAAAGTTTGATGAGGCGAGGCTATTGTTTGGTGTTGGGAGAATCAAAAGGATACTCATGCTAATCTCTTTCCAAAAGAGCAACCTCAACTTGTAGCAGATGATTTGGTGGATGACTTGCCGGTGAGAGGTACAAAGTCCTTAGAGGACGTTTATGAAAGGTGTAGCTTGGTTGTCAATGAACCAACTAGCTACGCTGAAGCACAAGAATTTCAAGCATGGAGGAGAGCTATGCAAGCTAAATTAGAAATGATCAACCAGAATGAGACATGGCAGCTAGTTGATAGGCCAGCAAATCGCAAGGTGATTGGGTAAAGTGGGTCTTTAAGACCAAATTTAATTCTGATGGTTCAGTTTGTAAGCATAAAGCCAGATTGGTGGTGAAGGGATATGCACAACAATATAGTGTGGATTACCAAGAAACTTTTGCTCCAGTAGCAAGGTATGATACAATCAAACTCCTTCTTGCTTTTGTTGCTCACAATTCATGCCAAATTCACCAACTTGATGTCAAATCAGCATTTCTGAATGGGTTTCTCAATGAAGAGATTTTTGTAGAGCAACCTGATGGTTTTTTAATTCCTGGTAAAGTGGTTAAAGAGGATCAAGTTTATCTTTTCTAAAGAAAAGCTTTGTATGGCTTTAAAAACAAGCCGGAAGTCTTGGTATGAAAAGGATGGACAATCATACTCATGCCAACTTGGCTTTAGCAGAAGTCAAAGTGAAGCTTACCTATTGTATGTAAGAAGAAATACAGATGATGGAGTTGTTTAGTTGTTCAATTATGGTGATGACTGCTTGTTGACAGGTAGCGAAACTTGAACTCATTCAAATAAGTTCAAGAATTGAAATGGAGAAGTCTTTGGATGACTGACTTGGAATCATGAAATACTTTTACTTGGGATGGAGGTGCCCTGCCAAAACTAGTGATGGTTTTTTTATAAGTCAGCAGGAAATAATTTTCTGATATTATACTAGGTTTAAAAATGAAAAGATTTGCAAACCTGTAAGCACTCCATTTCTACTGGGTTTAAAGCTAGGCAAGATGAAAATGCTTGAAAAAGTAAGATGGGCAAGCCTCTATAGAAGTTTAATTGTAGTCTTCTGTTACCTTACAGCTAGGCAGACTGGACATTTCTATTTGCCTATAAGTTTGCTCTTCTTAGGTTCATGCATTCACCTAGGGAAACCACTTTACAGCTGCCCAAAAGGGTGTTAAGGTATATAAAAAAGGAAAACCAGCACATTGGGATGTTTCTTTGCAGCAGTTGCAGGGGAGAATTGAAGTTGGTTTGGTTACTGTATGACAGCGTTGGACAGGTGGCTGTATTGAAGACTCAAAGAAGCACTTCTGGAGATACTTATTTTCATTGGCACAAGTTTTTTTCAGTGGAGCTCAAAAAAAACAAGAAACTACAGCTCAAATCAACAGCAAGAAGCAGAGTACATTGCTGCTGCCTCTGCTGTAAAACCAGGCTATTGGCTTAAGGAAAGATGCTAAAAGATTTGCAGTGTGGAGCAGACAGAACTACAAAATCATGTGTTGATAATATTTCAGGCAGTTTCAATCTCCAAAAACCCAGTGTTTCATGGTCGAACCGAAAGCATATCAAAAATTTAAGTTTTCATTTTATCAGAGAAGCTTCAACAATCTAACGAAGTGCTACTTGTACATTGCCTCAATCTGAAAATCAGCTTCAGACATTTTTACCAAGGCCATTCTAAGTAGAAGATTTAGTAGACCTTTTGAGACAAAGAATTTGGTGATTTGTCACCGAAATGCCCAATGGAGGAGTGTTAGATTCTCGGCATTCAGTTCAGCATACTGTTAATATTTTCTGTTATTATCTTTTTTTCTTATTTACAGCATCAAAATGGTTGGAGTTTATGTGGCTTAGTTAGTGCGTTTGTTCTTTTAGCTCTTAGCTTTGCAGAATTTTTTTATTCAGTATGCATGTGGCGGAGATGGACCCAGTGGAAGGCCCAGTCATTCTCTTCCTCCATAGATTCCCTGAGCTATGGTACTCCGTGGCTTCTAAATAGGAAGTTTGTTATTTCCATTCTTGTATAAATTCTGCAGTATTCTTCAATGAAATACATGCTGGAATTCTCTATCAATCTCATAAGATTTAATCTGTAAATTCTCCACTGTAGTTTGTTTTAACAGAGATTTCAGGTTTTAGTACTATTGAATCATTACACAGATTAAATTACTGCGTTTCTCTTATACTAAATTATAGAATTTTAACTCTGAAGTCGAGCTGGTGCCTGGTATTTCTGTTTTCTCTTGTAGGAGTACGGAGTCATAGAAGCCGAGTTTGCGGAGCTTGGCACAGAGAGAGTTATGAAGGAATTCCTGACATATCGTAATCCAGGTCCTTTCATTTTTCCAAAAGGAAAAGTTTTTAGCCGACCAGCAGGAAGTTCAGTTCAGCTTCCCTCTTGGCTATCTGAGGAAGAGGTCCAGTACTACACCACAAAATTTGAAAAAACAGGCTTTACTGGTGGTGTAAACTATTACCGGAATTTGGAAGTGTATTAATTAATTATACTTCTAAATTATCAAATTTAATATTTAAGTTACTACAAAAATTGATTCTTGTTGTTTTGGTTGAAATTATGCAGAAACTGGGAACTCACAGCACCATGGACTAGGGCTCAAGTCAAAGTACGGACTAAGTTCATAGTGGGGGATCAAGACTTGCCTATAGATTTATAGGTACAGAGGATTATATACAGAAAGGAGGGTTCAGGAGAGATGTTCCTCTTATAGAAGAAGTGGTTGTAATGGAAGGAGTAGCTCACTTTCTGAATCAAGAGAGGACTGATGAAATTAATAAGCACATTTATGATTTCTCGAAGAAGTTCTGATTTGTGAAAGAGAGCTATTTCATGCCCTTCTGTACGGTGGTTGTGCTTTTGTGTCCCTTTGTTTCTATTTAAAAAAAAAAAAAAAATGTTTTGAGGAATAAAGAAGGTTTCATAATGATTTGAGCATTTGCTTAATATACTTTCTGATCGTTAAAACGTAAGGAAATTTCATATAATATGACAAATAGCAATACAGCACATTTATGCTTTCTTTAATAAGTTTTGATGTGTGAAAGCGAGCTATCTTATGTCTCCTCTATGGTGGTAGATGCACCTTTCTTTTAAAGAAAATTTGTTCTGAAGAATAAAGAAGTTTTCCAAATGATCGGAAGAATAAATAAATATCATTTATTATTAAATTGTCATAAATCATTATCAATCATGTGTGATCGAATTGGTCTTTTAAATTCGAGTTCTTTTCCTGTCGAATAACCCATATGTTCATCGGTGACTCGTATATATAAAATAACATAATTCTTCCTTCTCAATCCTTTTGATTGGGGATCAGGGAGTATTAAAAATTACTCATTTCTTATATCATATATGCTATCTTGAAATACTTATTACTTTTTAAATAGAAAAATATAATAATAATTATTAGTATTTAAATAAACTTTGATAACTATAATATTTTTATTTAATAAAATGTACTTTAAAGAAAATTAATGTTTATAAAATAATTTTTTATTTATAAATAAATCCAACCAATTTGCATATTTAAAATAATATGCTTTATTAGGTGGATATTTTTGTAATGTTAATATTTGATTTTATCTTTTAAAACTACCAAAATAAATAATAAAAATTATCAAACCTTTATTTACTTTATCTTTCAGCTAAATATCAAATCGAAAAAATTTATCTAGATCCAATATATGACTGCATTTATAAACTAAAATAAATGAAATTCGGTATTTTTAAAAAATATTTAAATTTATTTTATTTTTAAATATATGAAATATGATCGTTTTAATAAAAATAGTAAATTTTATTAATTTGATCATTAGATAGGACATGTATGGGGCACAGGCAAGTTTTTCCGTATCAAACGACCTTTAGAATCGTACGATCCATATTTCAGTTTACTTTTGAGACTTTGGTAACTCCTCCTTCGTCCAATCCAAGCAAAGCCAAGCGTCATCTTCTTACTAACATTGTTGGAAAATCAGTCGGGCAATAACGACACCACCATTTTTGTCAAAAAAAAAAAACTCTCCCTTCGTGTAGTATATGACATCTAAGTGTCTTAGCGGTAGAAGAAACCACAGACCAAAACCAAAAGAAAAAAAAAAAAAGGGAAATGGAGGCCATAGAGCACAAGACCGTTAATGTCAATGGAATTAACATGCATGTGGCGGAGCTGGGCCCAGTTCAGGGCCCTGTCATTCTCTTCATCCATGGATTCCCGGAGCTATGGTACTCCTGGCGCCACCAGATCCTTGCTCTGGCTTCTCAAGGTTACCGAGCAGTGGCACCCGATTTGAGAGGCTACGGTGATACCGATGCGCCGGGCTATGGTACTCCTGGCGCCACCAGATCCTTGCTCTGGCTTCTCAAGGTTACCGAGCAGTGGCACCCGATTTGAGAGGCTACGGTGATACCGATGCGCCGGCTGATCCGCAGAGCTACACTTGCTTCCACATCGTTGGCGATTTAATCAGGCTCCTCGACGCCGTGGCACCACAGCAGGAGAAAGTTTTTGTAGTGGGCCATGATTGGGGTGCCCTCATCGCTTGGTACCTTTGCTTGTTTAGACCAGATAGAGTAAAAGCTTTGGTGAACTTGAGCGTGCCGTTTTTCCGCAGAAACCCTGAGATGAAATTCGTTGACGCGTTTCGAGCCGCGTATGGGGATGATTTCTACATGTGCAGATTTCAGGTTTTATTGCTATTTGATCATTGCACATATTAAATTACTGTTTGATCTTAATTTGAGCTGGTAATTTTGCTTTTCTCTCGTAGGAGTATGGAGACATAGAAGCGGAGTTTGCTGAACTTGGTACAGAGAGAGTTATCAAGGAATTCCTGACTTACCGTAATCCAGGTCCTTTCATTTTTCCAAAGGGAAAAGTTTTTAGCCAACCAGCAGGAGATCCAATTATTCTGCCCTCTTGGCTGTCTGAGGAAGAAGTTCACTACTACACCACCAAATTTGACAAGACAGGCTTGACTGGTGGTGTGAACTATTACCGGAATATCGACCGGTGAGGTTTTCTTATATATATATATATATATAAATTATCAAATCTAATATTTAAGTTACTTTAATTGATCGATATCTGCAATCAAGAATCGAGTTTTATTGTTTTGGTTAAAATTATGCAGAAACTGGGAACTCACAGCACCATGGACTGAGGCTCAAGTGAAAGTACCGAGTAAGTTCATAGTGGGAGATGAAGACCTTGTCTATAGATTTGTGGGTATGAAGGACTACATAGAGAAAGGAGGGTTCAAGAGAGATGTTCCTCTTTTGGAAGAAGTGGTTGTAATGGAAGGAGTAGCTCATTTTCTGAATCAAGAGAGGCCTGATGAAATTAATAACCATATTTATGATTTCTTTAAGAAGTTCTGATTTGTGAAAGAGAGTTATCTCATGCCTCTTTATGGTTTGTTCTTATCTTCTCTTTTTCTTTTTCAAATGTTTTGTGGAATAAAGAAAGTTTCCTAATGATTTGAGTTATGGAATAAAGAGGGTAAGTTTGCTTTATATGTAATACATGTTTAGAGTTTAAATATAACTTTAATTTTATCATCCCGAATAACTCATCTCACGAAGACAACAGTCAAACTCTTATTCTTTTCTTATATTCGTGTGCCTCTGCTTAGACTGTCACGTAACACAAAGTCCAATAATATTAAGCTGCACGTTTCAAATGCTCCAAAAAAATACAGGTGTGGTGATGCTTCAGAGTTCAGACTCTACCTCCTGAGCTTACATTAAACGTTCGTTCGCGAACAATGTTGTCACTAATTCAATTCAAATATAATATTCCAGTGTCTGTCACAGAAATGGGCATTTGGCAGTAATAATGCCACTGCCAACTTATCGCCACTTACGTAGCTATATTTATATATCTAAACCAAGAACGAGTATACATGAAATCCAAGTTCCCTAGCAGTAGAAAGCACAACCCAAAAGAATCAAAAGACCGTGAATGTCAATGGCATTGACATGCATGTGGCGGAGATGGACCCAGTGGAAGGCCCAGTCATTCTCTTCCTCCATAGATTCTAATTCTCTTCCTCCATGCATGTGGCGGAGATGGACCCAGTGGAAGGCCCAGTCATTCTCTTCCTCCATAGATTCCCTGAGCTATGGTACTCCTGGCGCCACCAGATCGTCGCTCTGGCTTCTCTAGGTTATCGAGCAGTGGCTCCGGACATGAGAGGCTACGGTGATACCGATGCGCCGGCTGATCCGCAGAGCTACGCTTGCCTTCACATCGTCAGCGATATCATCGAGCTCATCGATGCCGTGGCACCTCAAGAGGAGAAGGTTTTCGTAGTGGGCCATGTCTGGGGTGCCATCATGGCTTGGTACCTTTGCTTGTTTCGACCAGATAGAGTAAAAGCTTTGGTGAACCTGAGCGTGCCGTTTTGGCCTAGAAACCCCTAGATGAAAGATATGGACAACTTTCGAGCTGCGTATGGAAATGATTTTTACATGCGGAGATTTCAGGTTTTAGTACTATTGAATCATTACACAGATTAAATTACTACGTTTCTCTTATACTAAATTACAGAATTTGAACTCTGAAGTCGAGCTGGTGCCTGGTATTTCTGTTTTCTCTTGTAGGAGTACGGAGTCATAGAAGCCGAGTTTGCGGAGCTTGGCATAGAGAGAGTTATGAAGCAATTCCTGACATATCGTAATCCAGGCCCTTCCATTTTTCCAAAAGGAAAAGTTTTTAGCCGACCAGCAGGAAGTTCAGTTCAGCTTCCCTCTTGGCTATCTGAGGAAGAAGTTCACTACTAAACCACAAAATTTGAAAAAACAGGCTTTACTGGTGGTGTAAACTATTACCGGAATTTGGAAGTGTATTAATTAATTATACTTCTAAATTATCAAATTTAATATTTAAGTTACTTCAAAAATTGATTCTCGTTGTTTTGGTTAAAATTATGCAGAAACTGGGAACTCACAGCACCGTGGACTGGGGCTCAAGTCAAAGTACCGACTAAGTTCATAGTGGGGAATCAAGACCTTGCCTATGGATTTATAGGTACAGAGGATTATATAGAGAAAGGAGGGTTCAAGAGAGATGTTCCTCTTCTAGAAGAAGTGGTTGTAATGGAAAGAGTAGCTCACTTTCTGAATCAAGAGAGGCCTGATGAAATTAATAAGCACATTTATGATTTCTCGAAGAAGTTCTGATTTGTGAAAGAGAGCTATTTCATGCCCTTCTGTATGGTAGTGGTTGTGCTTTTGTGTCCCTTTTTTTCTATTTAAAAAAAAATGTTTTGAGGAATAAAGAAGGTTTCATAATGATTTGAGCATTTGCTTAATATATTTTCTGATCGTTAAAACGTAAGGAAATTTCATATAATATGACAAATAGCAATACAGCACATTTATGCTTTCTTTAATAAGTTTTGATGTGTGAAAGCGAGCTATCTTATGACTCTTCTATGGTGGTGGTTGTACCTTTCTTTTAAAGAAAATTTGTTTTCAAGAATAAATAAGTTTTCCAAATGATCCGAAAATAAATAAATATCATTTATTATTAAATTGTCATAAATCATTATCAATTATGTGTGATTGAATTGGTCTTTTAAATTCAAATTTTCTTTCTATCAAATAACTCATATATTCATTGGTGACTCATGTATATAAAAAAACATAATTCTTCCTTTTCAATCCTTCTAATTGGGGATTAGGGAGTATTAAAAATTACTCATTTCCTATATCATATATGCTATCTTGAAATACTTATTACTTTTTAAAAAGAAAAATATAATAATAATTATTAGGATTTAAATAAACTTTGATAACTATAATATTTTTATTTTAATATCTTTTAAAATGTACTTTAGAGAAAATTAATGTTTATAAATTAATTTTTATTTAAAAATAAATCCAACCAATTTGCATATTTAAAATAATATGCTTTATGAGGTGGATATTTTTATAATGTTAATATTTGATTTTTTCTTTTAGTACTACCAAAATAAATAATAAAAATTATCAAATCTTTATTTACTTTACCTTTCAGCTAAATACCAAACCGAAAAAATTTATTTAGATCTGATAAATGACCGCACTTATGTATCAAAATAAATAGAATTCAGTATTTTCTAAAAGGTGTTCAGAGTTATTTATTTTTTAAATGCTGAATTTTATTAATCTAATATTTAAATCGGACATAAATCGGGTATGGGAAAGCTTTTCCGTATCAAACTTTTCCTTCATACAGTCCAAGCAAAGCCAAGCGTCATCTTCTTACTAACATTATCGTAATGGCAGTTGGACAACAATGACAAAAAAAATCTCTCCCTTCGTGTAGGATATGAAATATAAGTGTCTTAGCGGTAGAAGAAACCACAGACTAAAACCAAAAGAGTAAAAAAAATGGAGGCCATAGAGCACAAGACCGTTAATGTCAATGGAATTAACATGCATGTGGCGGAGCTGGGCCCAGTTCAGGGCCCTGTCATTCTCTTCATCCATGGATTCCCGGAGCTATGGTACTCCTGGCGCCACCAGATCCTTGCTCTGGCTTCTCAAGGTTACCGAGCAGTGGCACCCGATTTGAGAGGCTACGGTGATACCGATGCGCCGGCTGATCCGCAGAGCTACACTTGCTTCCACATCGTTGGCGATTTAATCAGGCTCCTCGACGCCGTGGCACCACAGCAGGAGAAAGTTTTTGTAGTGGGCCATGATTGGGGTGCCCTCATCGCTTGGTACCTTTGCTTGTTTAGACCAGATAGAGTAAAAGCTTTGGTGAACTTGAGCGTGCCGTTTTTCCGCAGAAACCCTGAGATGAAATTCGTTGACGCGTTTCGAGCCGCGTATGGGGATGATTTCTACATGTGCAGATTTCAGGTTTTATTGCTATTTGATCATTGCACATATTAAATTACTGTTTGATCTTAATTTGAGCTGGTAATTTTGCTTTTCTCTCGTAGGAGTATGGAGACATAGAAGCGGAGTTTGCTGAACTTGGTACAGAGAGAGTTATCAAGGAATTCCTGACTTACCGTAATCCAGGTCCTTTCATTTTTCCAAAGGGAAAAGTTTTTAGGTTTGCTGAACTTGGTACAGAGAGAGTTATCAAGGAATTCCTGACTTACCGTAATCCAGGTCCTTTTATTTTTCCAAAAGGAAAAGTTTTTAGCCGACCAGCAGGAGATCCAATTATTCTGCCCTCTTGGCTGTCTGAGGAAGAAGTTCAATACTACACCACCAAATTTGACAAGAGAGGCTTTACCGGTGGTGTGAACTATTACCGGAATCTCGACCGGTGAGGTTTTCTTATATATATAAATTATCAAATCTAATATTTAATTTGCTTTAATTGATCGATATCTGCAATCAAGAACAGAGTTTTATTGTTTTGATTAAAATTATGCAGAAACTGGGAACTCACAGCACCATGGACTGAGGCTCAAGTGAAAGTACCAAGTAAGTTCATAGTGGGAGATGAGGACCTTGTCTATAGATTTGTGGGTATCAAGGACTACATAGAGAAAGGAGGGTTCAAGAGAGATGTTCCTATTTTAGAAGAAGTTGTTGTAATGGAAGGAGTAGCTCATTTTCTGAATCAAGAGAGGCCTGGTGAAATTAATAACCATATTTATGATTTCTTTAAGAAGTTCTGATTTGAGAAAGAGAGCTATCTCATGCCTCTTCTATGGTTTGTTCTTATCTTCTCTTTTTCTTTTTTCAAATGTTTTGTGGAATAAAGGAAGTCTCCTAATGATTTGAGTAATGGAATAAAGAGAGTAAGTTTGCTTTATATATAATACTAGTACTTTGTATTGCATAAATTAAGACATAATAAAGTGAAGCACTTAGGCTAAAGATGAATTGTAAAGCAAAGGATAACTATATGATTAAGGGAAAAAAAAAAAGCACATGAATTGGGGCATAAAAAATTCAAGCACTGAAGCCAAAAATGAATTGTAAAGTAAATCATTTATGATATATGTGGCTAAAAAATTAAAACCACCGTCCGTGGATCAAACCCGCGACCACATGGCCAAAAAGCATGCACTCTACCGACTAAGCTAAGGGAGCTCTTATGATATTTTCTTCTAAATTTATTTAGTGTAAACCTTGTCAGCCGTATCCACAAAACAATACATAAATACTTAAATAGATAAAACTTTATTATTTTACAAAAAAAAAAAAAAAAACATTTAAAAAAAAAAAAAAAACATGTTAAAAACAACTTATTAGTAAACTCCTTTATCTAAAATTAAGATGGTAAGAATATTCATCACTCAAACTACTTCAACTTGAATTTTGAGTAAAATTGGAGTTATTTTTTTACAGTTGAAAGAAAAAAAAAAACAAAAGTAAGAAATTAAGCTTTCAAAAGGGAGATAAGAACAATTATAAATTTTATTATTATTGACATAAAATTATAAAATAAATATTTAATTAAATGTTTAGGAGTTTAAATATAACTTTATTTTTATCATCGCCGAAATAACTTCATCTCACGAAGACAACAGTCAAAACTCTTATTTCTTTTCTTATATCGTGCTGCCTCTGCTCTAGGTGGCATAGTCTGCCTGACTTTTGCGTTTGATAAAGCTGATACACACGTGAGTCAATGTCATTTGTCCGTTTGCAGCAAAACAAGTCAATCAGTTCAACAATAATTTATCGCCAGATGAACTGTTACGATACATGTATAACAATTATTCGGTCCATTTTTTAGTATCTAAAACCGCTAGGTACTTTCTTCGGGAAACACAAATAAAAAAAAAAAAAAAAACATTTAAAAAAATATAGTAAACTCTTTCTAAAATTAAGATGGAAGAATGATTCATCACTCAAACTACTTCAACTTGAATTTTGAGTAAAATTGGAGTTATTTTTACAGTTGAAAGAAAAAAAAAAACAAAAGTAAAGAATTAAGCTTCAAAAGGAGAAAGAAAATTATAATTTTATTATTATTGACATAAAATTATTAAAAATAAATATTTAATAAATGTTTAGAGTTTAAATATAACTTTAATTTTATCATCCCGAATAACTCATCTCACGAAGACAACAGTCAAACTCTTATTCTTTTCTTATATTCGTCTGCCTCTGCTTAGGTGGCATATTCTGCCTGGACTTTGCTTTATAAAGTAGTAAGTAGTAAGTCATTTGTCCGTTTGCAGTCAACAAGTCATCATTCAACAATAATTATCGCCACGATGACTGTTACGATTACAATGTTAACAATTATCGTCATTTTTTGTTCTAACGCTGGACTTTCTCGGGAAACAAATATATACGATCCTCGTTTTTGCACATTAAGAAGCGAAACCCAAAACCAAAACCTAAATAACCAAACTTCTGTAGAAATAATGGACGCTGTCGAGCACAGATTTGTTCACGTCAATGGCATCAACATACATGTGGCAGAGGCAGGTCCAGTTAACGGCCCGGTAATTCTCTTCATCCATGGATTCCCTGAGCTATGGTATTCCTGGCGGTACCAGATCGTCGCTCTGGCTTCTCTTGGTTACCGAGCAATTGCACCGGACATGAGAGGTTATGGCGACACCGATGCGCCGGCTGATCCGCAGAGCTACACTTGCCTCCACATCGTGGGGGATCTAATCGGGCTCCTCGACGCCGTGGCACCACAGCAGGAGAAGGTTTTTGTTGTCGGCCATGACTGGGGTGCATACATAGCGTGGTACTTGTGTCTGTTTAGACCAGACAGAGTGAAAGCTTTGGTAAACCTGAGTGTGGCGTTTGCTCCTCGAAACCCTAAGAGGAAACCTACTGAGGGGATGAGAGCTGTGTATGGAGATGACTACTACGTTTGCAGAATTCAGGTCTCCTCTTGAATTATGGATAACCACATTTTAGTTCTTAATAAGATACTTTTTGCATGGATTAACTATTGCTTTAATATTTTTAATTTTTTATATACTGTTTCAAGCGGTTCTTTTGTAGGACCTGTAGATTAGGGATTTAGGTGGGTAGGGACTAGGTGTTCTTCCGTAATCTTGGGCCCCTATTTAATATCCCATGTCGCTTTAGTCCAATTTTCTTCTATTGCCACAAAAATGGTTTTTTACTTGTTGGATATTGTCATCCTGGGAGGCGCAAACTGGGTTTATCACAAAGATTATGGTAATTATTACGGATTAAGTTTTATTAATTGCTTGGCGGTTGTTTTTGTTAGGAGCCTGGAGATATAGAAGCTGAATTTGCAGAGCTTGGTACAGAAAAGATTATGAAGGAATTTTTGACATATCGTAATCCAGGTCCCCTTTTATTGCCTAAAGGCAAAGCTTTTAGCCGCCCATCGGAAACTCCACTTGTGTTACCCTCTTGGTTTTCTGAGGAAGATGTGCAGTACTACATCAACAAATTTGAAAAGAAAGGCTTCACCGGAGGATTGAACTATTACCGGATTGTAGACCGGTGTGTTTCCCCTCTAAATTTTACTCACTAGCCAGTAATAAAAAAAAAAAAAAGCTTGTAGCTTTTTTGCCATTTTTAGATTGTTGAAATTGAATGTAAGTGTTTCTTTATTCTTTAATTTCATTTTTGCAATTTTTATGTTGCAGAAACTGGGAACTCACAGCACCATGGACTGGGGCTGAAGTGAAAGTACCTGTTAAGTTTATAGTGGGCGATCAAGACCTCACCTATAACACTTTCGGAACCAAGGACTTTATAGAGAAGGGTGGATTCAAGAAAGCTGTTCCATTTTTGGAGGAAGTGGTTATAATGGAAGGTGTTGGTCACTTTCTCAATGAAGAGAAGCCTGAAGAGATAAATAAACACATCTATGATTTCTTTCAGAAATTCTGATTTGCTATTTCCTGTTGTCTTTCTGTGTGAGAGCTTGCATGTTAATGTATTGGCAAAAATGTTATTCCAAGTTTCCAACCCATTGGGGCCTCATAATGAATAAAAAACAAGAGAAAAAACAAAAACAAAAAGAAACTCTTTTTCATATCAGAAATTCTATTCCGACTCAAGATTCAAGATGTTGAAATGTTTAACTTCAGTACTGTACACAGGAAAATTAGTATTTTATTACTTTTGACTAAAAGGATAACAAATTAATTTTAAATATTAAATATAACATGAGGCTGGATTTTCTCTATAACATGAGGCTGGATTTTCTCCGGGAAACAAATACTTAGAATCCTCTTCTTTGCACATTAAGAAGCCAAAGCCAAAGCCAAAGCCAATCAAACTTCTGTAGAAAAAATGGATGCTATAGAGCACAGATTTGTTCAAGTCAATGGCATTAACATACACGTGGCAGAGGCGGGTCCAGTGAACGGTCCCGTAATTCTCTTCATCCATGGATTCCCTGAACTATGGTACTCCTGGCGGCACCAGATCGTGGCTCTGGCTTCTCTCGGTTACCGAGCTGTGGCACCGGACATGAGAGGCTACGGCGACACCGATGCGCCGGATGATTTACAGAGCTACACTTGTTTCCACATCGTCGGCGATCTAATCGGGCTTCTCGACGCCGTAGCACCACAGCAAGAGAAGGTTTTTGTTGTTGGCCATGACTGGGGCGCATACATAGCTTGGCACTTGTGTCTGTTTAGACCAGACAGAGTGAAAGCTTTGGTCAACCTCAGTGTGGTGTTTGCTCTTCGAAACCCTAATGGGAAACGTATTGAGGTGATGAGAGCTGTGTATGGAGATGATTACTACATGTGCAGATTTCAGGTGTGTTCTTGAATTGTTGATTACCGCGTTTTAGTACTTAATTAAGATACTTTTTGCATGGATTAATTATTGTTTTAATATTTTATCTACTGTTTCAAGTGATTCTTTCAATACGTAGATTAGGGGTTTAGGTGGGTAGGAATTAGGTAAATTTGAAACGAATGTCTTTGATACGTTTTGCTTTTGGGTTTCCAATTAAATTTTTCTTAATTGCTTGGTGGTTGTTTTTTCAGGAGCCTGGAGAAATAGAAGCTGAATTTGCAGAGCTTGGTACAGAGAGAATTTTGAAGGAATTTTTCACATATCGTCATCCAGGTCCCATTTTCTTGCCTAAAGGCAAAGCTTTTAGCCGCCTTCCGGAAACTCCACTTGTGTTACCTTCTTGGTTCTCTGAGGAAGATGTGCAGTACTACACCAACAAATTTGAAAAGAAAGGCTTCACCGGAGGACTGAACTATTACCGGATTTTAGACCGGTATGTTTCCCATCTAAATTTTTATTTGTTGGACAGTAATAAAAAGCTTGTTGCTTTTTGCCATTTTAAGATTGTTGAAATTGAACTTAAATGTGTCTTTATTCTTGATTATCATATCATTTTTGCCATTTTATTTTTCTTGCTTTCGTACTGCAGAAACTGGGAACTCACAGCGCCATGGAATGGGGCTCAAGTGAAAGTGCCTGCTAAGTTTATAGTCGGAGATCAAGACCTCACCTATAACTCTTTCGGAGCCAAGGATTATATAGAGAAGGGTGGATTCAAGAAAGCTGTTCCATTTCTGGAGGAAGTGGTTATAATGGAAGGAGTTGCTCACTTCCTCAATCAAGAGAAGCCTGAAGAGATAAATAAACACATTTATGATTTCTTTCAGAAATTCTGATTTGTTATTCCTGCTCGTGTTGTTCAATATAAGTATGCGATGCTAAATAAACACAAATCTTGTAATATTAAAACACTGGTTTTAACTTCTGATAAGCAATGACTCGAGCAAACTTCTGGCAAGCAATAACTTGGGCAAACACATCATAGAGAATGGTAATAAATAAATAGCCTTTTTTCCCCCCAAGACAATGCATAATAGCACTTCCCTATCTGTTAAGTCCACAATTTTATTCACAACTTTATTATTAGCTCCATGGAAAGGTTGATCATGCCATGATCCAATTCAACAACAAATTACAAAATTCGATGCTTACAAATCACTGGTCGAGCAACTTTGACAAAGTGAGTCCTTTACTGGATCTGCCTCGGCCACCATTCGGAGCCAGAATCTGAAAGAAAATTTCCCCTTACAATAGGTGATGATCATGGTATGATAGGATGTGGACTTGCTTCAATAACTTCATGGTCTTATTCGTTTTTCAACATTAAACTGAACATCGACAAGATCTGTTATGCCTGCAGTTATCTTTTGACCTATTTTTACAGGGCCAACGCCTGGTGGAGTGCCTGCTCAAAATGATTCAAACAATAATAAAATTACTCAAAATATTGCCGTAACTATGTCCGAGAAGAAAACCTATCTAAATAGATAAAAAAACATGATATTACAGTAACAACTATGGTTATGATTTTGGTAGAATAAACAAATGTAAATTGCAGTAGCAACTAACAAGGCGTTGCTGTTGCTCTTATCAGTATCAACTGATATACCAACTTTATTAGAGGAAAGCTACATGTCCATATTTTGTCAGTAAAATATCAAAATCTTTAGATGGAATTCAGGAGGAGTCCAATTTGGTACCTGTTAATATAACATCTCCTTCAAAAAGTGTCATGATTGAACTTATGTGACTAATGAGATAGGGAATCTTAAAAATCATATCCTTAGTGGAACCCTTCTGTCGTACATCCCCATCTACCTATGGCATGAAAGATCCATTCGATCCCAATCAGTATGAGAATAACATTTGAAAAAGGAAGTGTTGAGTACAGAAAATAATCTTTTTCACACCTTTAACCACAGTTCCAAGTTATCGGGATCAGGCACAGCTGACTTGGGAAGCTGCAGTAAGTATTTTCAGAATCAAAAGTTAAAGCATGATCAACAACACTGAACAAAAAATACATACTGCTAGAGAATAAACTAAAAAGAACCAAGATTTTAAGGTCCTGTTAGTCAAAGGTTTACGGATTAGATATTAAAGAAGAGACCATAATCAAGGTTGGATTTGATGGTTAGGGAACTTTCTGTAAGTGCATAGAGAAAGTGTTGCACAATCCCTCACTATCTTATCCCATACCCTCCCAATCCCACATTGCACGTTTATCTTCACTCATTATTACGCTTCAAAAGTTTATTATTAACATGATTTAAGCAAAGAAAGAAGCAGTTAAAAAGTGACAAAAGGAATTCCAATTGATTTCTTACGACAGAACTAATAGGTGTGAACGTGTCCTGCCCTTTGGCCACAGTCCATGGAAGCCCTGCAGACTGACAATAGTAGAATGGAAGAGACATTAGTAAGTAAAAGGCCAGTCACCACATACAAAATTCTGAACTAGTTACACACAATAACAAAAAAAATAGAAAAGAAACCCTAAGCAGTGTGGGTAGTTGTTTTCAGTAAGAAAATAAATTTTATTTAGTGAAAAACAGCACAACCAACAAGCCAAAAGATTCAAGATTTAACGATTGGACACTGCTGATTTTCACACATGTTTATCCTCATGAGGGTCACTGCTCCACGTATACACTGACGATCCACCATAAAAGTTCACATATGAATTTGGTGCATCCATAAACTATCAAATAAATGGTAATCATTTTATCGGTTTACTCTCCCCACAAATGGCATAAATTTTGCTTCTTGCAATAATTCCAAAACTTTAAACAAGAGGTTCAACGGAATTGGCTTATTACCTCACAAAACCTGAACTGGGTGCAGAAATTTTACCTTAGCAGAAGATTGGATTTCTCTTGCAGTCATATCCAAGCCAAGAGCATAGCCTAAAATTCAAAAATAGTCCGTTAATTCATCTTCAAACTAATACTTTTCTTATTTGGAAAAAACAAGTTGTTGAATTGCTTCCTCTTTCCATGAATCAAATCAACAACGTTTAAGTATACAATCGAAAAAGAATGTACCTCCAACATAATCCATAGCGATTGTCTGGGGCACATCGCGACCTTTCTGGCCGATCACAACAGCTAGCTCCACTTCATGATCCAGCGACTCCAATGGATGGGGAATCTCGATTGTGCCTCCATTCTCCAAGTATGACGATGTGGGTTTGAGAAACAACACTGGCTCCTACTGATACCGAAATTTCAATACGAAATCTAAAAACGAAAATCTGAATCAAATTTATATATACAAATATAACCTTAGGAACGGCGTTGCCGAGTTCCTTGGCATGAGCGGCGTAGTTACGGCCAACGGCGATTATTTTTGTCCCAACTTGCAGTAGCTTTTGAACGCCTAAAGACGCCGTAGCCATCTCTCTTCCTTCCTGGTTCTTTGAGGTTAAAACCCAAATGCTGGAGTCTCTTTGACTAGTGCACGAAGACTCTGTACTATGATTAAAGACAAAGTTAAAAGTTATTATTTGAATCAGAAAAAACGTTATAAATATGCGTGTCAAATTTCATTGTAATCCATAATAATCCGTTGAAGGAAGGAAATTGACAATTTACAGACATTAATTTCCATATTACTTTTCAAACAGATAGACAATCCATAACATGATTTTTTATTTTTTATTTTATGATATGTGTGTTAACTGTTATTGTAATCCATAATCCCATCAGAGGAAGGAAATTTACAATTTACAAACATTAATTTCCATTTGAAACAAAATTGAAATATAAAGTAAATTTGTTTTTAGAAATTCAGCAATTCATTAATAAGATTGAAATACAAACTAAAATTTTATAACTATTTTATTGTTACCGTAATCATTTTATTTTTTTTTGGCTAGAAATATTATGATACAAGCTATATTTTTACTATGCTGCGATTTTTAAGCAAGGTAATAATTAATTATTCTTAAAGGAAGGTACATGTCTAGCCCATCTGAATTCTTGGCTCGTGACTATGTTAAAATGAAGCAATTCCATAAAGCAGAAGCATTACAGGTTCAGACATTTGAACAGTTTCTTTTACCGTTCATTATTTTTTCAATATTATTGGCACTGAACGGTAAGTTTCAGAGTACAATGTTTCTATTTGTTTCTCTTTAAAGAATCGTACAAGCTCACTCATCTCAAACACAACATTATCAATTCTGGTTTTTCAATCAACTGTTTCCACTCATTGCAAAATCTTGCAACTGTTGCCCCATCTAGAACTCTATGATCTGCACCAATGTTTACCTGAAAAAAAAGAAATATCCAAGTGATAAAACTGAAAACCTGCTATGTCTATCAACTAATAAACAATTTAGCACGAATTTGTAATTCCTACACCACCCAACAATCAGCATTCCTATATATATATATATATATATATATATCAGGATTTTTTGACAAAGGTGTTTGCTCTTATAATCACAAGCAAATGCAAAATGTAATAAATGAAAAAAGAACGAATGAAATGTTTCTTACAGTCATGATTGATGCAGGATAGACATTTCCATCATCAGCGAACTGCGGAACCTTCTGAATTCTACCAATTGCAATGATGGCAACCTCAGGCAAATTGATGATAGGAGCACCAAACTTCCCACCAATGGCACCAATATTGCTTAGAGTAATTGTTCCCCCAGTTATGTCCTCAGGGTTAAGCTTGTTCTCCAATGCCAATTGTTGTAACCGTGCCAGCTCCTTTGTTATCTAAATATATAAATGCATCCTTTCTAGAATGTGAGTATAGTATTTGTAGCTACCATCTAAAAGTATACACCAGTAAGCTAAACTCTCTTATATATATATATATATATAGAGAGAGAGAGAGAGAGAGAGAGTTTAGGCACTATTCATCCTTGTCCATACTCATAATCCATCTAAATTGCTAGCATAAAGGTGAGTTGCAATTTCCAAAGATTTTAGTTTTCAAACTGAATGAACATTCTTCATTTTGCAACATCCTGATTGATGCTGATAATAAAATCGAGCATTTCATATGCATTGACCTAAAGAATAATTGTGTGTGAAAAGAGCATATTTGTGATATCTCAGTTTATGTTTTTCCTTAAAGAAAAATTCTAGACTATTAATTAAACACATATTTCAATTAACTCATAAAGGAATGACGGACAACTTTTCATATGATATCATATGAAAAGGACTCAATAAATGAACACCTTATATCAAAGACGCTCTACAGGAATTGAAATGTATTCCTTACAGTCGATGATTGATGCCCAGGCCTGGCAGGATAGACATTTCCATCGACACTCAAAGGGCGAACTGCGGCAACTTCTGCATCTTCTAACCAATTTGCACATGATGCAACCTCAGGGCAAATTGCTTAGCATAGGCATCCAATAACCCTATCCACATCCAATGAGCTACGAGATAGGCTGCATTAGTAGTGTTAACAATCCTGTCTCCCCCCAAGTTTTAATGCTCCTCACAGGGTTTAGCAGCCCTTGATATTCTCTCACGAATGCCACCATTTGTCTGTAACCGCCAATGCCAGCTCCTGGTTGTACCTATACTAAACTATATAAATGCAATCCTTTCTCAGACATGTGTGAGTTATAAGTATTCCTTAACGTACAGTTGATCTACAATCTAATAAGTACTACCACCGGAACAGTAAGGCCTAAAACTATCTACCACCAACTTCCGCTCACATATACTTATACATATAAACTATATAGGATGCACGACGAAGAGAGAGAGAGAGAGCTTTAGGCTACTACATCCATCCGCATGTTCCCATACTCATTTCAATCCCATCTAGAATTCGTAGCATCAAAGGTGAGTTGCAATTCTCAGAAGATCTTTAGTTTTCAAAACTGACGTTCATGAAACTATTCCTTTCATTTACGGCAAGCCATCCCTGATTGATGCCTGATAATAATCGCAGATGCAACTTCTCATATGACCCGCATTCGAGCCTCATAACGATCTCGCATGAAACTAACACAGCATCAATTAATTGCTTGTGATGAAGAGCATATTTTGTGACCTATCTCAGTTTTCATGCTTTTTTCTTAAAAGAAAAATTCTAGAATTAATTAAAACAGCTGATTTCTACATTAAACTCATAAAGGAAATGACGTCGAACAACTTTTATATGATATCATTGAACAAAAGGTGCTGAACAAGTCTAACCTCCAAAGATTGGACAGAGACTCTCCTGAACATCTCTTTATGTCTGGGTACAACCAGGCATGTGAGTAGCCATTGCGAATTTCCGCAATATTATGGGGACCCTAAATTGGATATCGATAATGAATTCTTGCTTAGGACTTTTCATATGATATCATATGAAAAGTTGTGAAACTAACCTCCAAGATGGACAGAGACTGAACATTCTTTATGCTGGGTACAACCAGGCCATGTGGAGTAGCCATTGCAATTCCAATATTATGGGACCCTAAAATGATCGATAATGAATTCTTGTTAGGAAAAAAAAATATATATATAACATTTAACATGACAAAGGAGACACTAACTTATAAATTCCAAATTGCTATGAACATTTGTCATCAGAATTATCAAAGCTTCCATTTATTAAAATATGAACACATGCATAAACAAACATATACAAAAATGTACATCTGCCCACTAGCAAGAAACTACTGATAGGCTTATGTATTAATGGAAATGTAGTAATAATTTTCGGTGGTTTTTATAAGTAGGCAGATTGGTGGATTGTTGCTGATCTATGCAGTATGAAATGCTTCAATCTATTTAACTGACAAATTAACATTTTGTTGACAGTGACTTATGTCCAGATACGTTAGACCTTTGCAGATTTTGCACAGGATCCGCACATTCCAATCTTTAGTTACTCAAAAATAAGAGTTTTCAGAAACAAGAAGTGTCATGCCTAGACATGGCAAGCTTATTCCAAACCTTAATCACTTATTAAAAATGTCCTCATTAGTAACATAACTAGCACATACTGCTTGGCAGAATAAACACAAACCTTTTAGAATAACCTCTAATGATTCATCATTGAAGCAACTATTCATCCAGGGATACTTGCTGAGGGCAATTGAAAGAGACTTTATCAACAATGGAAGGAAAGTGTGCTTGATGCCCGGATCAGTATTGTTATTCTGGAAAGATGCTTTAAGCTCCACTAATGCATTGCAATTAACCTCTTCTACATAATGAAAATGAGGAACTTTTGCAGCCATGGACATTGTCTTCACCATTGTCCGTTGGAAACCCCTGAAAGAGTTGTTTTAATAATTCTGCTAAAAAGCATATTTCACTGGAATGCAAAACAATGAAACTAATAAAATTATTGTTCCATAAAAAAAAGTTAAAAGAAAATCTGGTGAGTAGTTGGATTCGGATTTTTTTTTTTTTTTTTTTTTTTTTTTTTTTTTTTTTTTTTTTAATTTAATTTAATTATTGCATTTTTGTTCCTGTGCTTATAATTTCGTAAAATCACGACCTATAATAAATATTTCATACAAACATTGGTAATAATATGTCTTTACAATATAATATCCAATCATAAAACGAGGATGGAACTATACTACATGTAGAAAAATTAGTTAAAAGCGGTCGTTGTCCTCGCATTAAATTCTCAATAAAAAAAGGGTAACACCGGACTTTGCTCAGATTTTTTTAATTTTAGCACTTTCTATGGCAATATTATCATCTGATCTAACATACTTTCATAACTTCTACAGAACTGCATAAAATGCATTCACGTCATCATTTAGACGTGTAAGTACTGTAGTTTGGCTGTAAATAATCACGGATCGATTTTATATTTTTTTGTTTCCTCGGTTTATTAATTATTATTTTTAAATCGTTTGTTCTTGTTTCTTTATATATGCTCTTTTTTTTTTTAAGATGCCAGACATTATCTTGTGGAGCTAATCCAAATGTTCGTGTGAGTATAATACACATAACACGGTACTGTAATTGCCTTTTTTATTTCGAACACTTCGCCATAAAGGATCCAATTAATCAAATAATTGTGGATAGGTGCTTCAACGCTCACGTCAGCATTTCAATCACATTTTTTTAAAAAAAAACAAAGCGCAAAACTCTCTAAAATTAGGTCTCCTTTCATTTTAATCTAATACTAATCTTCGGCAATCATTCTAACCTACGATCTTTTATCATTTTTCTCAAACCTTCCAAATCAGTTTGACTTAATCTTTTATTAAGATGATTGAATTGTATATTCGTTGTTTTTAGCGAGCCAAATCGGCTATAATGCATTTCAGACAACATGTCATATATAGATGTCTCAAAGCAATTAAATCAATAATTTTATATTTTTCGACGGTTGTATGTTTAATCGCAACACACAATCATAATCCATTTTTGGTAAACAATTGGCCTACACCTCAAATCACATTTTGGTCTACAAAAAAGAACTCTTTAATAAATCGAATCGTTTTGGCGGATTCAGTCTCGTTCCCAATCACCACTTTTTGGCAACACTATTGCCTAAAATTCAACCAATTTTGGGCTTAAAAGCTTCTTAAATCAATTTTTGGCAGAATAAGCCCAAATATTCAATTTTTGGCGGACAAAATCGTGCTTGTTTGCACCGATTCAGACAACCATTTTTTGGCCACAATTGGCCTTTCAAATAACCTCAACACATATTTTGTGCATTAACCTCGCAAAGACGGCGCTGAATCGATCAATCGATGGCGGTCCTTTGGCAAAATTAGCCTGTTCTAAAACTAAACATTGCACCTTAATCTCATACATCACACTCCAATGCAGATTAAAAAGGAGCCAATACACCTTCAACAGGCCCTCCAAAGAAGGGGTCCTAATCCAGCTGCCATGTTACTCGAATTCTAACCTTTGTGTGAATGAATTGAATATCCCTTTTTCCATTTCATATACCTGGCACAAGTCACGGTTGATGCACGTTCGGGGATTGTGACCACGAGTTGTTGTGTGGCCACGAGTACGAAATCACTTAATCATTTCATTAAATCCATCATTCACCTTGCCAAAGCGTCATTCATCGGTTAGTTTATCAGCTATGACATAGTCTCGGGAATCCACCTCGGGCGTTCGCAAGAACTGTGCCTTAAACATTGGGATTTTAATTAATCTAGTACTAGGTTAATTAAAATGGAGTCACTTTTAGGGTTTTTCCTAGTTTACCCTTAAAATAATTAACAATATCAGAATCAGAAGAACTGGCATGGCGACTCAGACTATATCATCGTGCATTTCCTCATACTATGAGTCTCACTGAAATGCATCACATCTTTCTGTTCTTGAATGATGTTGGGGAGGATTTCTACAGATTCCCTTTTGGTGCGACTGCTCCGTTGATACGAGGTAAATCTTATTGATAAATCAATTTTGCATACAGGAGTGGTAAAACTCAAATATTTGTTGTGTTGTTAAACTAATTCTCTGACCCGTTTCATTCTCTTAGGTGCCCCAATTCCTTTATTTATCATGCTGTGTCTCCATTTTTGCAGGGTATCCTTAGCACGAATCAGTGTTCTTTCTTTAAGAATTATTTGATAAGGACAATCTGGGGACTTAATTATTAAAATGTAATTAAACATTAAAACTTGTTGATTTATTTTGCACGATTGGAAATCTTTTTTCTCCATTGCATAAAAAAATGAAATTTTCAAATGACTTTCTTCTCTTCTGTTCAAACTATGGCTAAGAATCCTGTGTCATTTAACATTTATACGTGTTGCCTTTGGCAAGGATCAGCACAGTAGGGCGCTTCATTCGGGCAGGTCTCTTTGATTTCGTGACTGCAGCAGTGTACGCGAAAGCCAAGAGTCTTCCTCCCTGTTTACCGCAATACCATCCCTATCCTTTTGGGGGGTGGCTCAGCGACAAGGACATGTACGTGCTACGCACGTAACATTTTTGGACCCTTATCTGCGTACAAAAGCCTTCGCTTTGGAGATCCAAGTTCACGATAGTGGTTTTAGGCTTATTCCTTGCGTCATACGCGTTCAAGTATGGTCGCCTTTACATACTAAGCCAATTCTCTAATTTGTGTCATTGCATCAGGCTTAGAACCTAATCCATTGATAAGGACTGTAATGACCCAATTGATGCGGAATCATTCTCATTGGAAACGGATAGTAAAGATGCCTACGGTAGGTGATTTTAGCGCTATTCACGACTCTATCCTAACACAGCTAACCATTTTAATATTGTCAAACATAAAAGGACACAAAACGAAGTTTTTTTCTTTCTCCTATAAGATCCATGGCACTCAGTACAATTTGGACAATATTGTAATGGTCGCGTCCACCTGCATATCAGCTTTACCTTGATATACATTTCAAAATTACTAACCGCAACTGTACCTTAGTAAATTCCCAATTACTCTCTCAAGAATTCAATATACTTTACAGGGTACCCCTGTTCAAGTGCCCAAACATAGTGCTAGCCCACAGATATATACGTTACCATGCTTATTCATCAACCTCACCTACTTCCATAATCATTGCACCACCATAATAATAAGGGCTATTCAATCACCAGTAGTGCTGAATATCAATTAGACCTTCCATCATTGTGATCCAACAAATTTGGAAGATCAAATATTTATCATGACGAGTGCGGCTAGAATAAGTGAGGTATTCTGGATTCTTTTTTGTCCCAGAGAACTGTCCCTTCTTAGCTGATACCTTACCATTGGTGATACGTGTGCCGTAATTGGGGTTTCAGCATGGATACGGAATAATTGGTGAAATCACGTTGCCAATTTCGCTCACACTACCAAAGTATCCTGGTTGCCTGCATCCGCTCTTCACAACTCTCGCCCCCTCTATAATGTTGGCTATCAGTGTGAATCCCATGCTTCTCGCCCCTTACCAACAATTTTAGCTAAAGATTACAGAAATCCTGCCCTTGCACTGAAGCTAGAACAGCTAGAAAATGAAAAATTTTCTGGTAAGATAAAATTGAGATTGTTGGAGCGTAAGGTCTGTTACTGGCCCTGTAAATATTCATTTTAGTTTAAAGGAAAGCTGCAAAACAGTGAGGACATGGACTTCTTCCCTATGTCTATTCGATTTCCTCCCCGAATATAGTTGAGGCAAAAAGGCTGCCAACTAAGTTCAAAATATTGGCCACCCAACATGGATAAGGTTTGATGGAACCACTTTGTCCCAAAACCACACTGAAAATTATGTGCGAAGTATGCCATACTTCACAATTAAACCTCCGTTTTGGTCTTATTTAAACACACAGCGGGAAAGCTCCACTTATGCTCTGACATTTGTTCTTCTATCTCAACCCACTACTACACTTCAAGCCAGCCGAACAGTGCTGCCTCTTAAGATGGTTTGTCAGCCTTAGATCGGTCTTAAGTATGAAGACTTGGGAAGACATCTTGTAATGCATTTAATACACAATATTCACTATATATAGAAGTGGATGTTACTCGGAGAGAACTAGAAGAAACCACACAAACTAGAAAAACAATTGAACCCTTTCCTCGCTTCCCCTATTCACGCGAGGGTGTGAATAGGAGGACCAAGGAACTTGACACCACTTATGATCAACTACGTATGCGCTTTCAAGAAATCCTTAATCTGCCAAGTAACAGAGGTTAGATATAATCTCTCAAAAAGAAACACTGTGCTGCCTGTCTATACCAAGCAAACAGTTCAAACTCAGTAACCTACCATCGTCATTTTACCTTTACCAATTGTCACCGGAAACATAAAGAATAAATTTGAGGCTCTTAAGCAATTTTCTCCCTTTGTTCACTCATTGCCACTGCTTGCTAACGAAGGAACGACTTGTTAGAGCTCAATTACTACAAAATTGTGCTTTTCAGGCATCGATAGAGAATTTTTTTTTTTTTTTTTTTTTTTTTTTTTTTTTTTTTTTTTTTGGTTTTGGATCCATTATGAAAACTGTGATAGCTCTAGAGCATACAAACCATTTCCATTTTTATCCCTCTTCCAATATAATCTTTGTATGGCTATGAGGCAGATGCTAACTGATGTAAAATATATTTCAGGTTTGTTAAAAACCTGGCCCATGTTCAAAAATATATAAGTGTGTGCTGTTGCAGATTCATGTTTCTATATAATATTACCTCAAGGGAACTGTCTTATCATCATGAGGCTGTCCTAATCCAGCTGATGCATATGAGAAACTACCTTTTTCCCCCTGAGAGTTGTTTCCAGAATCAGAATCAGAACTCATAGTTCCAGATGAATCTTTGATAATTCCCTTCTGAATACCATACTTAAGTACATCTTCTTTTAGTATCCTTCCATCTTTACCACTTCCAGGAACATCATTTAAATTTATACCGTGTTGCTTTGCAAGGTGTCGCACAGCTGGTGTGGACAAGACTCCACCAATTTGACTTTTATCCAGCTTGGAACCAAGTGACTTCGTCTCCTCTATGTCACCATGCATCAGAGAAGTAGCCTGAGAATCCTCAACTACCATTTTAAGAAGAGTTTCTCCAACCTACAACATTACTGCGGTTTAATCAAACAAGATATATATCCTCAAGAATTCAAAGTAACAATGCATATATACATAAAAAGTATAGTAATAGTTGTTCACTTTCACAACTATTTCATGACTGGCACTGATTCGATTCTTTTTTTCGTCTTCCATTGTAACTTGCTATACAATATGAATATAAATTGTCCAACTAACCTACTGCCCTTGCTCAGACTTTGCTACCAAAATTTAGCTAAAGTACATTTCCTAGCAACTGAATTTTCTGGCCTGGTTTTAGATTAAACTCAAACAAATTTCCTAGTCCACATCTCCCAATTGTTGAAAGATTGCCAATATCATCTGTATTACCAAACATTGTTTCTCACTCCCACTCAAGCAGCCAACACCACGCATGAAATAATAATGAATCCTAATCTGCATAAGTTTCAAAACAGATTTTACCTTTACAATGTCACCGGGAACATAAAAAATTTGAGCAATTTTCCCCTTGTAACGACTTGTTATTTCAATGGTTGCTTTGTCACTCTGAACTTCACATACTGGTTGAAATTCCTCAACTTCATCCCCCTGCCCGAAGAACAGAATCCACATTCACTACTGTTAATCGAAGTCATTTATGGTCACAAGCGTTGAGTGTAGGCATACAACAGTAAGACAGATAATATAAATATGCACTCCCAATTAAATTAACAATTTGAAACATACTGAAATTTCATTGATCCGATTGCATGAAAATTATATTTGAGTTTGTCACTCACCTCTTGCACATACCATTTGAGAAGTTCACATTCAGCAATCCCTTCACCAGTTTGCGCTAAAGGTACATCAACTATTCCACCCACTGGATGATCCGCCAACGCATGACTCGAAAAGCAATGTCTATTCACCCTATATTCAACGCCGAACTACAAAATCGAGGGAAAATTGGAACTCTTATAATTTGATTAGGCTAATTGAACTTGATTGTGCCAAAGAAGAAACAGATACTCACGTCGATCAAGTTATTAACTAAACGAGACGATGACGAAGCGTAACTACAGAAAGCCAGCAGTGAAGACAATCCTGGAGGTGGTTGTCTATGCTCGGTGACTGCCGCCGGCAACGGCGATGACAAAGCTTGAGAAGTATATGGGAATAGAGACCGCGGGGCGGAGGTCCAAATCCGTTTCTGCCAAATCCTCCTTCCGATCATTATCGAGCTGCTGCGACACCGCACCGAGAACTTGAGAAGTGAGAGAGACTAATCCGCTTTTAAAATTTTTGATTAGCGAGACAGATAAAGATTAAGAAACGTGACGCTAATCATTTTCTTAAAATTGCGTGCCATTGCCACATCAGCTCCTACTAACCAATATGGATAGATATCCGTTAATTAGCAGTCTTCGGTTGTGTTAGAACTTAACAACTTAAGACGGAACAGTGCATTTGTCAGTAGTTTTTAACGACCGACGAATTGGCAAGAATAAGATTAGGAATTTCTTTAAAAGAAATTAGCGAATATATCCAAAAGATCAGTTGCTAATTACTGCTTAATAAATACTTTCCAGCTAAGCATGGAGCGAGAAACATTACGTGTAGGTGTAGGTGAGTTGGTCAAACACGAGCAAGTTGACCGCTCCTCAAAAAATAATCCAAAAATACGTGATTTTAGAACTAGGGCCCAACAGGGCCATCTAATTATGGGTCCAGCCCATTTAGCTCGATCTAAAGGGCTTTCATCAAGACTTGGACTTTGTTTTACAGAGTTCAGTCCAGGAAAAAGTATACAATTACAAAAAAATAGCCCATTCTTTATATGTTGGACCTTGGTGTTGTCGGTCCATCATTACTGTCCTTCAACGAAATAGTCCGAACGCCTCTAAAATCAGCCACATATCTTGTATTAGTTATATATATATATTACACCCAATTTTTAATAATAATTATAATTGTAATATTTGAATTCTTCAAGAAAGAGTATAATATTATAATATTCTCATTAATAGGAAAAAATACAACTTAAATCTTTTATTTGAAGATGACCGGAAGAAAAGATTAGTTTTCAAATAAAAATTGATTATTATTTTTAAATAGAATGACAAAGAAACTTTCTGCCATTTTACCCTTTCCATAGCTTTCTACACATGATGCCTCCAAATGTTAATAGTATACATAAAGGTCCTTTTCTTTTTTCTTGTTTAATTTAAACATTTATGTAATAGCACTGATAGCCCAAAACACATCATGACATCCTAAGGCCTGCCACACTTTTTGTACATTATTTTCACCTTGTGCTTAGCCGATGTGGGATTTGCCTAAGGTGTAGGTGCCCCAAACCTGGGATGTCACAATTGAAGTCATAGAATCTTGATATTTTAATTTTCACCCTCTCACCCCACCTATATCATATTTAGATTTAAGACAATAAATTGAACCGACCTAACATAAGCACTAGAGAGTAGAGAGCCACTTGAGTTGAGCATATAGTTATAACTTTTGTGGCCAAATGCAATATGGCCATATATAACTTTAGAACATGCAATTTTTTTTTAGTCCCATTACGTATAATATAAATACCTTTATCTCATGTTAACCTAATTTCCTCATCTACTAGAGGTACAAACAAGTATTTATGTATATATATAATGCATAGATGATGATGTTGATGACATGAGATTTCCCATCACTTAGTGTGCTCCATAAGAGTTAACCAAGTTAGGTCACCTTTAATTAGCATGTATGTGTCTATATATATATATATTAAATCATTTTTACTTTTTCCCCTTTGTCACTTCTCGCCGGGATGTGGGGACTTTTTGGCCTAACGTAAGGGTGTTATGCGGTTGCTCGCAACTGGGAATTTGTTCGCAGATGTAGAGTCGATAGAATCTTTGTATATATTTCAATTTTCACCCGTCTCACCACCATGCTCTGTGTAATCATAGTTATTAAAAGACTTTTAAGGGAACAGTCAACCGAATTTAGACACGATGACTGAAATGGAAGTCCTTAAACATTAAAGACATGTCAACTTAGAGAAGTAGAGAGCCACTTGAGTAGTTGAGCATATAGTTATAACTTTTTGCACAAATTGGCTCCTCTGGCTTTGTATTAGAATAACTTTTAGACATGCAATTTTTGGTTTTTAGTCTCCCATACGTATTAATATAAATGAGTCCCTTTATCTCATTGTTAACCTAATTCCTTCATTACTAGAGTACAAACAAAGTAATTTTATCCTCGCGAATAATAATTATAATTAGTGACGATAAGATAGAACTGCATGTTGAAGAACAATGAGACATTTCCCATTAGCTTGGTTGAGTTGCTCCATAAGGAGTGTGTGTATACCAGAGTTAGGTCACCCGATTTAATTAGCATGTATGATGTCTAGGGTACCTCTATCTCATCACAAATTGAGTACGCCATATATAGTATTATATATATATACTATATACATAATATATACATATATACATATATAGACACATACATGTTGTTTGCTTTAGCATTTTGGTTGAATCCCATAGGAGTGGGAGAAGTTTGGTTTTGATAGACTATTAATATACAGAAGAGTTGATATTTTTAAGGTTCACATGTTGATGTGCCCTGCAACCCAATACTCCATATGATAATCACATGATATTATTTTTGTTTTTCTTCAATTTTCACCAATTAAGCTATTCATAAACTTTTAGCATCTCTAAATTTTCATTAAATGTTCAGCTATATGTATATATATCATCCCACTTGTTAATTACCATACATCAAATATATGACTTCTTAATTTAGTCACATTAATAGATTTTTTTTTTTTTTTACTCTATCCAATATTATGAAAACAAAATTGTTCAATTTTGAAAATGTTAGGTGAAATGTAAATGTCATTGTACGATTATTTCCTTATGGATTATGTTAAATATATATGTTGTGTTAATAGCTATAGATATTGTGTGTTTGATCACTTTTTAGCTTTGGTTAAATGGAAAATAAATAAATAAATAAGGGAAATTTAAATAGGAACTGTCAAATGTTGTTGTCTAATTTGGTACTGAAAAGACCAAACATGATTTTTCTTTCAAAAAAAAGTTAAATTATATAGACAAAATAATTAAGAATTTGGTTGGTGTTGTTAATCATACATATTCTGTTGTTGTTGTTAGAACAATTAATTATGATTCAAATAAAAATATCTATCCTATCCATGACTAACTTGAATGTTCAAATCTAGTTGCTTGAATCTTATTAAATGCCAATTGAAAGACAAAAGAATTGAATGTCAATTCAACCCTTTAAAACGTATTTCTTTTTATGAAAGACTAATTAAATAATTTATTAAAATTCTAAAGAAAATAAATAAAAATCGTTCTGTATGGAAAATTATATAGCTTATGTCAAAAAAAAAAAAAAAAAAAAAAGACAAAGAAATTGAATGTCAATTCAACCCTTTAAAAACGTATTTCTTTATTGAAAGACATAATTTAAATAATTATTGAAATTCTAACAGTAAATCTTTCCATAAAGTAGCAAATTTTATCCCGTTACTGTATGGATGAACTCATAATAATAATAAGGATTGATGTAACAGAAAAATAAAAAATAGAAAATGAAAAAAAGACAAACATGCGCAAGTAAACAAAAGGATATTAAATGATGGATTCCAGCTGTGCCAAAGAATAAATTATTAGGGTCATCTCATAAGTATTTTGTGGTTATAAGAATTAAAGTGGAAAAAGCCATTAACAATAATACGCAGTTTGTGTCATGATTATGCTGAGATCATTAGTTCTATATTTATTATTACAGTGATAGAAAGGTAGCTACGTTGTGGAGAAGAATAGGTCATGTGCTAGACAAAAAAAAAAAAAAAAAAAAAAAAGCAACAACAGTAACAAAGTTAAATGTGGATTCCAGCTAGCAAGAAATTAACGTCTCTAATAATTTTGTGTTTAGAATTAAGGGAAAAAAGCAATAATCGAGTTTGACTATGTATATATTTATATTTATATACATAAAAGGTGTCGTGAAGATTGCAACAAGATTCCTTATGACATAGCTCCAAGAAACATTCTTTTATTGAATTTGTTTTCATATGAAACAATGGGCATCTAGTGCTCAAGCAAAGGAACGCAACAAAGCTCTACCAACATAATAAATTTCCAAATGTCCAATAGATATATAGATAGTAGAAATTGATCTAATAAAGATTTTTTGGCACAATGTTATTTGGCTTTTGACTTATTAAAGATCTACCTCTAGTATTTGGCACTAGCAAGCTAAAATATGAGGTGAAGAGACCAAATAATGTGGACAAATCTTGTCTCCACTATGATTTTCTGATTTTAGGGAGATACCATCATAGTTAGGTTTTAAAATGTAACAAAAAATGTTGACTAAGTAGAACCAAAAAAGGGTTTGAGTGCTATATCTAGTAAGAAATGTCAAACTCATGGACCCTCAAAAATGGATTTTAATTACCCTCTAAGATCCACTAAATCTCTCTTTTTTATTGAGCTTTTTCTTGGGTTTGACTAATTTAATACTACTATATTCATACAAAGATATAAACATTTAACTTTTTCTTTATAATCTATATATACACTATATATAAATTGCTAAAAGAGAAGACACTAACCCAGCAACCAAAACGCACATATGTAAGTGGGGCATGCGAAAGAAAGGCATAACAATGTCGACTAGAGTGCATGCATTGCAATTGCAATTTGGTGGATTGGGTGAAATTGCTTTGCTTTAGACTTAGACTTAGATAATAAGATCTGTTTTGTGATTGGTTATTTGAGATATTGTCATGCCTCAGGGCTTCTAATATGTATAAATGTGTATTATTATATATATAAATAATATTTCGTTGTCAGCAATTGTGGGAGAAGTGAGGGTGAGAAGGAGAAGGGTGGTTTTGTTGTTTGAGTTGTTGGATACAAAGATCGAGGATCAGTCTGAGTCTTTGGCCCCAAAGCTTAAGCATTTCAATGACAACAAAAAAAATTTGGAGATGTGATGGTTGGATACGGTATCGTTTCCCCCTAACAACCACACTGGTGATATTTGTTGAATAGGAAGGCATAAAATCACATCTTGGATAAGATTGGGGATTTTTTTTTTTTCTTTTTTTTTTTTTAACTCTTCTTTTTTCTTTTTTTTTTTTTTAAATGTGATTTGAAGTTTGGCCCCACATTGTGGTATAGAACAGAATTTAATGCGAAATGGAAGTGGTGATGGTACATTTATGTCAAGATTAAGAGTTCAGAGTGTCCTAATTGTCATTTTGGTGTACACTAGATGCACATTGCATGGTTTTCATCTAACGTCTACATTAAACATAAATTTTCTTAATTTCCCACATTATTTTAATTATTCAAAATTAACTATATATATATATTATATATTAATATATATATAACTTTTGGGAAAAAGTTTTGATAAGAATAATAGTTTTCGGGTGTTTTGTGTGGTGTTAAACCGGCTTAATAACAGATTGTACGACTATTTTTAGTATGGATAATTGGAACAATCATGTCCGAAGTTTTAAAACCAAGAAGGGAATAATTTTTCTATTCAAAGGAGAATGAAATGGGTTGCCAACTATAGAACTTATATGATACTTCTATAATGATGCGACCCCTTTCTTAGAAAGTCCTCGCTCATTGAAAACATTTCTTCGATCATACCTTTTGGAGAATTACAACAATTTTTGATTCTGACGTGAGTTGGCAGATGTAATGTGCATAGACGGTTCTTAGAAGGGTATGCACTGCAGACCACTTGTTTGACAAAGAGCTATAAAAAAAAAAAAAGGAAACAAAAGGAAAATTACACATATAGAAGTAGACTCGATGTGCTCTTAATAGATTAAATCAGCGTACGTTGATTGGAGTACTCATCTTCATGTTGTGAATGAACACACTCTTCTGTGTATTCCCAATTTATCTATAGTTGTATAACTGGAAAAAGTTTTGATAAGAAAATAGTTTTCGGTGTAACGGTAAAAATTAGTACACTTATAATATGAAATTGAAAATCATGAGTTTAAACCAGGGGAATAATTTTTCTATCAAAGAGAATGAATGTTGCCCTATAAATATAGAATACTTTATACATGATGACCCTTTAGAAAGTCCTGCTAAAACATTTCTCGAAATACCTTTTGGAGAATTCAACAATTTTGAATCTGAGGGCAGAGAAGCAAACGGTCTTAAAGGGTATGCACTGCAGTACATTTTTGACAAGACTATAAAAAAAAAAGGAACAAAAGGGAAAATACATAAGAATAAATCGATTCTCTTAATAATTAAATGTCTTGATTTGAAAATTATGTTGATGAACAACTTCTGTTTCAATATATATTGTACATCAATTAATTATTTAATAATTGTAAAGCCATTATATATATATATGTGTGTGTGTGTGTGTGTGTGTGAATTGTTAGTTAGGGGGTGAGGCCTACGTGAATCGAAGAAGCGTGTAAGAGAAAGCATAATTGAGGCATTAAAGATGAGATCGATGTTATTGTAACGTTGAATAAAATGAAGCTTGTAAAAGAAGAAATATGGAAAACTGATATAGAAAGGAGTCTGGCTGTAGTAGCTTTAATAGACAAGGTGTGTGCTCCAATTAAATTTGTGGAGAGGTTTTGGTCCTAATGGCGATTGTGATTATTTTGGATTCATCTAAAAACATGTGAGAATAATAAAAATTAAGACTTTTGCTTCCAATACAATCTATAAATTCCAACTCTGTTTATGATGTAGACATCTTCCAATTTTTCTTTTTCATTGCAAAAGCTGACATGATACCAACATTTCTACGATATTATCAAGATTCCTCAAGGATCTAATACAAGAATCCCTGCTTCTATACATATGTATCTATCTTCATAAATTTTCACTACCCTCCAACGACCTTTCTTAGATATGCACATGTAGCTATTCATGTAGCACTTGTAATATATATAGAGCCACCTTTTGCACATGATATCTATAAAGGGTAAATTAATTGTGAGGTTTGGTTTGATTAATGTTCTTGCTAATGTAAAGAACGGAGATTTTGAATTCATGTTGTCTCAATCACAAGAGTTATCACTAACACTGTATTATAAAGTATTTATAGGATTAATTTAGGGTAAGTAGGTATTAATTAAAAATGGATGGGTCATATTATCTCACGTGGAGACTGAGTTGCGGATGATGATTTCCAAAGAGTAAGCGGATATGTTGGTTTTAATTTGGAAAATGACAAAGCGTGATTTGAACAGTAGGGCATGGGATGACAGCTTCAGTATATGACACGGTTAAAATAAGGTTTATGTGTTTTTTTTTTTATTATTATTATTTTTTGGTATTATACATCACCTTTACAATTTTATACTTTCTTACATTTTGTATGTGCGCTTAAAAACTAATTTAAAAATCCCACCGTTTCCCAACCTATAGCTGCCCTATAAATCTCCTCAATCCTCACTCTTTGCTTAAGTAATTTGCTCCCTTTTTCTCAATAAACCAGAAGTAACAAGCAAAATAGAAATAGCGAAAAAGAGATAAAGATGCTCACAACAGAGAAACCCCGCAAGTGCCCGACCATGCCGGAGGTATAGAGAAGATTGATCTTTTTAATTTCTTGCATGTGGTTTATATAGTGATTCATAATTTCTCATTCCCTAGTTTCTTTGTTTCAGGTCATCGACGAACTAAAGAAAATGACGGACATAGGCTTCCCTATAGTTGCTATGAGCTTGGTTGGTTATCTGAAAAACATGATTTTAGTTGTATGCATGGGAAGGCTAGGAAGTCTTGAGCTCGCTGGTGGTGCTTTAGCTATTGGCTTCACCAACATCACAGGCTACTCAGTCTTATCAGGCCTGGCGATGGGGATGGAGCCAATTTGTAGCCAAGCTTTTGGTTCAAGAAACTTATCAGTAGCATCTCAAACTCTACAAAGAACGATTGTCATGTTACTTCTTGCTTCACTACCTATTGGCTTAATATGGGTTAATCTTGAACCTCTAATGCTATCCATCCATCAAGAACCTGATATAACCAAACTTGCAAGTATATATTGCCGTTTCTCCATCCCAGATCTTATTGCCAATAGTCTTTTACATCCTTTACGCGTATATTTACGTAGTAAAGGAACAACATGGCCATTAATGTGGTGCACTTTGATCTCCGTTGTTCTACATCTACCCATTACTATATTCTTAACATTTTATCTTCATCTTGGAGTACCAGGAATTGCAATTTCCACTTTTATCTCCAATTTTAATACCCTTTTATTTATTTTATGCTACATGTATTTTACTCGTGTTCCTAAAGATGGGGAGTCTCTATATGTTCCACTCTCACCAACCCCGCTGTCTTCAACTCCTTCAATAGGTGAAGAATGGGGAATTCTACTTCGATTGGCTATACCGAGTTGTTTAGGTGTTTGTTTAGAATGGTGGTGGTACGAATTCATGACAATTCTTGCTGGATACTTATCTGAGCCTCGCGTAGCTTTGGCAACATCAGCGATAGTGATTCAGACAACATCACTTATGTACACATTGCCTACAGCACTAAGTGCATCAGTGTCGACCAGAGTAGGGAACGAGCTCGGAGCAGGAAGACCAGAAAAGGCACGATTGGCAACCGCAGTAGCAGTAGGATCAGCACTAGTAAGTTCATTATTTGGCTTGCTATTAACAACTCTAGGAAGAGAAGCATGGGCAAGAGTATTTACAGAAGATGAACGAGTTCTAAAGCTAACCATGGTGGTACTACCGGTAATTGGATTATGTGAGCTAGCAAATTGTCCACAAACCACAAGTTGTGGGATTTTAAGAGGAAGTGCTAGGCCAGGAATTGGGGCAGGGATCAACTTTTATTCCTTTTACCTGGTGGGTGCACCAGTGGCCATACTATTAGGCTTTGTCTGGAAAATAGGGTTCGTGGGGCTATGTTATGGACTTCTAGCGGCTCAAGTTACTTGCGTAGTATCAATCTTAACGGTTGTATACAAGACAGACTGGGAAAGAGAGTTGTTAAAGGCCAAAGACTTGGTGGGAAAAAGTGACGCATTAGCACATGCAATAAACCAAACAGTGAAATGTGAAGAAGAAGGGGTAGGGTTTCTGAAAGCAAACCAGAGCAGAGCATGCACTGCTAGTTGTTGATTTTTCAAAAGTGAACAATCGAATAGAAACACAGAGATAGAGAGAGAAAGAGAGATTTTTTTTATGGAAGCAAAAGGTTCTAATTCTCAGAATCAAATACACAAAAGTACGGCTTTAACAGGACAAAAATTCAAACTAGACACTTTTCATCTTCATTATTTCAACTCTTATATTATGTTGTGCTGTTTCCCTTTGCCTTGTCTTTCCTAATTTTTGTCCCTTCTGTTGTTATGATCTCCATGTACAAAAAGTCGTCTATTCAAACTTCAAACCTTCCATTGTAAAAAAAAAAAAAAAAAAAAAAAAGGGTTTACATGTCGAAAGCCACCCCCGAGCTAGAGCTGATAAGCAACTGTATGTTTGTTCGCATTTTTCTCTATAGAGAGAGGTTGAACAATCGAAAGAACCGACACAGAGATTAGAGAGATTAAGACGAGATTTTTTTGTTTGCGAAGCAAAGCTTAGCTATTTGCTCAGAATCCAAATCACTACAAAAAGATACGGCTTTAAAAGGACAAAAAGTTCAAAGCTAGGAACTTTTCATCTCTCATTATTTCAACTTTCTTATATTATGTTTGCTGTTTCCCTTTGCCTTGTCTTTCCTAATTTGTCCCTTTGTTGTTATTGATCTCCATGTACAAAAGTCGTCATATTCAAACTTCAAACCTTCCATTTGTAAAAAAAAAAAAAAAAAAAAAAAAAAAAAAAAAAAAAAAAAAAAATCAAATGCTACTTTATTATGAGCCAGTTGTGTTCTCTTCCCTACTCTTTAATTTCTATGTCTTGCCTGCGGATTTTTTTTCCCCTTACGAAAACTCTCAAAACAATTTGATTTGCTAATGCTTAAAGCTATTAGAACCTTCCATTAAATTAACTGATACAAAGAACTTCTTGGTGGCTTTAGTAGGTATAAGGATCTATATTTTGACGTCTTCAAAGAATCCTTTGAAGAAAGCAATATATAAAATTAATCGTGTGAATTCATTATTTCTCTCCGGTCGGAAAGCCAAAATATAAATTACATCATTTACGACTTTGACATAAAGCTTAATTATTACTTTTGATTTTATTTTCCATATGCAATGGCCAATTGCAAATGGTTAAAATGGCAAAAGGAAGAGAAGTATGAACTTCTTTCTGTATTTTACTGCCACGCAATCATGACCTTTCCATATTTTAATACATTGAATATTTATTTTAAATTCTTTTAATTCCTTCCTATCAATTCATTATATTACCTAATGTGTTGCTCCACTACTGGTAGGTGTTAGCTAAATATGAAAACAATACATTTTAGGAAACCAACTCACATCAATGGAAAATTGGAGTTGGTAAAAAAAAAAAATGTTTGATTATTTAGAATTTTTGTTTTTTACAGTGTAAAAAAAATAGAAGTTGTAAATTAGAGCTTTGGGTAGAAAGGAATTCTTGCAGGTCGCCCATTTCTAGCTTGGGTCTAGCTTGAATTCTTCCGATCTCAAGTAGGATTTTTTTTTTTTTTTTTTTTATAAACATGTTTTTTTTTTTTTTTTTTTTTTTCCTCTCTCAATAAACATGATTTTGCTGATTAAAAAAAGAATTATATAAACTTCAAAGCAATATATTGAGCGTATATCTATTCATCATGTATTGTTAACAGTTGATCGTCATCTGTCATTTTTATTTGTAGTTTACCTATTATCATTACACCAATTGTCGTTATTAAATTTATTTTATATATACATTTCGCGTAGGTATCTTCTTAGCTTATAATCATTTAGAGTAAGCAAATTCCTTGTGCAAATCTGAGTGTGATGAATGTGCAACAATTTTATTCTAACACGACATTCAAGTGTATATAAAGAAACTATATATATACAGACAAATAACGTATGGTCATTTTCATTATCAAGGAACTTGATAACCATGTCTATTAATATTAATAAACCAAATTTTGATAACGAGAAAGTTTTGTAGGATGGTGATTGATCTTCATCAATTAAGGAAAAAGAAAAAATACCCATTTTGAATTTCATATTTTTGTACATATATATGGTTATAACGCAATGGATCTTGGAAAAATATAATTAAATTAACCATATAATGTGTCAATTGAGTGGAAAACCACTCATTAATTTGCCTACACTCCTTCAAAAGCAACCTTTTCTTAATAAATATGCTTGTCATTTATTACTTTGACGTATCTATCTATTTATAATTAAAGATCTCTTATAATCTCAGATATTATTTGTATTATGAATGTCTATTAATCATAATTAATAACTAATCAAAAAGATTAATAATGATGCATGACCCACTTATACATGTGATATAAACAACATTGTACCGAACCATATGGATCCTTGGCATCAACATGAAACGTGAAGTCCTTTCGCTAAAATATAAAGCACATCAAGACAGGCATCGGCTTGGCATGCCATGTGTAATTATGTATTTACCAGAAAAAAAGAAATTAAAAAATAAAAAATAAAAAAGAAAGAGAAAGCATATGCCATGCACGTGTGATACCACTTGCATGTCATGTAAGGTAGTATCTCGTTATCTCTATCAACAAGCAACTCGACATCACTGTCTGGAAAAGGTACTCAAATTCAAATTGGAATGTAATATAATGCATGAAGCATATAATTTCTCAAGGCGGTACTGCTCTGGTCCCTTATAATATCTAAGCCTGAAATAAATTTTGGGACGAAGATATGGCTTTTAGAACTCAATCTTTCTACTTAAAAAATCAACCATTCGTTTTTGAATTTGGGAAATATATAAAAGCAAAGACTGTGCTCCAATAGTAAATCTTTTGTTTCAGCAGAAGAAGAACCATGTTGATGGTCCAAATAGTACAAGAATAACCAGTTCTTGCTCCCCATATCCCCATCAATGGCCTTTTTAATTTCTTGTTTGTGTTCTTCTGCAATATTATTGAAGCTGGCAGTTGGATATATATACCAACTCATCACATTATTGATTATCCTGTTAGGTTTGTATATATACACAGACGCGAGACGTACAAAACTAAAGAAGAGTAGATAATCTCTTTATTGCCTTACGGGATAAGGCAACCGCGGAGTTTAAAAATGATATTAGTTTCATATTCAAAAAAAAAAAAAAAAAAAATGATATTAAGTTTCATATTTTCAAAAAAAAAAAAAAAAATAATTAGAATGCTCGGGCCAAAATTTAAAAAAAAAAAAAAGTCTACAATCAGTAATTTAGATAGGGATAGGTGAATTAGAAAATAAAATATTTAACAATATATGATTTGAATTTTGGAAAAACATTGATTCTTGATAAAAAGAAAATGAATATAATTACTTTGACTTTTTTGGGAAATTGAAAAAAAAAAAAAAAAGTAATAGAAATGCTCGGGCCAAAATTTAAAAAAAAAAAAAAGTTACATCAGTAATTTAGATAGGGATAGGTGAATTAAGAAAAAATAAAATATTTACAATCATATGATTGAAATTGAAAACATGATCTTGAAAAAAGAAAATGAATATAATTACTTTGACTTTTGAGGAATTGGAATAGGGTATGTTGGATTAAACCGAACACAACTTAATTGATTAAGAGATGTTAAGCCAAATGGTCAAAACTTGAAACAAAAGGGGTATAATTACTCTGTGTGCTGTTTTGATTTTCATGCATTGACTTATTCAAGAAAAAAAGAAGCATATTATAAAGTATTTATTTATTTATAAATTTGTTGAAATGAAATGAAAAATGACAAACGAAAGAGTTACACGTAGAAAACAAAAAATATGTAAACCTCCCTACATATAAGGATTTGGGGATGAACAGAAAAATTAATACGGAAAATGTTGTTATCGAAATAACCGGAAGCATGTCCACAGTAGCAAATACTGTATATGGTTGCTAAGGATCTAAGAAGACAACATTGTCAAATCAAAGAAATAACGTGATGATGTTTCCTCCATAATAGCAAATGGACCACCATTATTTCTCAATATCATTTTACCTGACGTAATGAACATTACACTTGAGAGACAACTATACGTACACGGTCCAGTATTTGTGAAAAGTTTCTACATTTCAGATCGTGGAGTATGTTTCTCAAATTATGAAAAGTAAAAAATTCAAATTTTGAATCGATCGTAAGTAGATTGATTTGTCTTTTCAATTATTTGAAAATTGGAAAGTCTCGAGTTTAAGTGTTCTCTCTAGATCACTAATTAATAAAAAAGTTTTTGAATCTCTTGAAATTTTCTTTTATATATATCGAGCTAAAAGGCTCAAAATCATGAATTACAAGTGAGAGTCGTTTTGCTCTAATATACAAAAAGAAAAAAAATCATTAGTCAATTTACTTTTTTGTACTTATACGTATGAGCCAAATGTAAATACATTTAAAAAGTGAGGGTTACGTATTTCCATCACCTAGAAAGACAAGTGCAAAGGATACATAACGTTTGGAAATGAAATTATGTGTAAATGAAACGTACGTGCATCTTTTATCCTAAATAAACTTAAAATGGAAGCACAGAAGGATATGTAAAACTTTGATAAAAGGAAAAGAAATATTTTATGCCTGTCTAATATGTTTTTGCCAATTGGGTTGTTTGATAAGAATACGGATTTAGAACTTGAGCATTATATTAATTTACAAAATTAAGAGGCACCAATCTAAAAAAGACACCATTACAGTAGCAATTAGGACAAGAAATAGCAGGATTCGTGCATTTAATTTGCTCCACAAAAAGTAGTTAACAAAATAAATAAAGGTAACGAGAATCATCATCTATATATATACATATATCATTTGACTATTTGTAATTTGATTGATCTATTCAACAGCGTAACGACTAACGAGTAAGAGATCTCAAGTTTAAATTTTTAAAATGTATATGTGTATATATATTTTGGAAATGGATGTAATTACATATTAAGGGTTTGCATGTGAATATTGCTTGGTTTGATCAAAGCATGCACGCTATAGGTGTCAGCAAGTTAGCAACTTGACTAGTCTTAGTCTTGTTTAAAAGAAAGATCTAGCTTTATTCATAAATTATGGCGAATAGCTCTCTCTAAGTGTCAATGGGTAGTTGAAAAGATTGAGAAGAAATGTTTGGCATGCGAAAAAGGTCAAAAGCAAAAGCTAGTACATTGCACATATGAATGTCGACAGAACACATCTTTATCAGCTTTCAATGGTGGTGAAAGATAGCCCATAGATAGAGTGATGTAGATACATCTATAATGAAAACAAACAAGGGAAGAAGAGGCTTAAAAAAAATAAAACAAGGGAATAAGAGGATAATTTTGTATTATTAAGAAGTTTTAACTTTAAAGCATATGTTAAGTCACAAAATATCTAACTGATAGTTTCCGTAGTACACTGTGTTTCAAAATAATGAATTGTCATAAATAATGAAAATTATATATATATATGATGAATTAATTGGAATTAGTTATATAAATTTTCTATATCCATCCCACTTTGTTCGTAACTACATCTACATTTATGTTTGAAAACAATAAATCTTTTAAATCAAATTTTCGTTCAATAGTTTTAAGTCAACCATTTCTGCGCTAACATGTTCTAAAATCAATGCATAATACTTGCAAACTAAAATATATAAAATTTAAGGAGGGATAAAGCTACGGTTTAAAGTCCGAGGATAAATATTTGAATATGTAAATGAAAAGGTAAAGTGGTGAAGACATGTTATATTTTGTTGAACAGCCGAGACTGAATCATTGTTTTTTTTAAGAGATGATGTTCATCCTCCCATTTAAGACATGTTATACAAATGTCCATACTCCCATCAAAATAGCTTCGCCAGTAGAATATAACTAAACCATGTCAAATGTTTTTCTCTTATTTTGCTCACAATTTATGCGCGGTTAAAAGAAAAAAAAGAAAGAAAAGAAAAACTTGTTTTGAGATGGAAATGCTGAGGGCCTCAAGCAATCGTTCTAGGTCGATCTGGGCCCAAGTCTTTTGCCCATTCAAGGAATAAATATGGGCCGGATCAACGGATCAAATCAAGATCCATCCTATGTTACCAAAGTAAAGCATAGGCCCAAAGTTAAACTAGATGGATCAAATGAAGATTTACCGATAAGCGTGGATTCAATAGAACCTATGCTCTCTTTTCCTTTTCTGAAATAGATTTATATGAATATTGCTAATAATTAGTTTATAGCGTCATTTTACCGGGAAAAAGAAAAATCATATATTCTTCACTTGCAAGATTTAACAATAGGGCATGTGTTAGCTTGCGATACGTTATAATCGAGTCTTCACGTTCCGATGGTCTTCTCTGAAGGAAAATATCTAAGCACGCAAGACTTTTACTTTTTCTTTCTTTTCTTCTTTTTTTTTTTTTTTCCTTATATATTATTGTTAGGTCGAACATCAAACTAATGGTACGTAGTAACTAGTTAGGTTCAGGAATTTGTTTCCTAGAATGGGGGCCATCATCATTGCTCTTTTGAACATTTAAACTATATAATCAACATAAAGTATAATAATCTCTTTAAAAAAAAAAAAAGAAAAACATAATCTATAATCATCATACTCACTAATTTTTTTGAAACTACTTCATTTTTTTATTTAATGTTAAATATTTTAATAATTTTTCGATCAAAATAATAATAATAATAGTTAATATATTATAAAAAAAAATAAAGATGGTCTTGAAAGGGTGATACCCTGAATTGACAAGGAAATAATTTGATTGGGAATTGTCATTAAAATTCACAAAGCATACATGCGTTATGGAATTTATACCCATTAAATAAAATTCAACTCCGAAAATATATTCCTTCGGGCACTTTCTTAATCTTTGATGAAAAATAAATAATTTTTTAAAAAAATTAAAAAAAAGGAAGAAGAACATCTCCATCATGTCAATTGTTCCCAAATCTCCGATCTGAAATCTTGCTTTTTAGTTCCAACGCAAGTATCGTGGACAAAAGTCCTTGCGCTGTTGCAATCACACACACAGGACAGGACTATGTTGTTTCTTCTGTTGTTGGGATTTATTTTAATTTAATTTAATTAGGATTATTAATAATCAAAGTTGATAAAATTAAGCTAGGATTAACAAAAAGTAGTGTCGTGTCGTGTCATGTCAACATCAATTGGGCCTCACTAGTTCCATTGTTTCCGAATAGGACCCCACTTTTTATCATTCTCATCACAACCACGTTGCCCAACAACTTCTTTTGATTCAAATCCTCCAGCAACATGGCCGATTATATTGGGACCCATCAAAGCCTAACTAGTAGGGCCAACTGAGTTGTTACTGGACCCCACTTTTGCTCTGCGTGGCAAAAAAAGACTTGGCCCCACTTTAGACCTTAATTAATGCCCTTTTCTCTCCTATTCTATGAGTTGTTGCAGGGTAAATAATGGTCCGTTGATAAATTATGTTTTAAGAGATAATTAATGAGTAAGAGTGATAATAATTAAGACAGTTGATTAATGAAAGCATTAATGTAATGAGGAGTAATACCGCGGACAGGTGGCAAAACTGCCACCTGTGCTGAGAAGCGCCGGCTTTATTATGAAAGAATCTCTGCGTCTCTGTCTACTGAAAATATTTGATAGTGATCTTTATTATATTCATTTAATTATTATTGTTTTTCCTTAAAATAATTTTGTTTTTTTAAAAAAAAAAGAGAGATTAGCAGATCAGAGCGTAGAGGGATAGATAGAGTTGGAATTGGAAAAGCAGAGCCGAGGGGGTGTTCTAGGGATGGACACGTAGTCCTGTTCTCAGTTTGTACCACCTGGACAAAGCACTCTTCTTTCTTTCTTTGGTTTACTTTTGCCTCTCTATAGCGCATTTAAAAGCTCCATAATAATCTCCCTCTGTAAGTAATAGTGAATTACCTCACTTGCGTGCGTACGTCAAGCAAAACTACTTGCTCTATTTATCCAACACGTGTTACTTTTTATCTACTTTGCGCAGCTTTCCTTCTCTTTTTTATTTTGTCCTTCTCTTTGCATTATTCAAAACAGGTCCACCGACGCAACAAATATTTTGGTTAAATTTTATTAAATCTATGTATATCAACGGACGTTAGGATGAGCAAACAGTCTTGATGATTATGTTTCTTTTCCCATATCTATGCTTATTAAGTTGTAAACTATGGAAATGCTGAATTCCAAGAATGGACGAGCAAACAGTGGAAGACGATGGTGGTTCTTGGGATACCGGTGGCTGTAATGCTTACATCAATTAATGAGTTTTTAACTTTTATGTGCGAGTGTGAGTCGACAGACGTGTAGGATTTCATCTCTCGATGATCTAGGTCTACAACACTTATCGTTTATTTGTTGATAAGCATGAAAAAGATATGAAAACAAAAGCTCCATATGTCGTTTGTGTTTTATTAAAATTTTTCCTTATTCCTTTCTTTCTCATCACTTATAGTCAAAGAGGTTTAAAGAGAGACTTTGTATTTTTGATGGTAAGTTTTATTGACTCCCTCCATTGTTTAAGACAGAAGGCGTGCATGCATTTGCTGCCTATGGGCTAGATGGTCAAGATTAGGGTGTATTTCAAGAAAATAACTATCCAACTTCTTAGTGTAAATTATTGAAACTATTGAAAAATGGGATAAATGCATGCAACATTTCTCCATCCTATGTGTCTCATTTTCAAATTTCTATCATTTTAGTCTCTTTTAGACAGTAGGGTATAAAGATCTTTTACCTTCTCTGAAAGTGAAATTTCTATAGATCGAGAATTAAGTTCGTGTACCATCTAAATTAAGACTTGGTTGGTTTTACTTTTATTGTCACTTTTTAAATAATTAAATAAAAAAGCATATCTTTAGGTACATTCTTGAATTAGTTATTAATGTTTACTTTTCTTATTCTTTTTCTAGCCTTGTTTTGGTTGGAGAGGATGGAATATGTATCATGATCTTGAACCCCCTAAATAATGTTGATTTATAAGTTTGCTTGCAGACAGCTTGTGATCATATTCACATGCATTGTTCGGATAGAATAGAAGCATTTGTTTATATGTAATAAGTTAATTAGCTTATTAATTTAACTTTCTATATTATCTTTTACTAGCCTTTGTTATTTGTTGGAGAGGAATTGATGGAATATTGATATCATTGATCTTTGACCCCAAATAATGATGATTATTTAAAGTTTAGCTTGCAGACAAGTTGTTGTCATATTCACATGCATTGTTCGAGATAGAATAGAAGCAATTTGTTTAATTATTAATAAGTTTTATATATATAGTATATATATATATATATTTATATAATATATAATAAAATTAAAATAGAAAAGGAAGGCAATGGCAATATATAATAAAATAAAATAGAAAAGGAAGCAATGGCAACCATACCAAAAGAGCGTCATTTGGCAAATAGAAAAGCAAATTTATTACTCCGAAAGTAAAACCAGCCAAAACTCTTTAAACTCGAAACCTGTATCCCCGGGACCCAACCCAAAATGTAAGAAACGTGTTTTCAACGCGCGTTGAAGTGCGAGTGCGTGAAAAAAAATACTGAACTGTAACGTACAAAATTAACGGAAGAAAACAAAACAACAAACAAGAAAAGGAAAGTAAAAAATGAATGAAAATAGAAACCTCAAAAGGGGTACGTGGCAGTTAACAAGCACTAGAAGTCAAAACGTTCGCTACGCTAATCGTCCTGTGTACTGCTCTCCTCGGCTGTGACTGGACCCACCAATCTCCTTCCCCTTTGTATCCTCTTCTTCTATTTATTTCCCTTAAATTCCTCCACGTCTCCCTCACCTCCAATGCAAAAAACCGCCTCCGATACCATCACCTCCGCCACAGCCACCGTGGAGTCGCCCCTGTCTTTTCTTGTCTCCTCTTGAGAGAGAGATTCATTTTAGGGGTTTATAAAAGGAGAAATTTTTTATAATGAGAGATGGTGGGTTTAAGTATAGTATTGGAAGCACAAAAGGGCGGTGTTAACATGAAAACTCCACAAGTGATCAACAAAGCTAATATGGTCATCAATAAACCATCTTCTTCTTCTTCTTCATCTTCTTCAACCTCTTTTTCTGCTAACTCTTCTTGTTTTCCAGTCCCAACTTTTCTGGAACATTGCTTTCTTTGTGGACAAAAACTCTTGCCTGGCAAAGACATCTACATGTACAAGTAAGAAAGCTCCAGTTATTCCTTTTCTTTAAATATTCAGATCTTGTACTCAATATTAGTCCAGATTTTACTCGTTAATATCCAAAAGATTGGATCTTTTCCCGTTTTCTTTATGTTGTTGTGTGGTTTTCTATTAGAGCTTGTGACGTACTTTAATGGGCATGTTTTAAATTTTCTGTTAAAAGCTTGATTTGTGTGTTTACTTTTTTTTTTTTATAAATTTGCAGAGGAGACACAGGTTTTTGTAGCGTGGAGTGCAGGGATAGGCAAATATTTATGGATGAAGAGGAAACACTAAGGAAAGAGAACTGCTCACTGGCTGCCATGAAACCAACTGCTACCTCTTCTTCTCCTTCTTCTTCTTCATCATCTTCGTCTTCTGCTTCTCGTAACCGCAAAACCACCAGAAACCGAGCGGGTGGTTTTGCATATTGACAGACATATAGAAAGACTGCGAAAGAGAAGGAACTGAACAATGGTTCTCTTTCCTTTTTTTTTTTTTTTTTTTTTTTTTTTTTGTTTCTCTTTCCTTTTTTTTTTTTTTTTTTTTTTTTTTTTTTCACCTTCCAATTTTTTTTTTTTTTTTTTTTTTTTTTTTTTTCACTTCCAATGATTTTGTTCAGTTTTAACCTCGCATATTTTCTGTAATGACTTCGATACCCTCAGTCTATCGGTTTTTTTTTTGCTACCTGGTATGAAGCCAAAGCGCATTCAAATTTTCAGTCCAACGTATGTATGGGAGCCCATGGTTTACTCTTTATTGTTTCGTCATTTGCTCCATAAACAATTTAAAGGACGGTTGAAAGTATCATTGTGGCCCTAATTATATATATATATACACGAGTAATGCAAAATGATAGTATTATATTAGTTCATCAATTATGTATACTAGCACATGATATTTTTTTCTGGAATCTTTCGATAAATTAAAGATTAAATTCAAGAATGTTAAGGTTCATGAGAGTTAACATTTTCTTGGAACAGGCAAATGTTGTTTGTCTGTTCACTCATTCAGAAGTTAGATTCTTGTGGTAGAGTGTAATTTGTGCTGAGATTACCCACTGAGAAAAAGGTAGAATTTTGCTGGTGAAGAGAGCTGTGAGTAGCGAGTGAATCAAGAATTGACACTCCATCGATAAAGAAAATTTTTTATGGCCCCCATGCCATGAGCTACTGATCAAAATATACCATCAATGGCCAAAAAGAAAATAATTGAGTTTCTTCTGGATACATAAAGGGTAAGGTTGAACGGGTGAATCTAATATATGAGTGTAGTTTGTTTGTTTGTTTGTTTGTTTGTTTGCAGCAAATAAGAATACTGTCTCGAGTGAGGAAATTTGGTCCTTAAACGCTTATTAGATTCTTGGGTGCCCATTGTTTTTAAGCTTCCGCCCATAGAGGCAGGTATATATAACATTTGTGTTGAATGAGACTACTGAACTGACCAACGACGTATCCATAAATTAGGCAGTGGAGAATTTTGTTGCCCTTTAAAAGACTTTCCAGAGTGTAAAGAGATACGGTAGGGTGCTTTCTTTTTTATATTTCTCTGAAAGTTATAAATAATACAATTTGACGTATTTATTTATTGATTGATGTTAAAGCAAATATACAATGCATTAAATTTTTAGAATATGAGCTTCATGTCTTAATCTGGTTTGTACAGTAAGTTTGCTATTATAATATTGAATTACGATTATAGACCAAAATATTTTTATTTTCCACTGAATTTTCTAATCCCATCGTGATTAGGAAAGTGGCTTTTGAAGAAAACAAACTAGTTCTAACAATTAATTACTCTTAAAAAGCGATTCAATGCCCGACGTATTTCATATTTATGGATTCATAAAGTAATTAAAAAAAAAAGTGAATTTCGTATCGATTTCAAGAACTCGGTAGAAGGTGGAGAGGAAAGTTATAGAAATGATTTCTTAAAAACGCATGAGGGAAGGGAATCAATAGCATAGAATCTAATACCGTTTTTTTTTTTTTTTTTTAAATGTGGGCATGCAGGTTTGAAAGAGTTGGAACAAAAGAAAGGGAAGCACAGGAGAGTGAAACAGAGATGGGCGAAGGTACTAACATGGAATAAATAGGGTTTGCCACTTACTTGTCTATATATGGTGCTACCATCCACAAATCCTCCCCTGGAAAGGGACAGTTAGGTTCTTGTTTGCGTACCCTCCCACAACACAAGAATGTAATTTTTATATATTCAAATAGAGATTGCATTTCAGACAAATTTGTATTTTGCTACCTGTGCCCAGAATTTCCTTATTAAAAAGTCACCGACAGTTTCCGTCCTACATTATCTTAGCATTCAGAATTTGTATTTACATTATCTTGCATTTCAGAATTTCTTTAAGAAAAGATATGTGGGGATTTTTCCAAGATGGGATTGCAATTAGTGAGTCTCTAATCTTTATTAATACATGGTATTTACACTTTTAGAGGGTATTCTTGGAAGGTGGAATTATTCCTCAAGATGCAAATGTTACTGTGGAAAGAGTGAGAGATTATTATTATAATAATAAATTGGTAACTCAACTTGCAAATGCTTGAAGCTGAATGTTAAGGTATTTATTTGAAGTCTGTTGATCAAATAGTAATTAACTTGAAATGATGAAAAATTGTACAGGCACAGAATTATCAATTTATTTTCAAACTCTACATCTAATATTTATCCATTTGTCCTAAATAAAGTGTCATATAATATTCTTCGTGTCGAAATATAAATCAGTTTTATAAATCCAATAAATAATATTTTTCCAATACTATTCTTATTTACATTAAATAAAACTATCTTCATAAGTTATTCATAACCCTTGATTTTATTATAATTTAGAGAAATTAATTGCTTACTTAATTCCGTGCAAAAAACCTTAAACAACAAACGTAAAGAAAGTGGAGACATAACTTAATGATAAATGCATATACGACTTCGAGAATAAATCCGAATTCGAATACTCTCTTCCCAATACTCAAAAAAAACAAAGAAAAAGAAAGTGGAGGTCTATGCTGATCTTGGATTTTCTCTGCTCCCTCTAGAAAAGGTATTCCATTCATAGTTCAGATTATGCAAAAGCATTTTATCAAGTTCTTTTTTTTTTTTTTTTTTTTTTTTGCCAAAAAGCATTTTATTCAAGTTCTTTTTTTTTTTTTTTTTTTTTTGGGAAAAGGCCACAAATGAAAACAGATTCAATCCCCACATGCCACAAACAAGAGTTCACTATATTCTACTGGGAAAATCTTGATGAGGCAAAATTTTTTTTTTTTTTTTTTTTTTTGGGAAAAGGCACAATGAACAGATTCAATTCCCACATGCCACAAACAAGAGTTCACTATATTCTACTGGAAAATCTGATGAGGCAAAAACAGCAGCAGCAGCAAAAGTTGCAACAAGAACTGAAGCAAAAGGGAACACGTAAAACAATTGGCGTAAAGACCACAATTTCATATCCAAAGTTCAAAAACATTTCGAGTAAAGTTTAGATATACAAGTTGGGCACAAGAATCTCTGGCTAGTTTTTGTATGCCAGTAGATTTTGTTAATAGATACAGGCACTAACTATATAGCATCATAACCTTCAATGTTTTAACACCATCTTTGTGATTTCCATCATTCGTCAACCAGACTTGAATAGCAGAACTGCTTTCTGGTCCAGATAAAAATAAACAAAGTGGTTTGTCTCATGGGTCACATATGAACCTGTGCATTTAGAGGAAGAAATGAGAAAATAAGATTTCTGAATATAAACTTTTAATATATTTGCCATTATTTATCAAAACAACATTAATAAATATGGACTATGAAAGCAATTTCTTTCTAAAACGAAATTAAGGGAAAATCCAAAATATATAATTAACTTTTCTTCAGACCTGACAGTAAAACATAGAGTGTGAGACCAAGATTGCACTCATCTCAGCAACTGACTACCTAAGTAACTCCAGACAGATTCTGAAGTGGCCATATCAGTATTCAGGGCGGAGGTAATCCTATCATCAAAATCACTAATCCTATTAAAATCATGCAGTAATGCTTGCCATTCAGTGGTTAAAGAGAATTAGAGAGCAAGTAACGTTTAATTAATCAGAACCGAAATTACTAAGCCATAGCTCATTGCATCCCAATTCCCAAATATGCTAATGACTTACTGGTGCTTTTTTTTTTTTGAGTTACTTTGTTAAGTATGCCACCTTTCAAATAATGATGAACAAAAATTTCTCTACTGAAAGTATTAATTTGAGAACCATGGCAACATTAGCATCTGTAAGAGAATCATGCAGTTCTTAGCTTGGTATGGCACCTAGCAGTGGAGAACAAATAAATTTCCCCTTTTTTCAAGATCAAAATTGCTTCATCCTAATATAAAAAGCCTAACTACTGCCTATTAATATTTTCAGTTTTCCACCTACATCCATTGAGTTCCATTCATAGCTGGAAATTAATCATATAGTTATACACGTATCCCGAAATGAGTTAATCATATAGTTATACACGTATCATCTTATTTTTTTGATTCATTTAAACCATTAGTTCATCAAGCATGCAACTCTAACTTAGTGTATAATGACAAAAATCACTCCCTCCAATGACAGGACCAGCTTGAGCAGCGTAGAAGCATTCGCGTTATTAAGTTTAACAGACAAGTAATATTTATGAACTCGTTTATTGCCCAACAGAGGAACACGTTGAGCTCTTTGTTTCTTGAGATGTAAATTCTATTCTCTCTAATTTGGGACATTCGACAATATTCAGACTCAGATACTAGAAAGAGCCAATATTAAGCAGAGGTTGACTCTGGGTTAAAGTATGTCCATTTCTTGGCTATCTCAATGGTAAACACCCATTCTAACTATCTCCAACAACCAGTAGCTAATAATCACCCATTCAAATATTACAACGTGATTGATTTACCCATTAAACCGGATATTGCCATTCTGAGCTCCGAAAAAAAAAAGAGCTGTTTTTACTCAAGTTGAACAAAGAAGTGGAAAACGGAAACAAAGGCCAGATGGTTATAACAAAAATCGACTAACATTTGCAGAGTTTACAGAAGACAGATGTAATTAAATAACGTCTAATTCAAGCCTAGATCTATATATCCTATTTTTTAACTAGAGCAGAGCATCACTCGTCCTGGTAGTAATTAACATAATCGGAAACCGAAGGCCTAGAAAATCACCACATGACCCCCAACATATAAAAGTATATATGCATCAAATCTGAACATAAAAACAAAAGAAAAATCCCCAGAAATGGAAAGAGAGCTGAAATGGGTTTACCAAAATTCCGACCAACGATGCAATGCCAAGTGGGCCCATGCCTCCTATCGAACTCCTTCTTTATGTGCTCCGCAACATCCTTCTCTACATTGTGCTTCTCGAACGCCTAAAAACCACCCGAATTTAAAAACCCACAAAAAAAATTTGAAAAAATAAAGAGAAATAGAGGGAATTGAGTCAAATAATCGAAACGAAACAAATAAATAGAGCTTAGTGAGTAGCAGAGAGAAGGAGCTAACGGCGATGGCAATATCGACGGCCTCTTTCTGCATGTCATCTTTCATGTCGGCGTTCTTGATGATGATTTTCTTGGCGGTGGGAGCTATACCCGGAGAGACTTTCCGATCATCTGATGTAGGTTTGCCCATCAAACCGCCGGTGATGCTTCTCTTAGGTTCTTCGGTGCTCATTATTTTTTGGTTGGTTTGGTGGCTTTTCCTTTGAGATGAAGGTATCGCGTTCTGATTTAGTCTGAAGTGAAAGAAGCGCAAACTCTTCTCTCTACTCTGAGTAAGAAAGAGAGAGAGAGACAGAGTGTGTGTGTGTGTTTTTTATTGTTTGATGATTTTACTTTCCAGTCTTTGCTTTGGGTTAAATGAGGATGAAATTGCTTTTATTTCTTTTCCTTTTTACTTTTTACGTAAAAATACGTCGTCGTTCGTACGTTTGTTTTATGGAGAAAGGCCCAAAGGATAACTGGGCTTTGTATTCGGACACCTCAAGTATAAAGTAATATCTAAATGGGTTATTCTTACCTCTATTGGGCCGGGTTTAAATAGAGCGTAGAATATCCCAGTACTCGAATGACTTATTTGTGGATTTTTGTCTGACTTTTTATGTTTTTTTTATATTTAAACGAGGTGTTCAGACCTGTATTTATTAGAGACAGTCGATAATCAACTCAATATAAATTATAGTAATCAATTATGCAAGTGCTCTTTATTATTGATCTATCCTATTCGGATTTTTGTTCACTATTCATTATTTGTCATTTTATGATAATAAATGGCATGGGGCTTGAATTTTTGTCAAAAGAGAGAAATTTGCTACACTGATCTTATGTAATTTGTAATATTCACAAGAGCACTTTCTAATTATCAAACAATCTAAAATTTCAATAAAAGCTTTCAAACAAAATGTTCAATTTCACAGTTAAATATAAATAATAATCGAAGCAATTATTTTCAAGGTAGAAGATCAAACAGAATTCGGATTTTGATGTTAATATATTGATAAACCAAATGGCAAACAATCTTAACAGAGTAAAAGGAAAAACAACAAACAATATAAAGTAATACAAAAACAAACAATATTAGAAACTAAACCCTAGTCGTCTCCCTCTCCATCTGGCTCTTTCTTTTTTGTATTCTGTATTCTTATAGGTTTTGTCTTATAGATTGTTAGTATGGTTATTAATTTCTCTCTCTCCTTTCATGGGGTTATTCTTCGTTATTGAAAAGTTTTTATATAGATCTTTTATTTATCTGCCAGTTCAAAATACAAGATGGATTATTAATTGCTTACGGTTGGAGACTATAAATCTTCAAGTTCATATAAATTTCTTTTATCAATAGAGTTTGATAGTGCGGCTTATTCTTCCTTTAAAGTTTGATATATTAACAAGTTTCAAAAAATAATGTTCAGAACGATATTATGTAAGGTTTCTTTTATCATCCTATTTGAAATGGACCAATTTTTCCTCAGAGTAACATCTTCTCCCAATATCAAGAACACCTCCAAATAGAAATTTTCATTTTTCTATATTTATATTTCTTATTCCTATAGAAATATTATAATGTACTAACTTATATTCATTATTAATGAATAGTTAAGTTTAAAAAAAAAACAAAAATAAACAATACAGGCTAAATACTAAAACAAACAATACAAAATAATACAAAAACATGAAAAACTAACCAAATAAACACAGCAAATGTAAACCAGATAAAGAATTTACAATAAATATCATAAAATCTCCATTATCACACTTTCAAATTTTTTTTTTTTTTACTTTTTCTTCCACGCAACAAAGTAAAAGGCATCTTGTCTGTATCATCATCTGCATGTTTAGCGTCATTTTCCAGGAGAAGCAGAGAGAAGTGCATTAAGTACTTAGACTGATGGTGGTACTTCTCGGCCTCATATCATTCGTTGTTGCTTGATTAGCCAAACCTGTTTATGCATCATCGAGCTTACGGCCGTTACCGACCGGTGCTTCATCATTAGCAGTTGGAACTTGGAAGTGCATAATGATTCTTCGAAAATGCGATCAGCTCATTATGCATACTCACTAGGATTGTTTTCGTGCCTGAAGTGGCCATGAGTATATGAAAGCAATCTTCAATGTCTAGATATACAAAATTTTAGAGAAGAAATGAATAAGCAGAAATAGCAACCTTCAATGCCTTTTGAAATGATAAATTTCGAATAAAAGCTTTCAAACGAAAATTTTCTTTTTTAACAGGGTATTTCTGACTTTTCGTAAAGGATGTGGAGGGCATAAATCCTGAACTAATACTATTAAAAGTTTTATCTCAGTTGTAATTTTGTCCTACCTATGTCTCATCATCGGAGTCCTGCACAACTCTATCACTCTTTATTCTTTTTCCATTGGGAAAAGCGCATGCATCTTCATCATCAGATTCCTGTGCAGCTTCAGGACTATTCATTGGAGGTGACAAACCTTTATCTGATTCATCGCCTTCATTGTCTTCGGAATCTTCGTTTGATCTGTCCGCATTTGCATCCTGGCTTTCTTCGTGATCTGCAGCGTCTTCTTCCTCTTTCCTGGGATCTAATATTCTGAAATCCCTGGAGGTGCTACGCTTAGCATGCTTCAGTAAATTGACTTTGCATGCCTTGCTGAGCCGGATAAGATACTTCTCATAATCCTCTATCTGAAAAATCAGATCAGGAATACATTTATTCTCCCTCTTGATCTTGTTGATAATACCCTTAGTCTTACGATTTTCTTGTTGTTCCTGCAAGTACAATATCATAGAATCTGAAATGAGCAAGAAATTTTTTCAAGATAAACAAATATGAAATGCGGTCATTGTTTGTATGCGCGATGCAGAAAACATAAACAGTTATGTAATAATCGAGGATTATACTTTTTGCAATTCCGCAACAAATGTATAAAGAGGAACTGTCAGCTGCTTGCAGGTTATTTCCACAAGCCTCTGGAATGTTGGACTAGGTATCAGTTGTTTGCATCCCCTAGGAGCAATTCTGAGCCTTGAAATCTGAGCCAAATGCTTGTAAAACTTCGCAATCAACCTCAGTAGATGTTCTGCTTGAGGGTCTGCAATTATTTTTTTAAAAATAAAAACATATATAACACATGAAACGGAGAATAAAGACAATGTAAATTGAGTATTTACCCTTGAGTCTCATTAGAACAAAGGAAGACAGCACTTTAACCGCTGCTTCAGCCCTTGCGTAGAGATTTTCATCAACTGGGAATCCAGAAGCATGTTCCCCATTCTGACTGAGATGAATGCTTTTGTGCATAACCATAGAGAATGTCTTTAGTTTTTTAATGGTCCAATCCATCTCAGTGATGACTGCTTCAATTGATTTCAGTATGCATGCACTTATAGTAGTTGTTGTTGACCGATTTATGATCGGGTATGATTCAGACATCTCTGGAGGGTTGTTGTTCTCCAATCCAATGAATCCCGTGACTTGTAGTAGCTCCTTAGCCATATGTTGAGCCACAATTAAATCATCTGGAGGAGAGCTTAAAGAGACAGCAAGTTCTGCGACACTTCTTGCAACCTTGGAATTCCTTATGCCATTGCTTTTGCAGACATGAATGCCCCAAGATGCACTAGAACTTCTCCATTTTGAGGGCAATTTTTCACCGACCATCAACATCATTTCACAGAGAATCTGGAATCAAATGGAAGGTTAAATAGCACAATTTTCAAAATTCAATACAATTCAGGATGGCAAGCATAAAGTTCTCTAAAAATTGCACATCACGAGACATCAGATTTACCTCAATTTCATGATAAGATGAATGTCCAAGTAGCTCAGTGAACAGTGGCCTAAGAATTTTGATAATGAATAAGACTTTGATTCTTGTCTGTTGATCATCAATCCTGGAAGCTTCTTCATATTCTTCATCCAATTCATGATTGAGGGTAGAGACGGATAACAAATCTTCAAGCAAACCAGTTGACTGTGAATTCTTCACACTAATTATAGTAAGTTCTTTCAAACACAATAAGGCTGGATATAAATGCTCCTTTCTGTCCTCAAAATCTTTCTTTCCCTTCATTTCTTTTTTCTGATCTTTTGCAAACTTTATAAACAAGCAAATTAGTTTCAGCAAAGGCAATCCCATTGATTTGATTTCCCCATAAATTAAAGTCTTTAACGGATCTTCTTTTCCTCCAGTGGGATAAGACCTTAGGTGACGGAGAGAACTATTCAAGACAAAAGAAATAATCTTAACATATTTCAATGTCTCCCTCGAGGACAACTTGCTATGGTTCTGAGAAGCTGCAGAACTTTTAGAGCAATCATCATTGCATACACTCAGTGCTGTTTTCATTAGCTGGCAGAGACTTGAAGTTGCCAAGAAAGGAATACGTTCTTGAGTCAATCGGTTGTTGCCGAAAGAAATATTAGCCGGCATATCAACAGCAGTCATCCGTAGATTACCTCTTTTGAGACCACAGCTTTGCCTTGCACATCTATACTTTTCTAGCGATTCATGAAAGTTAACTAAATCAAGAATTTCCTTTTCAAGATCTACCCTCTTCAAAGCTGTCGCTTTCTCCAACTCAGTGGCAATAGTATTCAATACAACTTCAATAATGCCTGATAAAACCAATGCACAGCATTTTCCTCTCTCTTCTACAGATGTAGAACCAGAACCCTGAGTGGGACTAAGAATATCTGATCTAGCATGAAGAGAAGGGAAGTAGTAAGCAAAATCTTCGAAACCAAGAGAATTAAAAATATACTAAACCAGTACTTGTTTTGTGAAACTGCTCGATCAACGTAGTCATCTATAGCTATTGCCTGCCATCCATGGCAACCAGTTAAACCCATAATTTAGCTCCTTTTTATATAATTTGGTCTCATATACAACAAAACAGTAGAAAATAAGTCACGTTCTCATAAAATGATTCCCTTCAGAAAATGTTCTTGACAAACAAGTTGTTTTGCATGAAAGAAATGAAGCCTTACAAAATGCCCGAGTTATTAATGACTCCATACATGATGCTTCAACAAGTCCTAAAACAAAAGAATTATATTGCTAGGAAAAACCAAACAAACCTTCAAAGTTTCCCTTCCTTAGAAAATTCCGAATCTTCACCAGAGCCTTGGAGAACGACTCGCCAGACATATTTCTTCCTACCTGCGGCAATAACAAATAAGGATGTACCCAGACCATCAAATCTTATCATCCTACCAGTGAAGTTATTTAATTTCATAAAATTACTAATACCTCATTCTCTTGAGATAGGGAGAATCCAAAACATGCCCATGGGGAATCTAGATGATCAGTTTTATCATGCGGTTGAAGAAGTAGGATCCAAGAAACGCAGGATAGAAAGCAATCTAGAGGCTCTTCAATGCCAGCTTTGCCACCCTCTGATTTGACACAGTTACTAATTCCACATTGAACATCATCATCCTGCTCGTAACACAATTCAATGCCAAGCACAAGCACAGACTTTATTTACTTGTGTACCCTAATTAAAATCCAGGATTAAATGAGAATCTTATAAGTTAATAAATTAAAGCCAGATTATCTCCTTTTCCAAATTGGATATAACAAACTGCAAGCATTGCATATAACACAGTCTCAATAAATGGAATTCCAATTTAATATGACCTTTATAATGAATCCATCTGAACTGATCAACAACTACCTCCTTGAAAAAACGAAGGAAGTGAGGCAAGAGAAAATCAAATACAGCTTTCCCACATGCTGGATCCACCAAGACAAGCTTCAAAAGACCATGATAAATGGCTTCCCGCACTCTTGTCTGAAGACATCAATTAAAATACCATATTCAGAGACAGTTCAAAATTGCAAATTAAAGAAAATGAACAGCATGTCTAAAAGTTATTAAATATGTCACCTGGTGATAAAGACATCTTTGCAGTAGACCACTCAGCTCTAGAAAAAGATCTCCACCAAAGCCGCAAGGTATTTCAGCTTGCTGACTGCAACTTGCTTGGCTCGATGAGTCTCGAAAAGAAAAGAAGCCGTCTCTCTTGGATTGCTTTTCTGCCAATATAACGTTTATAATAGCATTGGTTGCTGCAAGACGAACTGCATCTTCTCGTCTGAACATGGCCTTACGAACAACCAAAATGGTATAGTCCTACCTTAAATGAAAAACACGGAAACTAACATTTTAACCGGGAAAAAGAAAAGGTAAAATGGAAAGCATTAGAAAATGCTTCTAATTCTATACTGTAAACACCCACATAAAGAGCTGGACATGAAAAAAAAAGTAGAATTCCTTGTTGTATATATACATCATACATTCATTTTTATTACATAATAAGAAACAATTAATCATTGAAGTTCTCTGTTCTTGAATTTTGAAGGTTGAACATCATAGAGAATTTACCCGAAGATCACGGTTAAGTTTGATGAGAGGCACTAGAGCAGCAACAAGACAAGAGGCAATATTTCCATGCATGAAAGTGAAATAATCCAATAATTCCTTCAGGCGAGAAACATGTTCCAACATTGGGCAAGGATAACTTTGAACCAGACAACAGAGCAGTCTACACAAGATGGTTTGATGTCACTCGCAATTTTAATGCAAACTTGACAAAAAGTTCAGCAGCTATGTGCTATAGAGTTACCGTGTGATCAGTATGCCTTTTTCTGGCTTCAAAGAAAGGATGCGAAACTTGCATTGCTCAATAATCTGGAAAATGTTGGCAAATTAAGTACTGTTGCATATGACATTTAAGTCACGGAAAAGACAAAAGAGGCCTTAATCAATTACTTGCAAAAAACTAAAAAGAAAAAGTATAGGCAAATTTGTTTTGATTTTACAAATTCCTAATTATCCAATAGAAAAGAGCATATGACATGAAAATGAATCCAAGGAAAGAAGTCTGATTCTAAAATCAACAATTTAAGAGATTCTAATATAGAATTCCTTCTACAATTTCATTTTAACAAAGACGGAAACTATGAAAAGAAGTGAAAGGCAGTCCATATTCAACCATCTAATTGATATTTTGGATGGTAAATAAAATAACAAATAGTTATGCGTAGAGTTGGGGTCTTCTATAATTAAACAAACTGGAGCACTTATGAGAGCTATATGCTAATTAAAAATCATTTTGCTGATAGATGCAAGGATCTCTTCACTTGCAAAGAACCCTGTTTCAACAATAAATATGATAGAAGTGAAGATCAACATGATAATGAATCAAACTTCCCTACATCTTCTTGCACAAAATGAAATACTAATAGATTCGAGATTTCTCATTCCTAATGCTAGGACTTTTATCATACTTGTGCATACCGTGCCAGGTGCATTCAGTCTCTGGCCTAGCGAGTGAAAAGAACATACATAAGCAGAATGAAGATACCCCCAGTACTTTAGAGGGAGCGGAGGGGGGTGAAAGCAAGCATGCATATCAAGCATATTTTTTCGCTTTTTGCCACAGAACATTTCAAATTTTTTCCACTAGTGAAGAGTTATAACCACCTCATTTCTTGCCATATCATGGACCTCAAATAGAGTTTTCAGCAGCTGAACACTAAGATTCTCAACTCCCAAAATACCATCAAAATTGCAGAGGTCTCCACAGATTCCCGCATCCAATGACTCTAGCAACAAAAAGCCAAACTGTACAATGGTAGGAGCAATATGCTCGCTTCCACAGTTGCTTTCATTAGCCTGAAGAGAAATAAAATATAGAAAAGCGTGAAACATCCCAACTATATTGCACTTAAATGTCCAAATATAAGCATGCCAACTGATAAATATGTGGCAAAAGCAACTAACAACTTTCAATATAGCTTTCTCCACTGTTTGGACATTTTGCATATACTCTTTCTTTAAATCATCTGGTAACCACAGACAGTCCCTGGAAGGTGGGAAAAAGTTACAAAACAAAATATCATTGCATGAGTAGGAGAAATGGAAAAATGCGTGCAGTTAAAATATGCAGTTCCCGTCATTGATCAAATATCTTAAATACAGCAAGCTTCATATCAAAAAGTACAATCAACCATCAAACTAGTATTTACTTGAAACAAATATTTTATTTGAAACACAAGAAAATTATTCAATTTCTGTGTCAACCATTGAAAAATTACTCCACTAAATTACGAAATAATAATTAGTTTTCATTACGACTACGAGTACTCGGAACGATAAGAAAACAGATAAAACATTTAAACGCACTGATCTCCACCTGGAAAACTTGTAATCACCATATGCAGTGAGCACTGCAGTTTTCAAAATCCCTGTAGAGCTCTCAGTGAACCTCCTTATCCTTGCAACAGAAAATAAAACAGCCACGGCGAAATGATTAAGAGCCCTTGTATCCAATTTAACAAGACCTATAAACTCCTGCCCCAAAGAAGGATCCTGCTTCACCGCAAAATTAACATGAAGCAAAACAGTCCCTTCGACTTGCCTAACAGTGGAACTGGCTTTCGGTCCCAATTCAGACCCAAAGAACCTCACAATTCCTTCAACCACATCCCTCTTATTAAAACCCTTGGACGCCAAAACCAACAATTGATATGCAAGCGAAGGCAAGTCCTGTAAATCCACATTCTTCATTCCACTGAACACCTTCTCCAAAAACTCCCTCGCTCTCACTTTGTCAATAAATCCCTGCAATTCCCTTGCAAGAAAAACCATTTTCACCAACAAGACTTTTGACCATTCGCTCTCAATTATCCTTTCAAAAATCAAATTCACACATTCTTTTCCTTTCTCGCCACATAAGCAGCTAAAACAACCCGGAAGAATATCAAGTATTTGGGTATCTTCAGAATCCACTAATTTTGACAAATCGGTTACAATCGAGTCGACGATAGACTCGAGATCTTCGATAACAACATAGTTTAATAAAGTGGTGAAAAAATTGGTTGTTTTAAGGGAATTGGAATCGTGAGGAATTTGGAAGGAAAGGAAAAGGTTAGTGTATGTGGAGAGGAGAGAAGAGAGAAGGGAAGAGAGAGAAAGGTCACGAGGAGACAGAGAAATGAGCGAAAGGAGAGATAGTATATACTCTGATACGGCGACGGATGAAGTGGGAGAACGCAAGCGAGTTTGGATGTAGGAGAGCAGAGTAGCATGTGAAGATGTAGATAGAAGGTAAGGATGAAGTTGGTTTTGATGGGCTAGGTTTATTATTTCGGTGTCGGTTAGATTAGGTGGTGGCTCTTCGTGTCTGCCGATGGTGGCGGTGGCGGTGGCGGCCATGGTGGTGACTTTGTTTTTCAATTTGAACGTCGTTTGTTTCTCTATAGAGTATGGAGGACTTGTCTCCTGCCACTTTTGACAAACAGATGGAGGGGAATTTGGAAGGTTTGCATTTTATTTGCGCGGGAAAAAAATATTTATATATTTTTGGCTCAAGCCGGGAAAAATATCCTGACAACTCAAAGCAGTGAAACATATTTTGAACGGTGTCGTTTATTGGTGAGGGATAATGGAGCTAATGTGTCACACACGTATGACTACCCCACACGTATGATTATAAATCAAGTAGCTGGTCTACAAATTCATTTGCATTGATCATATTGCATCTTACAATGAAATAATGAATTAAATAGTTATTCTATAAACTATCATATTAAAAATTACAAATTTAAAATTATAATATAATTTTTTATTGTGAAAAATTATAATTATACCACAGTAGTAAAATAAAATTATGATTACATTTTACATATTAAAAAAATAAATATGTATTGTACATTATTAACTTATATAACAGCTAATATGATATGAATTCTCTATAATAGTTATTGTGGTAGTTAATTATAAATAAATAATTAAAATAATTATTATTATGTGCATAATAACTTGTTTAATAAAATATAGTATTGCGAGTGAAGTGTCATCGGCAGCAGCCTACACAGGTCCGTGAAGGTGGGTGGGTTATATAAAGGGTAGAAAGAAAAGGAGAGAGGGTAGAGATTAGAGAGAGATCTTTTTTAATTTATGAATCTTGTTCAATAATATAGTATTGTGATTAAATATAAATAATCATAAAATACTATTAATATGTGAATTATACTATTTGCAAACACTCAAAAACTCAATTTAATAAACGAATTAAGTATAAATTACTTTTAATATTTAGCTCAGTTTAATTAGTTTACAGATTGACATTAAAGTGGGTGAATATTACAAAATAACTATTTAAATTAGGGTTCCAAACCTTAATCTTAGCCATTCATCTAAAACATCATTTCCTCGATCAATGAATTATTGTATTATAAAAAAAATATGTATATTTAAATTACAATTTTCCTTTTCCTAAAAAGAACACTAACAACTACAATACTTTATTCCAAGTGATTTTGTCATGATCAATTGTGAATAGCCATGTGTGTATATATATAAAAAAAAATTAAATGTAGTTTGTTTAGTCTTTTCACATCTTATAAAAAATATGAAAAGAAAAAAGTTTCGAATTTGAGTCTTCCACCGTAAAAATAATAGTGAATTTATTAAATGTTACTAAAAGTAGAAGGCTATTGCTTCATATGTTGTCCCGAATTTGAAGTTCTCCTGTGTAAAAAAACTTGTATATATATTAAGCAAAAAAGAAAAAAAAAAAAAGAAAACTATTCAACCTTGGAGTTATAACTTACATGCAACTTACTTGAGCTTAATTATTAGCAATAATTCTACTGCTTCCATTATATTCATTTTAATATTTTTTTTTATTTTTTATAAAAATTAATAAAATATTCAATTATCTCAATTTAGAAAAATAAAGAAACTGATTAAATTACCTTATAATTATTTTGTTATAATTAAGAAACATAACATTCGGTGGAGATGAAGTTAAAATAAAATAATTACCGTTAAATTGAAATAAAATAATTAATATGATCTTAATTTTCTAAAAATATTATGCAAGTGGGGAAATCAGAAATTTACTCATTTTGCCACGCAGATTGTGGAATTACATATCTATCCTGCAAAATGGAGTATACATTTTCAAATATTCGGACGTAAAAAAATAAGAGTATAGTTTAAGGGTTTGAAGGGGATAGCATTGTAATGTGTGAACTTTGGAAATATCTCCCAACTCCTTGCATGGACTGTGTCTCAGCATCAACCTATTTTCTTCTTTTCAGTTCGAAAATGGGAAAAATAATTTTTTTCTTTTGGCCTTTTCTTTTTTCAATTTAAGTACGATTTCTTTTTTTCCAAAATATAGAATTATGAAAAACTCGCAAAAAAGAAACCAATCACCAGATGCCGCCTGTCACAGTTTTTAGTAAATGGCTTGGAGAGTTGCACCGTCTATGGCGGCAAAATAATTTCTTTTTGGGTTCTGTAAATCGTAATTTCAAGTTTCAACCGTGGGCTGTTGACATGGCCACAAGCCCATCGCATATTTAGCAATTCGAGGCGAAATATGATCAATATATATAGGACGGTTAAGCGAGTTTGGACAAGCGTCGCAAGTTGCACCTGGAGCGCGTGGCAACAAGTCTAATGAATTTTGCAATTACAACTATCATGAATTTTTAAATTTTCTATTTTTTATTTTATATATAACGAAAATATGTTTCCTTATAAATTATAACAATTTAATTAGGAAAAAAAATTAAATATTAATCAAATTTATTTATAATTTATATTCATTTTCACATATGTTTTAGTTAATCTGATATTTGTTTATGTGTAAATACATACTTCCATTTTTTATGATTTTATAATTTTAGACCAAAATTTATTTATTATTTTTATAAATTTATTTAGTGAAATATATATATTTTGAATTTTAAAATATAAAGTAAAAAAAGGTTGTATATATTAAATATGTTATTTATAATTTCAGAAACTAATTGGTAAAATTTATTCCTGGAAATAATTCAATCAAAATCAATATTTTCTTTTTTTGCAAAAATTTGTGTTTCAAACATGCTATTAGAATTATCATATATAATTTAATCACTAAGAAAATAAAACGATTAAATATCACCTCGTATTTAATTATTATTATTATTATTGTATCATTATATATTACTTACATACCATATTTGAAATTATTTAATAGTATTCAATTTGATAATTATATCATTATAATTAAATCTAATCCCATACTTCATTTTATTGTTTTTTATGATTAAATTCTTAATCAAATTTAGTTGATACTAATTACCTATTATAACAAAATGAAATTATTTCTTATATTTGATAATATATTAAAAAAATTATAAAATATGAGATGATATCATACATTACAAGAAAAGTATAATAATAAATAAGTTATTAATTGGCAATTGTATTTTATTTTGTAAAATATATTTTTAGTTCTAATAATATATTTAAGGTAAATAAAGTACATTACTTGGAGCCATAAAAATATAAAATCTAGTTCAAAGAATATGAGAATTTAAATATGGAAATTTTTTAATGTGCATCAAATTAAATTCATATACTAATATATTTAAGCGGCTCTTCTTCTGTAATACGGTATGTTGTGCCTGGCGAGTGTCCATCACGCTCATTGGACACGGATAAACCCAATGGTACATGTGCTTATCCAACTCGAGATAATATTAACTGCATTTTATTTTAATACTATTCCAATAATTTCTCGTACAATTTAAAGCGGCACATGAAAATTATAAATCCTTTATTTGTCGTGACAAACTTATTACAAACGTCACTCAGTTCAAGTGTACACGAAACCACCTCTTAAATTCAACAGCGAACTAACAATTCTCCATTTCTGCCGAAGCTTAGAGCTCCGATTTCGTGATCTTTTTGCCAAAACCCAAACCCAATTATCCGAATAGAGAAGCACTATGGGAAGCGTTGCTAAGGGGAGAGCCACCATTGAAGTAGGATCCGATGGGGTGGCTATCATCACCATCATCAATCCTCCTGTCAATTCCCTCTCATTTGATGGTATGCCTTTCTCGTTTTTTGTCTCTCTGAGTCTCTTTTCTCGCTTAACCTAGATCTTTATATATTCAGATCATTTCATGTATATGATCATATTTTCATAGCGAAGCTCGATTTCATGTGTTTGTGTTTATTTAATCGATTTTGTCGAAATTTATGATTTGTTTGAAGTGATATGTTTTTTGAAATTGAAGTGTTAGTTTGGGAAAAGGAGATCAGTGCCGGAGGGCACAACTCCCTCAGCTCACACTTAGCGATCTAAGTAGTGGTATTATATTTTCGGAGTGTATGTTTTTATTTTGGCTATAACGGGATTACAGGTGCTACCGGGTTAATTTGAATGAGGTATAGTGCTCAAATTTAGGAGTAATAAACAATTTTATGAGTTATTTGGGAAATTAGGATGTTAAGGGCAATCCAGTTAGTGGAGGATCATATATGCTAAATCCTTCTTTCTCAATAATTATGACTATACACTGGGCTTATCTCTCTGTCTCCTTCTCCTACTCTTCTCACAGTGCTTAACAGCTTGAAAGATAGTTATGAGCAAGCTTTAAGAAGAGACGATGTGAAGGCAATAGTTGTTACTGGTAAGTGTTAAATTGCTAGTCATACAAGATTGCTGTTCATATGCTTGTAAGCTTTTTTTAAGGGAAGTGTGATTATGAGATTTGAAGCTGAAATATCACGTTAATGGACCAGGTGCAAAGGGCAAGTTCTCTGGTGGCTTTGATATATCTTCATTTGGTGGAATTCAAGGGGGGAAAGGTAAGTTAAATGCGTTTATGTGCTTTATGCTCTAGCAATGCAGGGTTGCAACTCCAGTAACGTATTAATATGTTTTTTCAGTGGATCAACCGAAGCTTGGTTTTATATCAGTGGACATTCTAACTGACACTGTAGAAGGTACTGTTAAAATACTTCATTCGTTATGGTTTGAACACGTTAAATAAAATTGCAATGATATATCTTGACCGGTTGATTGGTTGCTTCTCCAGCTGCAAGAAAACCTTCAGTTGCTGCAATTGATGGCCTTGCCTTAGGTGGAGGGTTAGAGGTTGCAATGGTATGTGTCACTAAATCTTTCAAACTATAAGATTTTCTAATTGGTTTTTGAGATAATCTAATGGATTTGATATCTCAGGCATGCCATGCACGCATCTCAACTCCTACTGCGCAGTTAGGCCTACCTGAACTTCAACTTGGGATTATACCTGGTTTTGGAGGTATGCTAGTGGGATCATTAGGTTCATTCTGATTGGAAGGCTTCCAACGTTACATTCTTTTATTCTACTAATGCATCAATTCATGTGTTTTATTGTTTCAACTAATTAATAATTTCTGTATTATGGTTTGTACATACTTTTCTGTTGTGTGGTTATTTAATGTGGCATCTTGAAGGTCAAGATGGAAAAGACGGATTGGAAGTAGAACGTATTCTGGTATCCTAAATTATGTGGCTGTATTTTGCACATATTTTTTGGTAGCTAATTCATGTCTTAAAGATGGATGACGTTACTCAAAGATTTAGAGTTGGATGGATGATGTAGACCTTGATGGTAGGCTTTTGGTCATCAAATTAACAGTCAGATGTTGAGGAAGTTAAAGGTGGTCCTTATGGAGGAGTCGAGAAGATGATGGGACACATTTGTTAAATGATCTAGTGATGTTTAGGAAAAATGAATAATGGTGCTAGCTAGAGGTGATATTTCATGGGTCGAGTTACATGTGGCCCGATATATGAAGGAACCATTCGTCCCATTTTATACTGTTAAGTGATAGTGATCTTTTAACCATTTTGTTGTAGACAAAAAATTGAAAAATGATGCTGTAAAGTTAGTTCAGTTTGATTAATCTACGCTCAAATTCAGGTCCTGTTTTAGGGTGTAATTACTATTGCCATAAGCTGGATGTGCATCACCATATGATGAACTAAGAGCAATAATAAATCAATGTTTAAGTGTAAATGTACTTTCTTATTTCTCAATTTTTTTTTATGATATATGATTAGGTGTACATATCTGAATGAGATCTTGTTTCTAATTTCATAGTTACCTGAGAGGTTATTTCCTTACTGTCAATCTTCTGCATTTGAATTGGTTCAGGAACACAGAGACTTCCGCGTCTTGTTGGCATCTCAAAGGCCCTTGAAATGATGCTGGTATGTTCAAGCTACGTCTTTGATAGCTTGATTGTTGTAAGTTGCAACTTTTATAGGTTTGGTAGTTAAATTGTCTGAAATTTCTCTCTTCTTGATGAATATAGACATCAAAACCAGTGAAAGGGGAAGAAGCTCATGCTTTGGGTCTTGTAGATGCATTAGTTTCACCTAATGAGTTGGTGAATGCTGCACGTCAATGGGCCCTTGATATATTGGAAGGAAGGAGGCCGTGGGTTGCTAGTCTTTACAAGACTGATAAGTTAGATCCCCTTGGAGAGGCAAGAGAGATATTTAAGTTTGCAAGAGCACAAGCTCGGAAACAGGCTCCTAATCTTGAACATCCAATAGTTTGCATTGATGTTGTTGAAGCAGGTGTGGTTTCTGGTCCTCGGGCTGGACTCTGGAAGGTTCGGTCTAACTTCATCATTCTTTTCTCGCTTCAAAAATTGCAGCTAGTGAGCAACTTTGTGATAACACTTCTGATGTTGGCAGGAGGCAGAAGAGTTCCAATTGCTTGTCCGTTCTGACACCTGCAAAAGCTTGGTCCACATTTTCTTTGCTCAGCGTGGAACCACAAAGGTTCTAATTTCACTTATGGAATTGTTGGGTTTTCATCCACTGATGCTTCTTTGGAGTCATAATGTTTCTTTCTTACCATTTAACTTCATTAACTATTTACCTTTACCTTGAGCAGGTTCCTGGAGTCACTGACAAGGGCTTGATGCCCAGACGAGTGAATAAAGTTGCTGTGCTTGGTGGAGGACTAATGGGTTCTGGAATAGCAACTGCACTGATCCTTAGTAATTATCCAGTAATACTGAAAGAAGTAAATGAAAAGTTCTTGCAAGCTGGGATAGATAGAGTAAGAGGTAAGACTCCAGCCTTCTCTTAAAAGCCTGAACTCAACCAGCTAATAATTCAGTTTTTTCTTCTTTTGTTTAATGTTATGATTGTTGAAGTTATATAGTTGTGAGAAATATTCCTTTTTCCTCCAGCCAATCTGCAAAGCCGTGTCAAGAAAGGAAAAATGTCTCAAGAGAAATTTGAAAAAACCCTCTCTCTTCTTAAGGGTGTCCTTGATTATGAAAGCTTTAAAGATGTGGATATGGTGATTGAGGTAGTATGAACTATGTGTTAATTTGGTTTAGCAGTGCTAGTGTTTAGTATCAAAAACAAGTTAATTATTATTTGTTCTTGGTACCTATAACAGGCCGTCATTGAGAATATTTCTTTGAAGCAACAAATTTTTTCTGATCTTGAAAAATATTGCCCACCGAATTGCATACTTGCAAGCAACACCTCAACAATTGATTTGAACTTGATAGGCCAGAACACCAGGTCTCAGGATCGGATCATTGGAGCCCATTTCTTTAGGTATAATCAAGTGCAAAATTATCTTATTCCTCTCTCTACTTTTGGGGTGTGTGTCAAATATGAGTTCTTTCCCTGCTCTTCCTTTTGGGTCAACCTAACATTCTGCTTCTAATGCAGTCCGGCTCATGTTATGCCACTTTTGGAGATTGTCCGTACCAATCAAACATCTCCTCAAGTAATTGTGGACTTACTAGATGTTGGAAAGAAGATAAGGAAGACTCCCGTTGTGGTTGGAAATTGCACAGGATTTGCTGTCAACAGGATGTTTTTTCCTTACACACAAGCTGGTCTTTTGCTAGTTGAACGTGGGACGGACCTTTATCGGATTGATAGGGCAATCACCAAATTTGGAATGCCAATGGGCCCATTCCGGTAGATTACACATTAGGAAACATAGTTATACTTTTTTCTCATTTAGCTGATTTGGTTTATGTTGCATCTTAAGATGTTCTAATTTGCTGTATTGAGTGTGATTAATACTTGATTTGTTTATGTAGGCTGGCTGATTTGGTTGGTTTTGGTGTGGCCATAGCAACTGGCTTGCAATTTGTTCAAAATTTCCCTGAGCGAACCTATAAATCAATGCTCATCCCACTAATGCAAGAGGACAAGAGAGCAGGTATTTTTTCTTCCTTTGGTAACACAGGAACTTCCTGGGCATAAGTGTGACCAGAGGGTAGAATTTTAGTTCCTGAATTAGAAAGCACGCTTTTATTCGATAGAAATTGTTAATTGCATAAAACTTTTGTGTGTTTTGATGTTGATTTATCATGTAATTATTGCAGGGGAAAGTAGTCGCAAAGGGTTCTACTTGTACAATGATAAGCGCAAAGCTAGCCCAGATCCTGAATTAAGGAAATACATTGAAAAAGCTAGAAGTATTTCTGGTGTTGCCGTTGATCCTAAGGTGTTTACAAGCTTTTCTGGACTTGAGCATATACTTGTATTTAATGCTGAAAACTGCAAAATGTTAATTTTGTGGATAAAAATCTCTCTCTCTCATGCTCATTTGTGTTTTGGAATTAATCTTTATTGCAGCTTGAAAAGCTACCTGAGAAGGACATTGTGGAGATGATTTTCTTCCCAGTTGTGAATGAAGCCTGTCGAGTCTTTGCTGAAGGAATTGCTGTCAAAGCTGCAGACCTTGACATTGCATCTGTTATGGGCATGGGCTTTCCGCCTTACAGGTCTGTGATTTTAACTCACTGAAGGGGCTTATCTCCTAAGTTTTAGACTATTTAATTAATTGATGTTGTCTTGTATCAGGGGAGGTATTTTGTTCTGGGCTGATTCTCTTGGATCCAAGTATATTTACTCAAGATTGGAGGAATGGTCAAAGATATATGGAGAATTTTTCAAGCCCTGTGCTTTCTTGGCTGAAAGAGCTGCCAAGGGTGCTCCACTGGTGAGATATCTGAAATTTAGAATGTTCATTTTATAGCTGCAATAACAATCTACATGAACTACTATAGGATGCACCAGAAGAGTTTCTTACTAGTAGTGTTGTCTATGCCTATGGAATTTACGGTTGCCTAGGACCCAACTGGGGGAATGTATGCTGTAGGTTGTAGCTACCATAATAATTTGAATCAGACCTATCTTTGTTCAGGGGTAAGCTTTTGCAATGAATGGCAGGAGGATCTAAGGCCTTCTATGAAGTTAGCAAATTGAATTACTTATATGTCATAACAAGTGTTTTTTGATCCTCTTGAAATCATCTCTACTATTTGCACAAACTTCAAATTTCTTTAAAATTAAATTATCTAAATTGATGAACTTAATTGTGTCATGGGTTGACTGCGGAAGTATGATCCATGGACCCTGATAAGTTGGCCTCCGTTTGATCATTGAGCAAATTTTTCATAATCTGTTCCAGCTTTTTCTGTGAATTTTACCGCTGAACTTGCAGATCTGTATTAGTTTGCATCTCTAATAATGTCTATACTTTCCTGTTGCAGAGTGCTCCAGTGGAACAAGGAAAATCTCGATTGTAAGATTTATTTGGTGGTGCATTTGCAGCTATTTTCCATTTCTCTTGAATTTTCTCTCTTTATCTTGTCCTTTCGATCTCCAATCCTAGCAAGCAATAATGTATGATGTGGAAAAATTCGACAATAAGAAGCACCAAAGAAATGAGAGCATAGATTATTAATAATATGATAATATTTAATTAGATATGAGATACCCAAAACGATTTTCTGATGTATGCTCACAGTTCTGTGCTTGGAAGAGAAACCGACCATACAGAGAAGCCGCGCATTCTGATGGGATCTCATCAACATTTTCAATATACAAAATGTCCAACTCTTTAGATTTCTTGTAGTTGATTAACAGAAGACAAACAAAAGCTTCTTGATAGCGTTGTTAGAAGATAATCACCACAGTGAAGAAAAAATCAATCAATCAACCAATCACGCACGTTGGATACTTTTATTTTTAGATTTCTTTCTTTTTTTTTTTAAAAAAAAGATAATTTGAAAAGACCTCTTGTCTCATTATCATAAGGCTCTGTTGGAATCTATCCTCCAAAAAATCATACGTGTACAAATCATATTTCATTAATACACGAGGGACATCTGATAATCAAGTAGCAATTTTAAATAAATCTGAATGATGCGTGAACTAACAATTTTCAATTTTGAAGAACTTAACAGTAGAAAACTGGTTTACTTAAAAGGCCGGTAACTGGTACACACGTGATTCAGGGTTAAATTTAAGTTTGTTTGGTTGTTGAGACATCAAAAATTTCGGGGTCCCCAGCCTGCCATCGCCGCATTATTTAATTTAAATGGTCGATTTCAGATCCCCACCCCATTTTTTTAACACCCCTATATTCTTCACGCAGCTGTCAAAATTATTGTATTCGCATTAAAGCATGTGCCTTCCAAATGCAATAAAATTATTTTTTAGGATTGAGTCCCTTTTTTTTTTTCCCTCTCTCACGCTGTATTTGACTGCCAATCAGTCACTTGCTAATGACATTTATTATTATCTTTTTAGCATTAAATTTTTGTTAATGAGATTCATTCGGTCAGGGAGCATTTCGAAAATACCAAAAATAATATTTCTAAATTTAATAAATCTCATTATAGACAGTAGCTGTCTTTTTTCTTGTTTCCTTTTGCTTTATGTATTTTATTACTATACGCACTCCCTAATATAAACTCGTGCATTCAGTCATAAAAAAAAAAAAAGAAGGAAAAACAAAAGCGCCTTTCACATTAGATAATTTGACATGTGACCGACGCAGAGTGGGAAATATAAAAATGTTTACAAAAATTCAACCTTTAATTTTTTTTTTTTTTTTTTTTTACAGAAAATTTCACCTTTAATTTTTTTTTTTTAATTTTTTTTTTTTTTTTTTTTGAAAAATCTTGTGAGATCTTAAAAATATCTATAACCACCTGTATTTAAAAACTTACTGGGCCCTGATCATTAGTGATAATAATTTTTATAATTTTTGATTTTGATATATAAAATATTAATTTAATTATAATTTGTATAATTTTTGAAACAATGCTCTTATATTTTTTAACAACTTAACAAGTGTTTAATCGTTATGTTTTTACAAATTGAGGAGTGAGATATAATCATTTTGTAAGTTGAAATGTTTAATAAAGTGTTACAAAATTTATTATGAAAAATATATGGATAAATTTATTTACTTGCTCAAATATTTAATTAGCAACTAATAGTCACCAATTTTTTTAATTCCATGTGATTCATATTAATTAATTTTTCATTTACGTACATCAAGGTTAGGCCCCATAATGACGAACACGTTAAATTATATACATTGGGGTTCTACCCTACGCGAATATATATATATAGGATAAATTAAATTAAACAGAAATGGATTTGGAATTCAAACTGCAAATTAAAAAAAATGCAAATCAAGTCCTTGCAATTATTACTAGATATAATAAAATATGTTAACTTTTGTTGTAAGATTAATCTATAATAAAAAAAAATATTTTTCGGTTTAATATTGTGACGGATTGACTTATTGGCAACATTATGCAAACCACTTCTTTTGGCAACCCCAGATTGAAATCTGTACGACATATACTTCATATTTAATCAACATTACATGTAGGAAGAGCTATCTCTCTCTCTCTCTCTCTCTCTTTTTGATTTCTCTACTGAGAATAGAGAATCCCACATCTAATCTAACCAAGGACTTACTATTCTCTTTCTATCTTCAGTAAAACATTGAAGGAAGTTAGCTTCCTACCATGGAAGGTTTAATCTTGTTTGTTGGAGTCATAGGTGATCTTCTTTTTTCAGTACAGTATTTCCAGTATCAAAGAAAACAACTTCATTTCTTTTCTTTAATTTCTGTTACTTTTTCTCTCTTCTTTCAGGCAATATAATCTCAGTTCTCATGTTCCTTTCTCCAGTGTAATTGATTAAGCTCTTTCTCACTTGATCTACTTCAACTTTCTTTTCTATGCATATTAGTTAAACTCAGTTTTCTCTGCGTAATTTGATTTTATTTTGCAGGGGAACGTTTTGGAGAATTATAAAGAACAGATCGACGGAGGATTTTGAAAGTGTTCCTTATGTATGCACATTACTGAATGCAGCTTTATGGACTTACTATGGGATCATAAAGCCAGGAGCCTTTCTTGTTGCTACTGTTAATGGCTTTGGAATTCTAGTTGAGATTATCTTTGTTACTCTATTTCTCATATATGCACCACCAAAAATGAAGGTACTACTGTATATAAATCATCATAAATCTTCTGATTATAGATCACAAAACAACAATATGAAATATAACAAAACACTGTGGTTAATTGCAGGCTAAAACGTGGATTCTTGTTGGGTTATTGGATGTGGGGTTTTTGGCGACAGCAATAGTTGTAACTCGGTTGGCTTTGAAAGGTGAAGTACGGATAGATGCAACGGGTTTCATATGTTCTGGTCTTAACATCGTTATGTATGCTTCCCCTTTAGCTGTCATGGTGAGTAATTAAGATTTCAAAAACTCTACACACACTCATCAGTTCTCTCATTTCTTATCATTTACCTATAATGAAGAAATAATTGATCGTGTGGCTGTTAACTGATGATTAGACAGTGGTAGACTGGTAGTTAGCTTTGTCATATCTATTATTTTCTTCTTCAACTTATATATATATTTTGTGTGTTTATATTGTTGCAAGTCACGTGGGTAAAATAAAGTTGACTGTTAGAACTTCTTCGTAATTCTTGTTATTACATCTCTTGTGTATGTATGTATTTGGTTCAGTTGGTAGTAATTAGGGTTTTGTTTAATATTTAGTTTTAGAGGTTGAGTTTATAATATTATGAGGTTTTAATTTGCACTTTTATATATATTTGGCAATTTTGATTTATGATCATATAAAACGATGATCAAACTTATAAATTATTTTCTTTTTAAACGGAACGATGATCGAGTTTACAATTTTAATCTTAATTTAAAATTAATTTCGTCGTCCTTATAAATTTTTTAGTTTTATTCCAATCTCTTTATTGCTAAATCCAAATTAATATTAAGAGGTAGTATAAGTTTTTTGTCTATTTTCCTTTTTTTTTTTATAAAATTAGTTTACTCTCACTTTATTTCAGAAAAAAAAAAAAAAAAAAGACAAAAAAAAAAAAAAAAAGAAAAAAAAAAGAAAAAGATTTGGAATAAAAAAAAAAAAAAAAAAGAAAGAAAGATTGAATTTCTGCGATCTGTGAGGGGAAAAGACGATTGATAGTACAAGTGATGCACGTACGTACACGTTCATGGTTCAATTTTCATAAATACAAAATAAAAAAGAAAACAATGATGCCACGTGATTATATTTTAGAAGACAACTTGGTGTGTGTGGGTCCTAACTTAATTATTATTATTATTATTTTTTTTTTTTGTGGTCAAGCATACACAAGATGGACACAAATATTGACACACATGTTTTAGCGATGGAGATTTCTTTTTCCTGTATCTTTGACATGTGCTATTATACTGTGTCGTTTCAGAAAACAGTGGTGACAACGAAAAGCGTGGAGTTCATGCCTTTCTTCCTCTCATTCTTCCTTTTTTTGAACGGTGCCGTTTGGACTCTGTATGCTTTTCTCACTAGTGACTATTTTCTCGGGGTAAGTGTCCTTTCATCCTGTCATTAGATCTGGAAATTTCTTAACTACGCTCCGTTAGATCTAACCACAGCATGGGTCAGTAGGTTCTTCGATCTTTGTTGTGGGACCAGCATATATAAATAGTGCTTGTCGTCGTCTGAGATGATATTTCTCATCTGAAAGAGACATATATTGACCATTTAGCGAGCAACTGTCATCAGTTATCACATACTTACAATTGTACACGACAAAATTAAAGCTAGCCACAAACGTTATTTTCCTGACAACTTTTGTTTGCACACTGTACACATAATTCAAATAGTTAAACTTTAAGACGCTGTCATACTTGCCCAAGATAGATGGATACGCTGTAACCGCTTCACTGCTTACTAATTGTTATGCTCCATTAGGTTAAGACTAATGGGTGTGGTTACATATTTAGGTGCCAAATGGGACTGGATTTTTACTTGGAACAGCACAGCTAGTGCTCTATGCAATTTACAGAAATGCTAAGCCTGCTCCCAGAAACGTTTCTGATGGCCTTGAAGAAGGATCGCAGCACGACAGGCTTATTACACCTCGGGAAAACCCATAAAATTATGTCGGAATTAGTTCCTGAATATTCAAGATTCAACGCCTTTGAAGAAGAAGAAGAAGAAGAAGACAAAAGAGAGAGTTGTCATAATTAAATTAAATACTATTTCATCAGTTTTGCATGCAAGGTAGAGTTTGATATATATATGTATAGCATTTTCTTTTTTAAATGAGTATCTTCATTTATTATCTAAGCCAAATATTTCAAATTCCACTGTATTTATAATTTTCTAACAAATATGTCATAAAAATAAAAAATAAAAAATAAAAAATAATTACGCCCAACAATTGAAAATAGAGAAAAAAAAATGGATGTAATTACTACAACGTGTAAAGTTCATGATGCTTTTTTCTAAAGTAATTAATTAAGCCCTATACTTTGAAATAGGATGTTCAAAAGGCCACTGTAGATTATATTTCGAAAGAGGTACAGTAAAACTTCGTCGTTTGGAAATTTTTTTATTTTTGAGCTCTAATTGGTAATTGGGCAGTCCGAATACAAAGCCCAGCATTTCAAATGTGGATCTAAATTGATCTGATGACCCAAGACCTGATTGGGCCTTGAATTTTATATTTGGAGCCTGGACCGAGTCCATTTTCGTTTTTGTCTTCTGTTACAGATATCTACAGCTACAAAGGATAAGGCCTTTCTATTAATAGTTTTCTTTGAATTATAATTAAATGAATCAATTTTTAGATTGGTAATTTTCGATAATAATCTTTGACCCATTTCCCAATATATAGTATATAAGCAACACATCTTTGACTCAGATGTCCTTTCTCCGTTTAACAAACTGATCTCTCTCCAATTCACTGTGTTAGGGACAGAGAAACACAAAAGATGGGTCCAAGGCCCAGAAGGAGGAGACACTGAGCCCTTATCTTCAGTTGATCACAGTATGCCATGGGTTGTTCTTTTCTGGTCCATTAGGTGAGAAGTAGACTCATGAAACCCATCACCATTTATCAATTACCTCCACTGAGGACACATTTGAGTACCTCTAATTGCACACTCTGCCCATCCCACATGCATTATTATTAAACAAATGACCATTATTTATTAATAAAAACATAATAACCAAGCGGCTTTCCCTAATCAATATTCATGCAAACTAGCCAATTAGGTGCGGTCTGATTAGTCTCTTTACTTATATAAATAGTAAAAAGTTTCGATATTCGAATCTTATTGATTATAAGTGTTTTTATAAATTTAGTGAGTTCAAAAAAGAACTACTCTATTTTATAACCTGCAACGTTATTTCTGCAAATCCGTCTCCCAGTAAATAAAAGATGGTGATGCTAATATGTACAAGCAAATAAACAAATTATTATTAGAAAGATTTATTAGTGGGGTGAGATCGTGGGTTTGTGCCCTAAAAGCATGAATGATCCCCTGGATATCCCAAATATAGAACCAAAATCTTGTCTTTTTTCCAATTAATCTAATCAAATTCTTATAACTTTGATAACCCTTTGCCTAATCGGATTAGGACAACAATACAAACACAATTTTCTAAACAGATAGATCCATGAAAATGTTAAAATTTGGTTTGTGAATACTGACAATTCACATTTTTGCTTTTAAGATAAAAATTTTGTGCGTTCGATTTGGATGATCGAAGTTTATTGTTGGCCCATTTATTGACTCTTTGCAAATAATAATTGGGTTTAATAGGATAACAGAGACAATCCAGAGACAGGATGAACAATCAAGAAGCTTTAGATTAACTAATATTTGATCTGAGCCGTTGGATTGACAGATGATTTAGTAAAATTAGTGGCTAAGATTGTACGGTTGAGTTGTCTAATCCGATGCGAAGGAACAGCAGACAAAGAAAGAGACGATCAAGAAAAATCCATGGATAGGGACTCTTCACTAACTGGGGTACCCTCTAATCATGTGATATCAGAAATTCAAGCACAAGCCCCCAATACACGAAAATCCGTACCCTTATCATACTTGTATTAGCGGAAAAAATTAAATTGGTTTCTAAAATATAATTAAATTAACACGTTGAAGTTTTCATTTTTAAAAAATTACTTATGAAAATTTTAAATTATAATTTTTTTTCCTCCTCTGATCAGAATAATTAGTTTCTTCAAGAGTCAATTGATTCTAAATTATACTGAAACTAATTGTGCAGTTTTTAAAATATTAATAAAATGATAATTCAGCGACTCTATAATTCATTTTTGAAAATAAAAATTTTCATATATCAATCTGATTAAAATTTAAAAATTTTATTTATTTTTTCTTTAGATAACCGAAAAAAATTGAATTAAAAATAATTATATTTTTAGATAAATTTTACTTTAAAAGTGTGAATTTGAGAATTTTATTTGAGCATGATCGCGTGGATTAAGGGCGTGATAAAGAAAATTCAAGAAGTCCAACCCAAATGTACCGGCTAGCCTCACGGGGCTGGATAGAAAAGACAAAAGGCACTGATGGTCTCCATGAGCAACTCGTTAAATCCAACGGTCGATCGCACGAAATCATGCATAAACCCCCAAGGCAAGAATAAGATCCATGGGTTACTATCATCATATTCGCTAATTACACCCTCGTCCAAATCAAACCAAAACAAAACAAAAAGTAATAATAATAAAAGAAATAAAATAAAGAATCATTATTATTATTATTATTATTATAATGTGAGACTAGGCAGGTTCTTGAACCCTTGCTCCATTACAACTTATGCTGTTAAGCATGGAGGAAATGTCCTGAAGAATGTGTCTTGAAAATTCAGTTACTCTTCTCTAATTATTGCACTGCAGGTCAATAATGTATGTATACTGTTACATTTGATAATATATTCCCATTCATTTTACACTCTACGGCCCCGAGAAATTACACCTGCCGGTTAGTTTAAAAAAAAAAAAAGCAGTCGGCTTCTATCTGCCGAGGATGTTGGTGCCGTTCTGATTCATGGGCGGTAGATTGGGGGAAAATGGCAGGGACGGACATGGCTGTTATAATCAAAGCAATATCTTTTCTTCACAGACGATAGATTTGGATATGTTTGTGCACATTCAACACGAGGAATGCTACTATACAAGTGGGTCCTCAATTTAATCAATCAGCTACCACTAGTTATGGCTCCTCCACTGCTTCAAATTATCCGCCTCAGACCAGAATGAATGCCATTGTTACTCAGAGCTCTCTCTCCGTGTATATAAATCTTTGAAGTTTAAAAACTAGATTTACCAATTTGATCCAGTCAATTACCAATCTCGTTCTTAACACTGTGAAAAGTAAGGAACAACATATGAAAATGGGACTGACGGTGTCTCACTGTATTGTAAACAAACTCGACACATTGTTTATGGGCATTTCTTATAAAATAATGATGTAGAAGATACCTACTGGTGCTAGCTTCAGGGAAACTTATTACTTATTTTTTATTTTTTAATATTTGCGTAGGGTTTTTACACTTACAGTTTACTCTTAACCGTCGATAATTAGAATTTGTATAATCAAGATTAAATAATTTCTAAACTCTTATTTAATTTATGAGATAGGGAGTGATCTGACATATAGCAAAACTTAGAGGGTTTTATAGAGATTATTGTGTGTTGTGTTGGATAGAGGAGGGAGGGACCTCTCCTGAAATTTATTAGGGTTTTGGTTGCACTTTTGCTTGTCTTGTTTGCTCATTTAATATATAGGTTAAGTCAGTATTCCACGTGCTCCTGGGGACTCTCCCCCCAGTCCCCCCCTTTCTTACTTCAATGCCTCGTATTTTATTTTATAGTATTTTTTATTCACTCAATTGCACTCTCTGACCATATGTGCCCTTTCTTTTGTTTGCAACTGCATAACACACTCACTCTCTCTCTCTCTCTCTCTCTCTCCAAGGAAAAAGCAAGAACTAGTGAAAAGCCCTTTCGAGGTTCAAAAAAAGACCAACATCAAGAAAAAGATTTCTAACTTAGAACCGGAGAGATTTTTCGCAAGAATCATCAAAATATAGATTATGATGGATGGAATCATCAAAGGTGGTGGTGGAGGGGGTGGTGGTAGAGTTGGTATAGGTGAAGACGACATGGGTGATGGTATGCAATGCAGTGATCATCCTTATAGAAATAACCCAGGTGGGATCTGTGCTTTTTGCCTTCAAGAAAAGCTTGGCAAACTTGTTTCTTCTTCTTTTCCTTTACCTATTCGTGGCTCTTCTTCTTCCTCTTCTTCTCCTTCGTTTAGATCTGACATTGGTGTGGGTGTTGGTGTTGGGGCTGGCAATGGTGGTGCTGGTCCTTCACTTTCTCTTGCTGTGCGACCCACATCTACAAAAGGTAGAAATGATATTGGCAATAATAATAGTCATTATCAAGAATATTACACAAGGAGGGCCAGAATCCCTTTTCTTTTGGCTAAAAAGAAAAAGAAAATTATGGTCGCATCATCATCAGATCGTGATATTGTTTTCAAGAGAAGCAAGTCTACAACAACTCCTGCGAGAAACCATTTCTTGGATGCTTCTGCTGATGATGGAGACGATTTTAATTTTAGCCCAAGATCAAGAAGAGGCAGGTTCTGGTCTTTTCTTTATCTTTCTTCTTCTAAGTCTACTACTACCAAGAAATCATCAATGGCAGTAACAAGAACTACAACAACAACAACAAATGGGTCCATTGTTAAGCCAAAAGAGAAGTGCTTAGGGTCTTCTTTGTCTAAGAAAGGAGACATTGCGGTGGTTGAAGATGATGATAGTCCTAATAGCCAAGCCACTGCCTCTGCTTCGTCTTTTGAAAGGAAAGTGTCAAGATCCAGATCTGTTGGATGTGGAAGCAGAAGCTTTTCTGGTGATTTCTTTGAGAGAATCTCAACTGGTTTTGGAGACTGCACCCTAAGAAGAGTGGAGTCACAAAGAGAAGGCAAGCCAAAAATAGCTGCAGCTACTTCTAACATGAAAGAAAGAGTCAAATGTGGTGGAATCTTTGGTGGGTTTATGATAACTTCTTCTTCTTCATCTTCTTCATCATCATCTTATTGGGTTTCATCATCAACAGAAGACATGAATGGAAAATCATCAGGACCTGGATCAGTTGCAGCTGGACCTCTCGCTCATGGTAGAAGTAGAAGCTGGGGTTGGGCTTTTGCTAGTCCTATGAGAGCATTTAGCAAGCCTTCTTCAAAAGATGGCAAAAGAGACATTATAAGAGAAGCTTCTAATAAAAACACTACTCCAAACTTATCTGCTATTCCTTCATTGTTAGCTGTGAGAGGCTAAAGAAAGAAAAGAATTACCACCACCATCATCATCGTCATCATCAAGGCAATTCCTGTTGGGTTATAATACACAAGTACATTTAGTCATCTCTGTTTATTATTATTATTATTTTCTGTGTTTATTATCTTGGTCTCAGTTCTATTAACTAGTGTCACACTTGTATTTTGCTTCTTTGAAATTTTATGCTCATATTTGCAAATTATTATCATTCTCTTCTTAAGATAGTTCATTGTATTGTGGCTTGAAACTATAAAAGACTATCAAAACCCGTTATTGTGGACTGTTTGGGAAAGAAGAAGAAGAGAAATGATGACCAATATACATAATATGTTTGTCAGTTCACCCTTGTGATTTGGTGAGGGTTTTGAGTTAAAGTTGTATTCTTTAATCTCTTACTAGTGTTTTTTGTAATCTAGCATCTGATGCAGTGACAAAAAAATGTGTTTTTTATTATTATTATTATTTTTTTTAATTATAAAATAAATGTGTTAGCAATATCAAGGAGTAAGGTTGGATACTCACATGGGCACACATGTCTGGTGGTATTGGACACACTGGAAGGCCATGAGCCTATTTTTCCTGGCATTACCTTATTGTCATGTTTATAGCTTGTCTCTATCATTTTATTGTGTTTTATCTTTTTCTTTGACAAAATTTTCTATTATTGTATGTTTTAATTGTCTATTTTATGACCCTCTCTCTCTCTCTCTCTCTCTCTCACCATGTAGAGTAGACAATAAATTTTTGGCAGTTTCTGATTGCCAGCTACTTCAACTACTGTGCAAGCGTTTGGGTAATTAATTATTTCAGAGCTACTTGTACAGTTGTATACAAGGGTTTTAGTTGCAAAAATTGAAGAAGCATCTCACATTCCACATGAAGAAGCTACTGGTTCTGATGTTAATTTATTAACTATTTTGTGTGTGATTTTTTAAATTTTTTCTTTTGGGGAATCTTGATTGAAATTGTTCCAATAAATTCTTGCATGAGTGGGTAAAGTACATTTGATTTATTGTGTATTGGGAAGGAATTGTAAAGTCTAGAGTAGAACAATTTAATAAAATGATGTGGCATTTTATCATTTTTGAATAATTTTCTATGAACAATTAATAAAATTATTACAACTTACCTAAAGAGAATTATTTTTTACAATAGTGGGGGGAATTCTTGAATGACTTGGAACAAAGAGGCTTGCATGCAAAGAAGAAAAGCATCTTGAAAAGAAAAAAAGACATAAGAAGGGGTTTGATTACTGAAGTATGCAATTGCAACTAAGACAAGGAAAAAGGCTGCCTAAGGGGACACTCATATTGGAGCAGAACATTAATAAAAGTGGACCCTTTAAGACATGTATGTTTTTTAACCCACAAGAGGGATTAGATTTTCTCCTTTCCAAAGGACACCCTCACTACCCACAATAAAGGCTTACAAGTGAAAAAAGGGCACTCTATAAGTCATTGGGAAGGTGCAAGAGTTGTTTAGATATTGTGAAGGCCATTAGAGTGAGTTCTCTGTAATTTTGCTATCAAGATAAGGACCCATCCACATAATGGAACAGAAGGGTCCCTATTTAGAAGCCATGTCTTTGTACCATGTAAAAGTTTATGGTCAAAACATTTGAGTGCAAAATCACATCTCTCTTATAATTATTATTCATTTCTCTTTCAATGACAATGATGTTAGTTATCTTGCTATTGCCAATTCAAAGACTATAAATAAAGTTTGGGTAATTTTTGCAATGCTCTTTCTTTCTTTTTAGCTTTTACTCTTCTTCAACTGTCAATTGCTTTGTCTTCAAATAGACTTCTCAACAGTAGTTTTGACTTTTGACTTTTGATTCTAAAATTGGTATTGTTTGATTTAACATCCAGTTTTTATTGAGGTGAAAATATGTGGTATGATAGTTATTACAAACATGATTCTTACAAATTTGTAAATTTTGTTTCCAAAGAAAAGGGAAATTTAATTTTCAACCACACTTAAATTGAAAATGCATATTTTAAAAAAGGAATAAAGAAATCATGTAATGTTCAATGCTATTTTTAATCACATTGAATTGAAAATTAATATTGAATTGAAGGTGCATTATGGAAGAGCTTCAATTGGAGCAACTCACAATTATTTTTTCTGTGCTACTTTAGACTGATGGCCTCCTGATAAACCTGACTATGAAACTTGTACTTTTGAGCTGAGCTTCTTTACTCAATCTGGTGAGTTGTGTATCGGAAAAGAAGTGATATGGTGATCGGTGGGGATCGCCGGCAATTGTACGTGGCGAGGAAAACAATTTCTCCGCGGTTGCGACGAGAGGAGTTTTTCTTCATTGCCCTAACCATAAAGGAAAAGATTCTTCCAAATTAAAAACCCTTTTGCAATATTTTCCTTCGAGGATTTACTTTATTCAGCCCAATAGGCCTCCTTGATGGGCCGACAATGTTAACGAAGAGAAGCCCATGCACTAAATTATTGAAATTGATTGGGAGAATTTTGGCCTCTACCCAATTCTTTATTTTCTCTAATCTTTATGATGATGTCCCCTTTTCAAGGTTCATTTCAATGTTAAAAGTCTAATTGGTAAAAGATGTTCTTCTTCTTTTTGTTTTTTTTTTTTTTAAAGAGTATAGAGATTGAATTTGTCATATCTAAAATTTCAAATTATAAAATTCCTTTGAGCATAGGATCCCATCAACCAAGTTAGAATAAATGACGAAAATAAACAAATGATTTATCTTGATTAAAAATATATAAAAAAAATTTAATGGAATGAAATTGCAATTCTTTCTATTAAATGCAAACTCAATTTTATCAAAGCTTTATTATCATATACCTCAAATCAATTCAATAAAAGCAAAAAAATAATTATATTCAGTAAGACCTTTTTTTTTATTAAGAGAACAAAAATCATTTATATATATTTTAATAAAATAATTTATTACGACCAGACTAGGTCTAATTTAATAAAATCATTTATTACATACAAAAATATTAAAATCTTTCTCCAAAAAATAATAAAGTACTAATAAAATATATATATTTTAATAATAATTAACTTAATGTACAAATAAAAACATATCATATACAGTGTTTTTTTTTTAAAAAGAAAATTCCAAATTCATTAAGAAAATAAGAAAGAAATACAATCAGAAATATATTAGTGTCGAGACATTAAACGGGAAACATAAATTTTGATAATGGATAGTTTTCTTCATTGATATGATAAGTCATAACCAAGACTACAGGAGTCTTTAAGACAATAAGAGTGGTATGACGCAACTGGCAACATTTAAAAACTTCTAGTACAGTACTACTATATGCTGGTGTAAGAAACACACTAAAAAGTGAACGCCACCACTTCAGCATCTGAATCTCAGACTTCTACCGTGGCCTAACCCGGTTGTGCAATAGCATTTCCCGGAGCTCAGCCGGGTCGATCTCAGCCGCAGAATTAGCTGGCCTGTAGTACCCCGTGATGGGGTCTGGTGCCCACGCAGTAGATGATCCTGAATCATCTTCTTTCGTCGCAGCTCTTTCTTCTACTTTCCCCACAATACTAGTCCTTGACCCTCGCCTACCAAAGCTAGCCGACTCAGACCCATGTGCTGCACCCGCATAGCCTCTCCTGTTTCACTTAACAGAGTTTCAGTGTGATATTTATTATATACAAGATCAGAAACAGATTGGACCACCATTTTTTTTTCCCTTCTTTTTAATCACACACACACACACAACGTTAAAAATCAAGATCTTACACATCCATTTCTTTTAAAAACCAAAAAGAGAAAGAAAACAGGGTTTGATAGTGTAGGCTCACCGGAAGATAGAAAGTGGTAGATCCTCAACAATTGAAGCAACCAGAAATTTAGCGGTGGAAAGAGAGCGAGTCATTTTATTGGTAGATATATGTACAGAGTAAGCAGATACTGCAGAAGCTATTCGATCCCCTGAGAAATAGATTCTCGAATGGATCAATCCTTCTGCAGCTACTCGCGGCCCGCTCTCTTTCCTCACTTAGTGGTGGAGATGCAACATTAGAGTTAATGTCTTTGCTTATATATGAAGAGAAAAAGTTAGAAACGCGTCTTATTTCCAGAGACTAGAGACTACTAGTTTCTGACTCTGTGTGCTCAATCTTGCAAAAGTTGACACGTTTCAACCTCTAGGCACAGTTTCTTTCGAAATAAATATAATTTATTTTCCCTTATTTGATTTTATGATTGAATATTAATTAAAAAATGTTATAAAAATTTATTATTAATAATGATTAATGGTCGGTATCAATTACCGGTAATTATTGACAGTGAACATCAATATAATATAGAATTATAAAATTATAATAAATTTGTGTTCATTCTTTTAGAAAGCAGGAAATTGAATTTTTATTTTATTTCTATTTTTCAATTATATATTTGAGTTCTCTTTGAATCAACAAGTTATGATTCTCCATTTGCTAAAACAAATTTTTTATTCAAAATGGATACTGACGATCATGAAACTTGTGGCCACCGCGAACTCTTTTTGATTATGACGTCTTTCAAATGAATTCGGTGCATCCTTATCCTTTAGCTGACCATGCATAATTTAGGCCCACAATAATTCTTGGATTATATAATTAATTACATTACCCTGACACAAATTAAGTTATTATAATACAATTAAAGTTTATATACGTAAACAAGAGAGTTCTTGAAAAATGCTTAATTAGGCAGTTTAATATATAATGTAAAAAATAGATATCCATGGAAGGTAGCGTGGCTTATAATCCATGAAATGAGGCGACAGTGCCTAGAATTTTGGCACCGTCCGTGTAATTAAAGGTTGAGGTTGCACATGATAATGGTGATGGTGGTGCTGACTCCTGTGTGCTTTTGCTATTCTCGATGCCAATCCTTCTGGTCATTGCGAAAAATATATCATTTTGTAGTTTAGCTTCTTCAAGGTTAATTAGTCCATCCATGGGTGCCACCAATTTTGTGACTTTACACTCTCCTAATTACTATTTATTAGTGCTAAGCTGGTGCACTTCCAGAAATTATCCATTAATGTAATATCAAACATTGGAATAAGAATTTTAATTAGAATCCATCCTTCAAATTAACCAAACTGATCTTATTCATATAATAAAGTATTGCGTGTCTATTTAATGGGATGGCACAAATTGAAATCCTGCAGGAATAATGTTCATTTGTCCTATATTTGTTTGTCCTACAAAAGTGTTTCCGATGAACTGTAAAGCTGACAGTAGACCGCCGGCAGACGGTAGAGCGGAGTCGCAGCTTGATAGCGGAGTCGCAACTTTCAGATTACAACTGTTCAATAATGAAGAAACAATAAAATTAAAAGGATCTAACGTAGCTGAAAAATGTCCAGACCCATTTGTCGTTGTGCTACTAATCACATTTTCTCCACACTTCAATTGCACCACAGCATCTGCAAAGAAAGTAAAATAAAATTCAATGAGATGAATCTTGAAGGACAGAGAACCGCATCGTTCCAAGTTTGCAATGGGAGCTGAACAATATTTATTAGCGCTAACTTACTACTAAAAGGGGGTGAAGAGGCAATGTTACTCATAGTATCATTCATGGAGCAGTATACTGTCCCTTGGATGCGGATAAGACCAAGAAGGGTGTTTATATCTCCAAACTGAGCCCCAGTTCTTATGGTGGCCATAACAGCAACCGAAAGGGTAATGAGAAGAAACGTTTTCAAGGCCATATATAGCTCCAATGACAGTGATCGATGATTGAATTATTATGCAGATATAATCTTTAAGATGCGTATATAACTTATTTATATACGTGAAGTGGTTGCATTCACAATGCATGTTTTGCATAAATAATTCTGAAAAAGCAAAGAACTCATACTTCTTGAATGAATGTCATTCGTTAGTTGCATGTCATAAGTCTCTGTCTAACTGCCTATATTAATTTATATGCAAATTTGTTGATTTTCCAGAATTAAGAGCTGGGCGCCATGAACTAATTAATTTAGGCTCGGGCGGATGCGTAGGAGCTGGGTTGGCTTGGTGCGCGCGAAGCATGTATTGCATATGCATTAGGGCCTGCATGTCCATGGAGAGGAATTCTGATAGCACTGAATAGCCTAAGGAAAGCACTATCTCATCAAAACTATGGCCTGAATTTTCTTAATATGTTATTAACTTATTATATTACTATATCAAATTGGCATTCTAGGGAGTAACTTATTTGGGGAAGTCAAAAAAAAGGGAAAGAAGAAGAATTGATTTCAAGGCGATATGTAGCTCTAGCTAGTTCCTGTAATTGAAGATACACTGTAAGTAAAGTATGTATCCTATTTATAGAACATGGGAGACCAAGTTGCTGCAGAATTTTTTGACTAACTTGTTCTTGCCTCTCTCTTTGCCTCTTGTAAAGGGAATTAAATTTGATCCTATTTGTTTGTCTACAGTTCTTTACCCATCAAAACCTACAATCTGTTTTACACCCTAGTTCCAATAGCATGCCTTCTGTCCCTTGCATGGAGGCCTTTTGGCTCTATAAAAAGTAGGGGAAGACGCCATTGCCGTGCCTAGATATAACAATTGGCCATTTTCCCTAAAGATTGTTTGATTGCTAAATACTTTTTCGGGGAATGGCTGATTGGTCCACAGAAGCCTCAAAATTTTCTACTCTTCATCCTCCATCAAATTTGGTAATGGCACATTGCAGCCACTTGTGTTATTACTTATTATTTGTTATCATTTCAAGTTCTTCAGTTAATTAACTTAAGCAAATGCCATTTGATTAAGCAAATGCCAATTTTTGTTTAAAATATTTTAATTGACTTCATTTCTTAAAAATGGAAAAGAGAAGATTGAAGAAAATTGAAAATTTATGTATTTCACAATGAAAAATTGTTAATACCCTCGTTGATATCCAAAAAATATTATATTTTCATAGTATTTCGCAAACGAATCAAATGCAATCTGGCTACACTATCCACAATAAAACGTGTAACCACCGCTAGGTGTAGCAACCCTAGTCTTGAGGGTTCAATGGTTCCACAAGTTTAATACAGAAAAAAGCACCGTATGATATACTGATAGAACGTGAAATCCACGTATTTCAAAAAATCCATGGAATGTAAAACCTATACATTATGAAATACAATGAATCTCAAATTCCATTCTTCAGATGGAAAAAAAATGCATCGAATCAAGTACTATTTTAAAATAAAATTAAACAGTTTAAATAGTATCATTTAAGACCATATAATGGAATTAATCAATTCCATCAATTGTGACCTATTTTTTCTCAACCAAAACAAAGGAATCTGGCAAATACATAGAATGTTTAAATTCCATCACTCAGATTCAAGGCAAATTCAAATTTTGTGTAAACCAAATTCAAGACAAGCAGCAAAGTGTGAGCAACACAGTCTCGTTTGAATAAACAAAAACAAAGTAGATGACCAATCTTACAGATTGGTATATCAAAATCAACAGACAGAACTCTAAATATTTTGGCTTTGGGGAACATCTGGTTTTGCCATTCTCAGAGCAACTCAAAGTATTTACTTTCACTAATTTGCTGGAAGAAAAGGCAACTCCTAGATACCAAAAATCAAGAATGCCTTTGAGCATTTCTGCATACATGCTGGAGAAAAACCTACAACTGACGCAATTAAAAGAACCTAGTATTCATGAAAGGGATGCCAATGTCTCTAAGGTGAGACTTTGTACATTTTTAACGTACTTCTATTACTATATGTAAGGACTTTGCAATATCGAAGCATAAGAGAGGATGAAATAATAGTCAAAACCCATGGTGAATGAAAATGTGAAGTAAACCAGAAAAAAAGATCGAATGCAGCCAGAAGAATATTCTAGGCAAAATTAAAAACCAGCAAAACATCAATATTCTTTCCTATGTTAGGAATGGACGAAGTCTGTTGCAACTAAGACCCCGATAAAAATTGTTGAAAGGAGACCACACTGATATAATTTTGGCAAGCATTCTTTATCCAAAACCAAAAATCTCAAAATATGGTTAATATCCAACCATAACTAGGAATAGGCTTTTAACAAAATATCATCATCTTCAAGTTCTAAAACTTACTAAAGAAAGCATAATTAAAGTCAATAGTAAGAAAGATTACTATGAAGAGAGGGAAAAAAATGAGAATAGTGACATGAAAAGGACAAACTGATACAATTTACTCTTCCTCTTCACCTTCATTCTCAGCAATATTGAAGTATCTCAGCTCATAAACATTACGATCCTTGTTGGAAGCAATGACTCGAAGCCAATCCCTCACATTGTGCTTCTTCAAGTATTTCTTTGTCAAGTACTTGAGATATCTGTAAAGGCCAAATAATAATCCAACTCAATCAAATGAAGTTTGCAATAAGAGAGAAGGCAAATGGTGTCAGTTCAGAAAACAAGTTACTTGCTATAATTTAGCTTCTTTCAAGCAAAGATACCGACTATCTTATAAGCAAAGATGATAAACTTAAGACTTCATCACCATTTGATGATAAACATAAGGTGGTCATACAAGCTCAGATAACTAAAACACACAATATCAATGCTCTGATCCATTAGCAATGCAGCACTTCATTTACATCTATAAATTCACGATTTCACTGTAATAGTTGACTACCCTGTCTATCTAGTAAGCATAAGAAGAACCAAATACAAAACCCAAAAATAAGCTATTTACCGTTTGGAGAAGTTGGAGTCGGATGTTACAGTGATCTTGGACTTTTCACGGGTGACAGTGACGGAATCACCGAGAGCTCCAGCTTTGCCGCCGACTTTGATGCGCTCCTGGAGGAATTTTTCGAGAGAGGCAATGTCCATGATCTTATCCTCCACCGGCTTCGCGCAATCAATAGTGAAAGTTGCTCCTTTCTTCTTCCCCTTGGCTCCGCCGGCCCCAGCTGCACCGCCTCTACTCATTTTCTTCGCCTTCCTGAATGCTAAGAGGCTTATCTGCTAAATAACAGCAAAAAAAACAAGGGAGAATATAATACAACGGTAAATAAATATGCATTTATTTGATTACAGAGAAAGAGAGAGGGACTGACCAGAGAAGATGGACGTTAAGGCTTTGAAGCGCCGCAGAAATGAGAAGGGAATGGAGACAGTGCTGCGATTAGGGTTTTATTTGCTACTGAAACTCTAGTCTCTAACCTCAGTCTATGATGATTCGGGTCGAGACTGTTGATAGTGGATCATCAGGAGCTTGTTCCTAGCCTCATGGATCTGTTTGCTGCCCGGGCCCAAAATTTAAGCATTTTGGGCTCATTTTGTAGACTAATTTGGGATCCGAAACCCAACAAAATCAACATAAATTTTCCACGGGGAAACTTCCCCTATTGTTTCCTTCAACTATTCTCAGAGAACGCGGAAAGGATACCTGTTTACTAACCCTTTAAAACCTGAAAATTTTCCAAATCTTAAAAGAAAACCTCTTTCGGTTTTTCAATCTACAATTAGAAGATGACAATAATAATAATAATAATAATAACAAAACTGGGTGTTATGTTATTTGGTTCCTTTGTGAATTTGTGCGGCTTAGAGGGCTAGATGGTTGAAAAAAGGCCAAAAAGAATATGTTGAATGTCCCTTCGCTCTGCATAAGATTCATATATTTATAAAAAAATAAATCCATAAATTCTTCAAAATTGGGAGCTAATGACATTATCTTTCATGAAGCAAAAACCTCACTTGCTAATAATACAGATGATATAAAAATTTACATTCTGTGGTAGCTTCAAGACCAGCAAATAACTCTCAAGTACATTGCACTATGCTAGAAAAAATTGATTCAAACTTCTGTTACTTCCTGATGTGAGAAAATCAATCCTATGTTCATTGTGACAGACTGATAAGGATCCCACTTACTATGAATAAAGGTTACATATAGTGAAATGGCACGATACATTGCCAACGCGGAAAGAAAAAAAAAAAAAAAAAAGGAACTCGCGCGCCCCCCATCAAAAATTTTATTCAGTATTGGGCTCATTTAAGATAAGGGTAGACTCAAAATTGGCTACTCACCCGAGAAAAGCAAAACCCGGAAACACACAAAATTAATCATTACTCCCAATATAACTTCTCTCTTCTTCTATCCGGGTGGCCACTACCTTCCCCTTAATTCGCTGTTCTTCATCAACTATTCTCTATAGGAATCGTCGGTTAAAGGTTGAGGAGAGAGATAGGCCCATGGTATTACTAACAGCGTCATATGTGTAAATCCCCTGAGAACTATTTTCCCTCGGAATTTCCTTTTACAAAGTAATGGAAACTCTTCTGAGTCGTGTATACCGGTAGTTCTTGGATTCAAACCAATCGCTACCAACTCTCTCAGAGACACGGATGACCAATAATTTAGATTCAATTACATCCAAATATTAAATGACAAATCTTAAACAGACTGATTATTCAGTTGCAGCTTTGCTTTTAGAGCAATGAAGACTGAAAGTATGAAAATAAGGTTCCAGAGTGGTTACTCGGTATAACTTTTAGGATGTCCTTGTTGGAATTTGGTTCGGTTGAGGTCTTCTATGAGGGGCTAAAGAGATTGGGTTTGTAAGAAACAGAGTGAGACACAGAAACTGAAAATATTGTATTTGGCAAATCGGTCAGCACCTTTCCGTACGTGATCGTGTGCTCATGCAAGGACTAGGATTTGATTTCAACTAGGCTGTATTAGACGATATCACAGAAAAACAACTACTCGAATCCCATGGATTAATTCCTTTTACAAACAATTGGGAGAGGCTCCAAATGACTCCATTTCGTACCTATATCATGAATGACAAAAAGACAAAACCCTCAAAACTTTGGGCATAACTAGTTAACAGACGAATGATATAAATAACAGACAAATTTCTATTACTTACAATTTCACTTCTCTGTGAAATTCTTGGTGTAGTCTCTCATCGAACATGAGCCAGACAATATAAACTGCTGTCTTGTACATCTGCACCTATCGCTAGAAAAATTTGAATTTCAAACTTCTTGTAACTTCCTGATGTGAGAAAATCAATTCCATATGTTCATTGTGACAGGGACGATATAGGATTCCCCCAATTGTACTTTACGATGAATTCGAGATAAAAGAGTGTTTGCTGTATATGATGAAAAAATCTGCATAGGCTACCAGGTTACTATATCTGCCGAAACGCTTGATGGGAAGAATAAAGAACATTACAAGTATATATACACCAAGACAAATTTTTCCGTAAAGTTAAAAGTCCAGTTAAGGTGAATAGCAACATTGAACCAGCGGTAAGAAAACCGACAGGGTTAACTTCTCTTATTAGTGTCGTCCTTATTTGTATCCAAGTTTCTCTGCTGACGTTATGTGCCTCTCTTGTGTCTTTACCTGGCTCCGTGGTGTCGCTCGACTTTATCGATCTTCTGTTCCTACATTCTTATTGTTCTTGAGAGATTGCAAGAGCTCTAAAAAAAAAAAAAAAAAAAAGGAATAGCAACATGACCACTAGAACCGACGGATATCTTTAGGTGGCTTGAAGTTGAGAGGATGTGTTTCTGGGGTCGCACTATCATCTTCTTTCCACATCTTAATTGTCTTGTCAGCTTCGCATGTAACAAGCCTTGAACCAGTTACATCATATGAGATAGCGTATATACCAGCTTCACTGTCCAATGAACCTGTAGAGAAATAGTAGCGTCATTGTTGTTTCATTCCATCATCAGTAAAAAACAACGGAAAAAAGATAGACGAGAAAAAAACACACCAGGCTGTACAATCGTTTGAGCTTGCTGGAAATTATGACCACTCTTCCAATCCCAGAACCACATACTACCATTATCACCTAAAATAAAGTGAGGGAAAACAATTACAAAGAAATGGAACAAATATTTCATAGGCCCATGTAATCTGGGTATAGAAGCCAAGTCAAAATGGAAATTCATTCTTCCTATCTACTAACAAGCAAGAATTGAACCAAAATTAGGCCAGATGTTGTAGGAGGTAAGAGTTAGTCTGGGTCTTTAGAGGTCACCGTGGCACATATTGCCTTGCTCAGCTACTAAACCTAAGGTATGACCACCTTTTGGATCAGCCAAGATTTGCTATAAAACAGACCAGCTTGATCCCAGCCTGAGTGATTCCGTTGTTTGTAAGATAAACCCAGGCAAATTCTCACACCTCTATAGTTTTCTGTCCAACAGTCACACCAACAGAGCCAAGCAAAGACGAAGGGGCCTTATTCTCCCAGACTGTGACCCATAGCTCTAGGACGACTATGACTAATGACATCAGACACATGTCAGACAAATTATTATTTGAGTTTATGTAAAAGGTATCCGCACCTCCTGTAACCATTACACCATCCTGATTGATAGCCATTGCATTAATGATGGTCTTCTGCTGCGAGCTGATAAAATAAAATTAGGTTGTTAGACTTTACAACTACAACATGGAAGAACATAATTTTGAAAGATAATAAAACCAGGTGCTAAAGAAGTCATAATTGCAATCTTTCAAAAAATTATCTGAACCAGATAATAAAATTACTAAGAGAAAGCATATAGTGCACTTATTTTGAACATTTTTTTGAGATATGTCTAACCACCCCCTTTCTAATCAACTCACTTCATTTCAGGTGTTCAACCAGATTCATTTTTCATGGGACAAGAAAGATTTTCTATCGATCTTCTCTGCATTTTTTTGGAAACATTAGATAAAACTTACAGCATGTTGTGTAAGAATTCTCCTTTTGGAAGGCGGAATTTCTTTATGTTGTCAGCTGATGCAGATGCAAAGCAATGCCTGAAAGAATAAATAAAAAGAATAAAGAATGATTGCAGAACCACTATATGATCAAACATAGCCCCATTGGTAACAAAAAGTGAAAGAAAATGAATATAGGCACATACTCTGTAGGATGCTGTGCCATAGCTCGAACAGATTTCTTGTGGTGTGTGAGTGTTAACATAGTCTTACCTGTAAGACAAACAATTGTTATGATAAAAGACTGAAAGTAAATTGTAAATGAGAAAAAAAAAAAAATCATAAGAAAAACAAACTACCATATCTGAGATCCCAGAACTTGATGGTCGTGTCATGGGAACCCGTTACAACTTGTGGATCCTGGAAACAGAAAAACGGATATATAATCAACAATTATATACACATGTGTGCAATACAGATAGAAAAACTCAGCCATGAATTCTTAATTTATTTCATGTCTTGTCTAAAGCTGTTGCATGTGTCACATACAATCTCATGTTGATAGCAGGACAATTTAATAAATATTAGAAGGAAAAAGAAAAAGAAAAAAAAAAACTAAATAGGAGTGGAGGAAAAAGAGAAGGGTGATTGCATACCGTTGGTCGAGTAAAAACTGAGCATACTGTATTATCATGCCCAGAAAGAGCAAAAACTTGAACTTTTGTACGAATATCCCAGACCTGAGAATTTCTCTCGCAAGTTATCTTTCTAATCCCAGATATATAAAAAGTTTACAAATTGCTCAGTAGATATACATATAAACAGCATTCGCCTTAACAACTTATCCACAATAGAGAAAAATACCATACCCGACAAACAGAATCGCGACCTCCAGTTAGCAAAAGGTCAATAGTGGGATGAAGAGCCAAGCAGTAGACACCACTCAGATGACCATGATAAGACCTGACAACCTATATATGTTTAAAAAAGATCAGCCACTCAAATCATAGTTTCTTTTTATTATTATAGAGGCTGATGGATTAGTAGGTTCGAATAGTCAAATTAGGTTGAAGTTCTCACCTTGTTCTGCTCGAGGTCCCAGCATTTCACCTGTTTGTCATCACCAGCAGAAAACATGTAGGTATGCCTTTGGCTGACAGCAAGGCCTGTAAAAGTAAACAGTCTTGAGATATTATATCTTAAAAGCATAATAATCAAGCAATTATTGCCAACAATGATGATATTGACTAACCTCGTACTTGTTCAATGTGCCCAGTCAGTGTGAGCTTCAACCTTCCAGTTCCTACATCCCATATCTGGTCAACCAAAATTCAGGAAGGAAAGAAAATCCATTACAAATAGCTCCTGCAAAATCTAGTCTAAATGATGCACCAAGGGGACAGGGGTATAACAAGGAAATTCTAATTGGGTGAAGGTAAGTTGGAACTCCCAATAGGCTGTAACTTTCCTGTAACACAGATTATTGATATGAATTTTTTTTTTTTTCTCTAATCTCATCCATTCCCATAATGAACTAAGTTTGACGGTTAACATTCTACTTAAAAATGCTCCCTTGTTGTATGAAAAAGAAAATCAAAGAATTTATCGGAATCTTAAAACCATGATGTTATCTGGATCCCATATAGGATCATGATTTCTTAAACAAGTATATGAATTTTTATACACACATTTTCATCAACTAATAAATATCAAGAAATAAAGAAGGAAAAAAAATAAATCCAAACCATATATAACCCAGGACAGCAAACAACCCAAATTTGTGCAATTCCACAATGACATCAATTCATCGAAAAAGAAAAAAACGAACTTGTTACCTTGATTGTACGATCTGCAGAACCAGTACAAAACCATGAATTACTTGGATCAAATGCAATAGATCTTACCCATCCCAAATGACCACTTATGACCTGTATAATCATACAAACTATGTAAGACATAACACTTAGTTGCAATAAATTGTAGTGATCAACAATGACAAAAATTAGAAAGCTCTTACCCTGTAGTTCTTCCATGGAGGATGCCAGACAGGACGTGGCCATTTGCTTGGGATTCTCTCCATTATAGCAGATGTTGAGAAGTTCCTATAAATGGAGAAAATATATATTAAAGCCAAATATGCCATATTATTCAGAAAACATCTGTAAGAGGAACAAAATAAGCAGAACAGGTTCTGTATGATATCAACCTTTGCTCTTTGCAAACATTTAAACATTAAGCCATTTATCACTACAAGGACCTCATATTCTATTTTCTTTTTGACACTATGTACTAAACAACGTATCTAATTAAGTTTTCACTGTAAACAGCAGAAATTATCAAAGTTAAGCATCTAGCCAGAGAATCGATGCAGAATACATAACCTATCCGGAAGCCCAAAGACATTAAACATGTAATGCGCCATCGTAAGCATATTTTCTTCACAAATTATCGAGTGGCAGAAAGGAGAACAAAATCAAGGAAACTAAACCTTTCAGATCCAGAACCAGAAACCAATGCCTTGCTTTTTCCCTGCAGACCAATATCATTTCTGAAAGAGCAAAAAAAAAAACCATCGAATTAATGAGTCCCAATAGAAGATTTTTTGTCAAGAAAAAGAAACAATAGTAGATATAGAACAAAAATGTATGCAGGAGGAGATACGAGAAGGTAAAATATATGAGGGGAAATAACTATTCACACTTAATTTTCTTCAAAGTAAAAGTCAGCTAGGTATCTCCATGTGCGTTTGAGAGAGAGAGAGAGAGAGAGGAGGGAGGGGGGGAAGGTACTCACGGTCCCTTTGGCTGCAGAGATGGACCAACAATCAATGCATTTTGAACCCCGCCCTTCTGTGAGTCCCTAGAATCATCTGGACCTGCAGCACAATGAGACACATACATTAATATAAGGAACCTCTATTGCTTTGGTAAGTAGTAACATGATCTGGCTCACAAGAAAAGCTGAAACAAATTGCATCATATATAGAAGAAAAACATGCATTAATGATCGAACAAGTACAATTAATCAGTTCAAAGGGAAAAACAACTTTAATTAGGACCTGGAAGAGCAAGGGCATTGGAAGGCGCTGATGATTGAGGGCCACTTTCAGTTGTAGTAGAATTAACTGGTCGAGGAAGTTCGTTTGCGCTTTTGATTCCTTTATACTCGACATTTATCTACACAGTGAATTAAACAGCAGCTTATGACCCATAAAACAACGACTTCATGACCTAAAATCCAAAGTCCTAACATGTAACCGAAAATTCAAAGCTGCTTATCACATCTTCCAATGAATATGGTTTGAATGTTCCAATGGGCATGCAATAATAACCAATACCTAAAACAAACGAACGAACGGAATTTCACTAACCTTATAGTTCAAGCGAATTCGTTTACTGCATGAAGACGATAAAAAAAATCCCCAATTAGTATCAGATAACGAGAAATAATTTTAAGAAAAAAAAAAAAAAGGAGGATAAAATTAGGGTTCCATGGTAACCTTTCAGGATCCGTTGGAGCTAGCTGGCCGTGAACTGGAGCGAATAGATCGAGCGCTCGCTTTAGTGATTTTAGACTAAGCTTCTTAAGTGACTGTGGCTCCACTGGCTCCATCTCTTGTGTAGGGCCAGGCATTTTCTCCTCCTGCAGTGATCTCCGTAAGTTGTTCCCTATGAATGCTAGGGTTTTTGAGAGGGAGAGACGGTAGTGCAAGGGCAGTTAAATTAAGAGGGGATTGCAGTTAGAGGGAACCCCGGTCCGATTCAGTGCCCGTATTAGTGAACGGAGCCAACCGATTGTTTCATAAGTTACACCGTCGGCTGATGCTCGTCGACTCACTTCATGACGACTCTGAGCGAAGCAATTTGCAGAAAGGGAAAGAAAGTTTTAGTTAGGGCTTTTAAATAAAATTCATAAACGGCGGGGATAAGAGAGGTGAAACCGTGGAATAGACGAAACAAGGACGTTACCCGCACTATGTTTACTGTTTTTTTATTTATTTAATGAATAGTTTTATTTATATTTTTCAAAAAATATTTTATTCATATAAAATTGCATTTTTTTTCTTTCTAAAAATTCTAATTTACTTAGTAGAAAACTTATTCCATTAATACATTTAAAACTATATTATGAATATATTTAAAATAATTTTATAATTGTATTAGGAGAAAAAAATTATCCTAAAGCTATTGTTGCTCTCAAATTTATTTATATTTTTTAATTTTTTAAGAAAAATATAAAATTCACATTTACTGTTTTTTTTTTTTTTTGAGTTGTTTGATATTTTTTGCTATGCAATTTGATAGGTCAAATTACTATTATTATAATTTATTGTTTGTAATTTATGGAGAACGGAGTGGCTATCAGGATTTTAACTGGGTCTCGCAGTGCATTAAATCAGCTATAATTTTATTGATCTCCAAGTTTGTAATACAGATAACACAATTATATTTTTACAACTCTATTCTTTGTAATATCAATATATAGTGCACAAACTATATATTTACATGGAACTAAAATCTGGCTCAATCAGACAACTCTTCCTTTCCTCCCTCTAGAGTGGTATCCATCCCTGTCACAAAAGGAGAAAACCATTATCCATTGAAGTGGATAAATAGAGAAACTGAAAATCAGAAGGCTTTAAATGAACAAACCTTGATTAGTCCTTTCTCAGTACCACACAAAACAATGTCATTGGCAATGAGTAGGCTTGTTATTTTGCTGCCTGCTGATATTCTCCCCACATTCTGTTGCTTCCCTCTCAACCATATCTAATTTCACAAAAATGTCCAGCGCACAAGATTGAAAATTTTAGTTTCAGTAAAACGCTTTAGTCCCTCAAAATTTTACCCTTTTCTACTAAAGTTAACTATAGCAAACTTTTGAGGTACTAGAGGAAAAATGTGTACCTGAAGGGTGCTGGTTGATGAGCTGCAATTTAAGTATATGAAGTCTTCCACTACTCCCATGAATTGTACATTTCTGCCTCTCTCAGTTTGTATTGTCGTTTGGGGCTTGTAATTTGTTCTCCACTCCTGTAATATTTCCTTTAAATAACTGGAGGCTTCTTGCATAGTATTAGAACAAAAATATCCACAGTGCAATTTTTTACCTTAATTTTTGAACCTTCAACAATTGAACTTGCACTATAAAGCCAATCTTTGTATGCAACTATCGAATTGATTGGTTTGTTTTGCATCATCCAACTCTTTATTGGTGGTTTGATCTCTCGCTCTCTATTGTTTGTTATTGCTAATTCCTGAAAAGAAAATCGGTCATGTACTTTTTCCAATTCCTACAAGAGTTTGTATCAAAGAATATGCTCATAAAAACTAACCAACCTGTATGCTTGAATCCATGGAGCCTATGTAAAGTTTTCCCTGCACTGCGCTCATACACTTAACCTTCTTATTCTTGCACATCTCTTTTGCTATTCTTGATGAATCAATCACCTGTAAATAGCAAGTTCTATACTAAAATGCTTTTGTTTTGAACACTTCTTTTAGCAATGTTTAGTTAAATGGTTACCTTAATTCCATGGCCTTGCGCTACAACAAAAATCATCTGGCCATATGTTTCTATCTTATGAACTGGTTCTTTCAACGATATAACTTCAATGCACTCCAATTTTCGATGAACCATTTGCCAAACCTACATAATTAAGGCATTGTTTGGAAAAAAATGGATCAATAGTTCACATTTCCTTCATTATGAGATTTGTATGAAACTTTATTTTATCCATACCCTAATGGTTTTATCAGCAGACCCACTTAAAAGGCTTTCCCCTGGTTCATAGAGTGAAAAACATGTCACTGTCTTTTTGTGCTCTTTCAGGTCCCATAAAAGAGCGGCTGATTGTTGTTTGAAGTCCCACACCTGGTAAATAAGCATAGATGTCTTATGTTTCAGGCCTTGGCAAGTTTGGATATATGATAGTATAGTAAATACCTTAATAGAGCCATCAGAATAGCCACTATAGAGCAGTCCCCTGTAGTAGATAAGGGCAGTTACAGCTCCACTGCAGTTGTGTTTTGCCTCCAAAATTTGTGAATGTACACAAGATATACGCTGTTCTTACCATTACAAGAATTTTTATTAGGAAAAAAAGGTATCACACCGGCATTGTTACCTAAAGGGTATTAGATTACTAACTGATCTATTAGGCAGATAAAAGTCAGCTACTCTATGTAGTTCATCAGCCATCCAGGTTACACTTGAAAAACGTCTCAGGGACTCCCTTACTCCTTCTGAGAAATGGATTAGTTTCTGCATTCCTGCACAAAGAACGTACTTTTTAAATAGAGGCTCAACAAATTTCCTACTCATTGTTGAGCTCAATAAATTCGTGCAGGGCGGTTGTTACTCAATAAGGGCATTACCTCTGCCAGAAGTATAGTTATAGATGCAAAGACATGCTAGAAGTCTTTCTTCAAGCTCCATTCCTGGGTGCAAAAATTGCTCAATACCATCGAGCAGTATCTCACACGCAGAATTTCTTAGGCCATTTTGATGCTTGGCAATTTCACATCCAATCCATGCAATAGCGGTGAGAGAGTCCCGAGAAACCCTTTTGATCTTACTTCTTAGACCTTTCTCTAAAGCATGGAATACTGGTTTGCCTATGCTAAGAATGCCTTTTGCAATCTTGCTACACCAGGATTCAATTCCAGCATCCTGAATTTCATGAACCTTTCTTATTCTTAATCTCTCTGGTTAATATACAGAAAATATAAACACCCCACTAAATGAGTCATTAGTTTATTTATTTCTTACATCTTACCTGCAGGCTTTGGTCTGACCAGTCAAAGTTTCTTATCATGTTCCAGTGTTTCAAAGAGGTCAAGCCTGCCTTTTTTACTAGCAAAGCAACTGTGTATGGTTCCCCTGACCAAGTATAAGTTCCTCCAATGTTTGCCAGAATGAAAGTAGACAGTTGCTGCAAAGTAGAGCTTTCTTCAGATGCCACTGACTTGAGGATGATCTGCATAGCCTCTTTCATGAACATACTTTTACCAGATGAGTCTCCCTGCGAATATTTGATAAGACCATATCAATTCAAATCATATATTCCTGTGGTAACTGAAATGCAGTTTATTTGATTGCTATTTGCAAGTCATACTACTAACCAGAATGTCTAGCTGCACCAATAAATTTGCTGCCAAAAGTTGGTAATGAGGTTGAAGTTCTTGGACACACTGCAGCAGAATGTGCATAATGCCATCACTTCCTTCTTTCTGTAACCATTGCAATAAGGTAATGACTGATGACCTGACAAAAGTTTTTGGATGTTAATAGCCAGTTCATTTATTTGTTCCCTCTAATCTCCTTGAAAGAGATGAATTACACGAATTAATGATCTTTCCCTCTAATGACCATAAACTGTTCATATTTTTTTTGTACTGGAGTTTATAGAGGAGGATGCATACCTTGGCATGCAGAGGATTTCATGGAAAAACTGAAGTGCTATTAACTTGGCACGCTTCTCATTACTTTGTAGTAGACGTTTAAATGGAGCCAGAGTAGTAAATTCCATTATGCATTTTCTGCATTGTCCATCAAATTGCATGCATTTTATTAAAATATTGGCCATGGAAATGCATTCCTCAACATTATTGTCTCTAGCAACATCTAGTAACCTACTGATAATTCTGGGAGAATTGATTGCAGCCAAGTGCATGTTATTGGTACCACAATCAAATGCAGTTACTAGAATTTCAACAATCATCAATGATGCTGCAGGAGGTGTCAGCAATTCTGAAGGTATTTTCCCCTTGTAGTTGTTTGAAGTACACACAATCTCCACCAATGCTGGCATAAGTTCTAATGTCTTTATTTCTATTGGGGATGGATTTATCAGATATATAAGAATAGCTGCCTCATGCACATTTTGCTTGAGAGCAGTTGCCAAATCACACAACCGCAATCCCTTCTTCCTGATATCTTCTATAGCTGACTTGTTTACTGATACAATACTTGTAAGAATAGACATTGATGCCCTTATGACTTTTTCCTCTTTAGAACTTGAAATAGCTGTTAGCAGCTGATCCAGAATAATATCCTTTAAGATAGTGTATTTTATTCCCTTTTTGCTGTTCAACATATTGTAAATGGCTGTAAGTTCTACAGCATAGTCTTCCTCGCATTTTGCTAATCCTTCGGAGAAGCACAGTTTTGAAATTGCTTTCTCAAGTATTGCCATTAACTCAGTATTGGAAATGGAATCTTTTCCCGAATGCAGACAAAGATCATTCATGTTTTTTGAGCTTGGCGAGCTCTGTTTTTCCCTTGAAGCTTTTTGGTGTCTACCCATCTGCATGACCTTCCAATTCTGTAGAGCAATTGCTCCTACCCGATCAATTCCTTCAACATTGCCATCCGGGAAAGAACCTGATTTTTTATTTCGAAGTTCCATGATAGATAAATCGAAATCGCTGATAGAACTGTGAAATCTGCCAGAAGAGAAGTTACTGATATTTACTTCATTAACCTTTTGCACTGCTTGCTGAGGTACAAGTGGCAAAATCATCGGTTTGTATATTTGGTTCAATGTGAAGCAAGAAGCCTCCTGCATCCTGTAAAGAAAAATAAAGTAGTTTTCATTGTTAAACACTTCATTACATTCTTGTTTAGCAAGTGAAAATGCCCGAAAAACTTGATTCTGAACATAACTGATCACAAACTTGTAGTTGCATATCAGCTTCACTTGTAGTTCTGATTGACATTTTAGTATCATCCATAGTTTCCTGATGCAAAAAGGGTAAGCTATCATTCAATAATTATGATTCTCCAAAAATATCAGGTGGGGTGCATTAAAATCAATAATTCTGAGATACAATAAAAAAACATGCATTTGGTAGCTAATTTTCCAAGACAGAATTCTATGCTCATGTGGTGCCTCTCAAAAAGTTACCTCATCATCATCTTCTTCCACATAACAACTGTAGCATGAATTTGCTGAAGTTGGTGTATCCGATTGGGATTCCATCAGTACTTCCTGAAGGCATTTGATGCTTGTATATTTTTCAGGCTCTTCAGTCTGAGTTTTCAGGTTTTGAACTTTACTGTCATCTCGAATTTCTGTGCAAGTTTTAAGTTTGTCTGCTGTATCATAAGCTGCATATTCTTGAGGATCGAGTGGATGCACCTTCTCATCCTGCATTAAATTTTTTGCGGAACTACAAAGATAAGAATTTGTAAAAATGCAAATTTTATAAACCTAGAGCATGAGAATATCCATTTTGAATATTTGCATATAGTCTGAATGAAATTCAACATTAGTTTTGGGCTTACTTTGTATGGTTTCAGCAAGTGTCCTTGCTCAATTGAAATTGAAGAGTCACTACTTTTGGTTACTTGCCTGTCATAATATTACGAGATATTTCAAGGGCATTAAAAAATTCATATATGAAACAAAGAAAATCCAAAGTTTAATTCAATATGATGGAAAAAAAATGATAAAGAATTCTATTTTTTTCTGCATTAATTGTGATGTTATTCGCTAAAAGGAGAACTAACCAGAAACTCTGCAATTCATCATCGCGGAATGAAGCATCTTTGCTTCTGCACTGCCACTGGAGAGTCTCTCCATATAACATGACCTGATAATACATTAGCCAGTGTTTGTATCTCCTTGCAATCTCCCTAATTGCTTCATTAATAATGGCCTCCTTATCATTCTTTCCACTGATGACATCCATTTCTGAAACAATTCTTGAATTAAACAGACTTGCACAGAGTTCTGGAGCAAGTTCAGTTCGAATAGTTCTTGGCGATACCGATGTTGCTTGGAGAAAGTGCAGGGCAACCTGAGACTCATCATTTTGCAATTTTCTAACCAAAGAAAGGTAAAAGTATGAGCAGCAAACCAAATAATGGTTTTGAATTCCAGCTGTGACTCCATCTTCTTCAAGCAATGCTGGGGCCTGAAGCATTCTTTCCGAATTCTTTAACCGGGTAAGTCTCTCTGCTGCATTTTTCTCCTGAATTGCAGCTTCAATGCTTTCAATCCCCCAATAAAGATTTGATATAACTGAATGCTCGGAAAATTCAAAGAATTCTTGCTTTCTAATATTTAGCTTAGAAATACATTGGGATTTCAAAGAATTCCATAATTCAATATTTGCTAAGAATTCAAGAAAATATTCATTTACTGCAATAACAAGTGCCTTTATGGATTCAAGGTCTGGTCTCTCATAATCATGAGATAAAGGAGAGCAAGAAAAGGAAGAAATAGAAGCCATGGAGCACTTAGACCTGTAATACTTCTTAAGATAAAAGAGAACTCAACCATGGAGGATAAGAGAGAGAGAGAGACATTGGAGAAGGTCATATATACAAGTGGTGGCTATAGAGAATTGAAGTTTTAGAACAATTTCCCGTGACCGTTCTAACCAAAATCCAAGCATTCTTGGTCCCTCTATTTCTCATACTAGCTTAAAGACAAAAGTTGACCGTTGCTTCCTATTCATAAAAGGGGAAAGAGGAGAAAGAAAACAAATTTTACTGTTATCATCTTCACATGCTCTTTATCATATCACTTCCCAATTCTTTCTTTTTTTTTTTTTTTCTCTCTTTTGGTGCTTTGCTAATGAAGCTTTCACTATTATCTATAAAGAAAGCACCAATCATTCTTCACACTTGAAGGCTTTATAGGAAAGGAACTGATTAGAAGATTTAGCTGTATTACTATTTACTATTAACATCGTACAGTCATTCTCGCATTATATTAAAGAGATTCTTTCTCTTGCTTTTTCTCTATGATTAGAGTGAAACATGATTAACTAGGTTTTGTATTATTGCTTAATCATCATGTGAAGCAATTGATTAATCAGTCCAAATGACAAGCAGTAAATACTGTATTGATATTATTTAAATGTTCGCTTTTAAGCTGTTCTTCAATGTCTTTGACCCAAAAAAAAAAAAAAAAAAAGCCATGCACACACAAGTATGTTGACTTGACAGAAGAAGCTTCATTATGGGAAGAGGCACAAATGTAGGTCCATATCCTTGTTTATGGCTAACAATTAGTTCAGCATTTGGCTTTAGAAAAGGTAAAAAAGAACACCCTCCTGTAATTAGTGACAAAGATGTTGGAATTTTGCTGCGTTGGATTACAAGAAGCCTATTGAAGTGTACTAAAATGTAATGCAATAATTCAGAAAGTGATTACTAATTTGAGCCCTAATTATGCAATTATCTTTGTTTTTAAGCATGTGGGTCTCCGTAACTTATTACCAAAATGTAAGTATGGAATTTCCAGGGCAGTATTATTTTGTTTTATGAGATGGAAGCAAAGTATGCTAGCATTTGTGAGGTTGTCATGAAAACGACACCACACACAAAAATAGCACCAGACAGAACCCAATTTCCCAAATTCAATACTTATTGCAAGCTCCCTTGCCAGCCAATATGACTCAATCAATCAAACAGATACTCATCACAAGACTCACAGTAGTAAATATATTATTCTCTAGAAAATATCAGCTCAACCTTACCAACATCTTTTTTTTTTCTTTTTTGGCATTTTGTGTAGAATTATATTAGAGCCACAAACAAGCCGACGTTAAAATTTGACTCCATGAGGTCATATTCGAACTTAAAAACTAAATTTAAGCTTGGCTCATTCAAAATTTATAATTTTTTTTTTTTCTTATTTACAGGCTTGAATTTGAGCTTGAACTCCAGATTATTAAGTTTATAGTTTTTTTCCTTGAGCCGCTGGACTGATTTTTAGCACCAACTATAGATATTGTTACGTGGATTATGCGTAGAGGAACAATTAGAAATAATCTAAATCTAAGGTTTCAAGAAAATATAAGGCTGTGATTATTGAAAGGTCAGGATCAATAAATACCTGTTGTCTGGGACCCTGATGTTAGATGATGGATTGCAACGTTGTCTGTCACGAGCTGAGGCTTGGGGATCAGACCCAAATCACATGTAGACATGTCATCAATCTTTAGCTATCGAAAAAAGACAAGACTTTGATTCTTCTTCCTCCTACGGCTGTTGGGTAACACCCAACCCAACTGAGAATCATAATTCATGTAATTGAACACCGATTGGGCATGCGATGGGTTTGAAGGCCCAAATTGAGTCCGATAAATTGTCCGAAACTGGGCCAAGATTTTCATAATGGCCCCACAAATTGGGGCTGAGTGGGTTCTGAGGTCCAAATCGAGCCAAATAAATTGGGTCAAAACTAATCCGCTGTGAACAAGCTAGTTAAACCTTGTTGACAAGCTATTAATATTGATAGAAAAATATCAAGAGGTTGTGACTCAGTTGGCAATACAAGCTGAGCATGTAGGAAGAGCTCTCAGATTTAATCCCACTAGATATATGTGCAAAGGGAGGCGAAGAGCCTTAACTATAATTAATCCTGAGTCAGATCTACCTTGTCCGGAAAAAAAATATTGATATGAAAATGATTAGTTGGGAGATTCTAGTTGACCAACATAGTAAAAAAATTTTAAAAAGGAGTATTAATTCATTGTTCATCCTCTCAGTATGTATGTGGCCAAGTCATATTCATGTCTACTTCACACTTATATCTACTCACCGATTGTTTGAAAAGAATTAGGTCGATCCTCTACGTAATGGGAGCATCTTAGTGATTAAAATTTGAGAAATTAAGTACACTTACTCATATAAATAATCTGATAAAAACCCATAAATCAAGCATATTTGGTTTGATGATCCTGACCTTATCTCATTGAATCTGCAACATAAAAACCCATGACGAGCTCGGGAAGTAAATATCCATGCTTTCTAGTTATGTTAAAAACTTGTGGCCTTTGTTTCTTGTTTTTCTGATTGGATCTTCTCATGGGGTTGCCGCTCGCCGGTGGGATAAGTTGCAGGAATCTGATGCTCCAACGCACGTAAACTTTTTCCGATCAGCTTTAAGGGGGAGACAGAGAGGTTTATCATGTTCCGGTGATCCGAATGTGTGCTTAGATCGGAAGAAGAATCCATGGGGTGGCAACACGTGTTGTTTTCAGCAGTTTTGCAGAGACACCTTAAGAGATTCCAAGAATTGTGGAGCATGTGGTCAAACATGTGGTTATGGATTTGTATGCTGTGATGGAAGCTGTGTTGATGTTCAAAACGATCCTCGCCATTGTGGTTCTTGTTTTGAGAAGTGTCCTGAACAAGGTAGGTGTTCTTTTGCAATGTGTGATTATGGTGAGTGATTAATTATGAATTTATCATTAATAAATTAGTTTCTTTTAATAATTCTTCTCCTTTGTTTCTGTTAACAAATATGGTGGATGCTTAACGATTTTCAAATTCGAATTAAGAAACTTTTGACTATTGTTATTTATGGTTTGCTATATCCACTAATTAAATATATAGAATTAAGGTCCATGGTAATATAGATTTGTCCATATTTACTTGCAATTTAAAAATTAAATTAAGTGTTTAAAAATTTGGATGTAAACTACTGAATTGCAACATTTTTAAATGGGTTAATTAATTGCAAAATGGTTTTATTTTTATATAAAAAAAAAATAGAGAGGGTAATAAATATGGCATAAAGCATTTAATTGTGAGATCCAAAATCATGTATAAACATGAATTTAGTCAGCCTGAGGCCAACGACATCGCGTATCCTCTTTTAAAATCAATAGAATTTTGCATCACCAAAAAAAAGAAAAAAAAATCAACAAACTGCACTACTAATTATAGTCAAAAGTACTTAATTTGTTAATTAATGTATTTATGGATTTTGTTTTCGTAATTATTTTAATTTTAAAGGTTACAACGCTTATTAATTATTCCTAATTTTTTTAAATATAAAAAGATCTAAGAAAATGTTTTAATTTCACACCGATGCTAAGTTTCTTGGAAACCTCCATTACGCGCCATGCAAAAATAATCACTTTCATGATGGTTCTTTTCTTTCTTTCATACATATTAGGATCTCAAGCTGAGGTTGCGAGGAAGACACTTCTTCTTTTTTTCTTCTTCTTCTTCCTCATATTTCCATACAATAAAAAATAATAAGTAAAATAAAATTTTGCAGTAATATTTATGTTTAACCTCTACCTTCTTTGCAATTTCCTTTTTAAAAAAAAAAAAAAAAAAAAAAAAAAAAAAAAAAGTTCGATGTTCCTTTTGCAATGTATGTCCGATTATAGAGTTCGAGATAGAAAGTTAAATTTATGTATAAATTTTATTCATTAATTAAATATAGTTTCTTCTTTTAATAATTCTTCTCCTTTTGTATTGCTGGTTAACATGAGATTTATGGTGGTGGCTTATAAACGAATTTTTTTCAATATCGAATATATTCTCTAAAAAGAAAATATTTTTGACTATGTCTAAATGTTATTGGTTTTTGAATCTCCATTTACCTCCAAATAAATATATGAATATATAATAAAGAGATTTTAATGGTCCATGTTATTATAAATATAGAATTGATTGCCATGTTTTTACTTGCAATCTTTAAAAAATTTTAAATTAATTTATAGTAGATTTAAATTTTAAATTTTTGGATTGTTATTAAACGCTAAAATCTGATATTCGTTTCATTTATATATTTATTGATTTACTATATGGTGTTTTTATATTCAGAGAATAATTGTCTCTAAAGTTACCAATGGTTTTCTTTTTTTAACCTTTTAATTGATAATAAAAAAAAAACAATATGAGAGGGTTAAAAATAAATATCTGCCTGCATAAAATGTCATTATTAATTTCTGTAAGCTAAGCCGAGATCCAAAATCATGTATAAACATGAATTAGTCAAGCCTAGGCAACGACATCCGCGTATCCTCTTTTTAAAAACCATCAATAGACATTTTTGCATGTCATATTCTACAGTGCCATAAAAAAGGCAATAAAGAAAAAATCAACAAACTGCACGCCACCTCTGATTTAGTGTCCCAATAAGATGTACTTAATCTTTGGTGTTTTGTAATTTAATGTATTGTATAGTGTGTATTTATTGTGATTTATGTCGTTATTATTTTATGGTGATTGTTTTGATTTTATCTTCTTTTAAACAAAGGATATATCAACGCTTTTATTAATCTATTTCACCTAAATGTGGTTTATTTTATATATCCTTAGAACCTATTGATGAGAAAAGATTCTAAAGAAAAGTAGTTTTATTAAAATTTTATCACAATAAATCAAACCCCGAACTTGTTCCAAGTTTTTTCTATGGAATACCTCCATTAACGCGCTGCATGAACTAAAGAGTAATCCACCTTCTTCCGATGATGGTGGTCTTTTTATCGTATTTCTTTTAACATACATATAGGATCTCAAGCTGAGGTTGCCCGAGGAAGAACCACTTCTTTCTTAGGTTTTTTGAAAGATCTAATTAGCGTCTTTTCTTTGACTTCACTTCACACATATTTCCAGTACGGAATAAAATAATTTATAATAACCGTAAATATAATTTGTCAGCAAGGTATTTTCTTATATTGATTTTAACCATCTTTACCTATGTCCTTTGATACAAATCTTTTATATATCCATTTGATAAAGAAAAAATAAAAAAAAAAAAAAAATAAAATAAAAGGCAAAAAAACCTTCATTTTGCAATATTTTTGACTAAATTCATCTATTGGTCATATATTTCACTTTTCCTCTTCTAAACATTTCACCATTTGAAGTGTCACGCGCAGCTAACCTCCGAATGTAGTTAAATTATGAACGATAGATCGCTTTTGTGCAAGGATCAAGTTAAATGAACCCCATTTGTCCCTTATTTTATTATGAACCAATCACTATAATTAATCTACCGATGAACCATGCCGAGATTTTTACTGTTTGTAGCCCCACATGAAATTTATATTTTATGAATTTAAAAGGTTTTGTAAATTTCTCCTCTTTATATATTTAACCTATATAATATACTATTTAATAATAATTTTGTATTATAATTTTGTCAATTTTGTTATCCTGTGACAACGTATTGTGGATCTAGTTGATTGATTAGTAGTTATTTATTACACTCTCAAAAGAGGTTATTTATTAGTTTCGGCATATAGATAGATCTATAGAATAGGCTTATCAGGAAGAATAATGAGTTAGTACGACACCCCTTCCAATTATCCAGTATAGAAAATTTGTATTTGTTGCTTATTGAAAATTATTATCAAATCAAAACAACTTGGATTAGATTATTCAAATTGAATTGAGACCACTCTTGTAAATAATGTGATAATAAATGGAGAAAAGAAAGCAAATGCACTTTTTTTTAATCTGGTGATAGATTATGCAGAGAAGAATAATCTACCATTTTCCTCTAAAATTCGCATAATATATGTAGTATTATTACTTTCAGGTTCTTCCTAATACTCGATTTACGCGCTAAACTGAGTTAATGAATCAAACTAACGTAATTAGGAGTAAGTATATATGCAATTGTTATCCCGTCTGTGATGGATGATTATATAATTATCAAAATATTTATTAGTTTCGGCATATAGATAATAAGAATACAATAATATGATGCTAACGAAGAAAATTTTGTATTTGTTTGAAAATTATTATCAAATCAAAACAACTTGGATTAGATTATTCAATTGATTGAGACCCTCTTTAAATAATTGATAATAATGGAGAAAAGAAAGCAAATGCACTTTTTTTTAATGTGTTATCAGAGAAGAATACATCTAAATCTAATTAGAGATTAACTTATCTAAACTCGATTTGTAAACTAGTTAATGAATCAAACTAACGAGAAGTAATTTGTTATTGAAATGAGATAATTTTGAACATTTTCACTAGAAAAAAAAAGAAACAATATGGAAATAATTTTTAAAAATATTTATTTTGATTGATTTGTTTTATATGCGAATCTCAATAGCAATTCAATCTAAATAATTAGCGGCTAAAAAATAAGGAGAGAAAAATTTAAAAAGTATTTTTTCTAAAAATTTTTATACTGCAGATTTAAAAATAAAGAATTAATTTTGGAGGCCATAACCCCATTCCATAAGGCCTGTATGAGTTAATAGATCAGATCTAAATAAGTGTAATCCATCTAATCATGCATATTTGACTTGCTAGCAAACTGATCTCCCACAAATTTCCATATTTTCAGTTAAAAATAAGTAAAGAGAGAGCTCAAAAATAAAAAGGTTAGGAAAAAAAAAAAAGAAAAGAAAATCAAATTTAGATGAGCCAAAATAATTTTATGGGTGTGAAAGTTAAACTTAACTCATATTTCAAGCCTAGTGTTTTCTCCATTTACTTTTCAAATTTTAAAAGGGTTAACAAAAACAATTCATTCTTTTCATAGACAAGCGCGTCCCAGCACCTATTTTAAGACCACTTCATGACCCCATTTTCCATTCACTCTTTAGAAAAAAAAAAAATCATAAATCCCAATAACCAGCACACAGACACAAAAGGAAAAAAGATGTTTGAAGAGAGACCGCAGCAGGGCGGTGCACCCCATGGAATCATACTAGCTGTAGTTGTCTGCACGGTGGTTTTAGCTCCATTTCTCCTCGGCGACCAAGGCGAGGCCATAACTGAAGCTATTACTGAGCTCTTAAGCCCAGTCGGTCTTCTTCTTCTTCCCATTATCCTTCTCTTGACTATTCAGTTCCTTTCCTCCGATCGCGGCTCATTTGTCTCCACTATCTTCTCTACTGGCGAACCAGATACCATTCACCGAGTCAGTGGCTCACCTTTCGGCGTGGCTTTATTTCTAGTTCTGATCTTGTTCTTGCTTTATAATCGCATGTCCATCTTCGGCGGCGACGATGATTCCGGTGATTAACTTCTGGTGAGTTGGTGACTTTGCTTGCATGGATCTGAGAGACTTGGACTCGTCTATTATTTTTTTTTTTTGGTTTTTTAATTTAATTTCCTGTATTTGTATACAGTACAGTGGGGGGTACGTAGATTTGCTAGTACATGGGATGGTATTTTTGTATTTAGAATTTTAGTTCGAGGGTATTATGGTAATAGAAAATATTGGAGGAAGCAGCTGGAAATTTCTGCATATTTTGTTTAGTGACAAGATTACCCTTGATCTGAATATGCTTATACATTTTCTCTGTCTATTATACAGTGAGGGTATTATGGTCTTTTGGTGAATGTGTGCTAACTACTAACTTCATCCGGTGGCTGCTTGACGGTGGCGACGTGGATGAGTGTCTTATTTTTGTCACTTTGTTAGTCCACATTTCTCTGGCCATGCACGTGAGCACGTGGGCTCCCCACTTTCGCGTGTATGTACGTACATGTGTACACGTGAGGCAAACGCGCAGATTGAAAGAGAGAGTAGAACGGGCCAACTGTAAGGAACCGATTGATCAGAAGCTGACACGTAATAGTTTGTTAACACACACAACCACTTGCTCTTGCTGACACGCACCAGCAAGACTGAAACTGTCTGACACCAAACACATGTCATGTGATGTGAGATAGGTCTCAATTTTGAGCGGGAGACAGAGATGCTCTTTTATAAGGCCCTAGTTGATTTGCTATTTTTGCTTTTGGGCCTCGATTTTTGGGCCGTGAGATCTTATCATCAAACCTTAATCCAAGCACAATTAAAACCCAGACTTACTAGTAAAAAAAATAAATTTCTTAGGAATTTACTGGAAACAACTCTTTGAAACCAAGAAAAATAATTCATACAATATTGGTTTTTTAATTCATTGAATCCTCACCCTCGTAGGCGCACTCAACAATTTATAGGTATAAAAAATCTCATGGCATGATAAGGACGTTGAAGACCGTTTGCACCAATCCTGCACTAGCGTTGCATATGGTGAATGGCCAAGTGTCCAACTCAAGAAGAAGGCAAGTGCCAGGTCACATCTCTAGAGCTTTACAGCCTTCTCCCCAGGATCATTAATAACTTACATCTACAAGCTTTCCCCATCTTCATTACATTTCCTAAAATCAAAATCACATTTACAAGCGTCAGCTAAGTTCTATAAAGGTAATTGCTGAACACAGAAGCAAAGACATGTAAAATGGACACAAATGTAAAAAGTTATTGTAGACTGCATTATACAACTGGATATAACATGTTAACAATGACAATTGGAATACATTGCAGCCAACAAATCTGACCTAGAATCCTCATCAAATGACTGATTTGAACCAGGTAACCGTGTTGCACCAGAGACTTAGCAACGAAATTAATCAAAGATAAAATGGGAACACTACGTATAACCATGCCTAGATCAAACTATTTCCAATATTTGAAGCCAACAGCCACACGGAACCTTCCTGCTCATCTGAATGTTGCACACCTGCATACATACCCTCCCAACAGAAGCAAACTCACCTTCGTAAAGAGAGACTTGTTTTACTTTTTACGAACACGCATCAGGTAATGATAGTAATTTTCCATACACGACATTTGTAAAAGGATTTGCCATAAGCTGTTATCACACAACTCATTATGAATTAAACTGAGCTTCTGAGAATGTCAAAGTTGTATTTCTACGTTGTCAATACAAAATCAAATGAAAAAAGAAGGAATTAATATGAGTTGAGACATTTGAAAGAGATTTTCAGAATCAGGAGTCCTTTTAGAGAGGACAAATCAACAGAATGAAGGACTAAGTTAGGCAGTCTCATATCCAAATGCCACCGTGGTAGGGCCAAAGCTAAACCTAACCATGCCTTTTAAATCTCACTATCATTATGTATTTGAATTCCACGAATTATTTGCATTAACCTGGGGCAGATTGGAAGCATATGATAGTTCAGTATAGCCCAATTACCATGTAATCAAGTAAAACACCTTGGCAATCACTATCACACAGACAGATAGAAAAAGATCCCAAATGATAGAAGTGGCATCAACACAAGTGAGCTTCCTAGCATGTCCTACGAGCTGGTAATAAACAGTCACTTTAAATAGAGAAGCAACTTCATAAAATTTGGCACTTACTAAAAATTGAAAAATAAAGCACTACCCAAAAGGGGAGCTTTAAATCAAGGACAATACTCACTGAAAACATTAACACGCTAGCACATATAAGACAGGTGCATAACACCACATATTGGTACAGATGAAAAGAAAAATAAATTAGAATATTTTCGTGTTACAATTAAATTGGGCAATCAGCTCACCTTCATGCTAATCCCAAAGTTTGTAGTTTATCACAGCTAGGAGTAGGCAGATTCCTGTTCCAGTGACGCCTCTGGAGCTCTATGTGACAATGACGCCAAAGCAAGCTTCTATAATCCTTCATCACATTGTCTTCAATGTTGGCTCGTGCAGGACTTCCAACAGGAAAATTGTCATCAAAAGCTGCTGATTTAACAAAGAACTCCACGCCGAGTTTATCAGTTGTCTTAGGAATTTGATAGGAATAATTTTTATGCAATGAATAGTCAGGCTCTGAAAAGGGCAGATAAGCAAGTACAACAATCAACAAGAAAGGCAATATCTGTATAAGAAGCAGCAACTTAGCCCCTCCTCCACGACTAAACTCCTCCCGTTGCCGACCACCACTCATTTCTCTACTCCTGTAAATATGATGCGCCCTAAACATGTCAGTCTGACCAAAAAATGACCTGAATATTTCATCTGGATCAAAATCATCTTCATAAAACTCATGCACATTTCTCCTCCTCCTTGTCCGCCTAACATTATACTGCTGGTTGTACTCAAATTCATCAACCAAACCAGTCTGATCATACTGCCTCCTTGAATTATCATCACTCAAACACTTAAATGCCTTGCAAACCTTTTTAAATGCTTCCTCAGATCCTGGTGCCTTGTTCTTATCTGGGTGAACTTTCAACGACAATTTCCTATAAGCCCTTCTAATCTCCTCAACAGAACAAGTCTTTTCCACTCCAAGAATTGTATAATGATCCTTATTCCTCTTAATCTGCCTAATCAATTGCACATGTTCTTCAGTATAATTCCTTTCCCCATTTAAACCCTCATCATTTCTAGCAGAACTAGGCCTACTCTTATCATCAAGAACGCATTTTTCATCAATAGATTGATTTGACCTAGAAGAAGAATCGATCTTCTCACAAGCAGCCAAAAGTTCATCAACAGATAAATTATGATTCAAACGTTGAGCGATTTTAATAAATTTCAATCCTCGCTCTTTATTTCCAGATGCAATTGCTTCTTCAGCAATTCTAAGGCATCTAAACGCTTCATCTTTATTACTATCCATAACCACTTCAAAGATTTCAATAAATGAGCTTCAATTAGCTCTAATTCAACACCTAAAATTCCGAGTAAAATTCACAAATTAATGTTTGCATATGACAAATCAGAAATGAAAAGATCACACAAGAATTTCAAATTCCAATCAAGAGCGAAACGAATGTGAGTTGATTAAGAGTTACCTGATAAAGATAATCAAACATTGTGAAGACATACACATGTGTAGAGATGTGAAAATGGGGTGAGTGAGAAGGAGGAGGAGCAGAAGACCCGAAGCACACGACTGCGTCTGTATTTGCTACTTATGAGCCAAAATCCTCAGGCTCTGGCCATCAAGTTTGGTCAAGTTATCTAATGGAAACTTGCCACGTCCGATTTGAAATTGTTAACTGAACCACTAACAATACAGTTTAAACTTTAAAGTGTAAAATTTCGAAGATGAAATCGTGAAATAAATTTTATGAATTTAAAATAGATAATCGATAAAAAAAATTTGGTATTACATTGTGCTTCGTAATTATGTTAAATATAATTATTTAATCACGCAATTAAGTTAATAGACAATTCCTTGTGCTCTTTTCCCCCTCGAGCAAACGACGTCGTTTTGGATTTAATATAAATGAACTGCGCAAGTAGCTGCTTTCTTTAAGTTATTCCAACAACATACAACAAAGTCAACTTAATTATAGAGTCGTAATTCTCATTTATTGGTAGACTTGTATGCATAATGTACAATTGGAATATACAATCAAGTTAACTCAGTTCTGCCCCTACATATGGTTTTTTTTTTTTTTTTTTCTGGGCTGAAGATTAAATTTTTTCTTCGAAGAATGTGTTACTGTACGGGAAAATAAATTACAGAATCAGCTTTCATCATCAGAATTGAAAGATTGTCGCCTTCTCAAAGATTCCAATACATACAAGGGTCTATCGTTTTGGGCACCATTTGCACCCTGGTTTGACTTGAGTTTGGGTACACTGATGGAACTGAGTGGTGGTGTCACTGTTCCTTTGTTCACTTCTTTGAGCACAGACCGAGCTTTAGCAGCAGCAGCAGCATCTGCCATTGCTGAAGCCACTCTTGAATCATTATGCAACTTTTCTGTGAAATTATTTTGAGTTTCTGTTCTGCTTGCAGTGTTAGGAGGGCGAGGAGAAAGAAAGGTACTTGGGTTTTGCATAGTGGCAACAGCCTCAGCAGCGGTTATTCTGGCCTTGGCTGATTCATACTTCTGCATATCATAAATAAGCTCTTTCTGGAGTTGCTTATCAGCAACCAATATTTCGTCAATCTCATTCTTGTAGTCCTTGAGCAGAATCCGGAGACATTCCATGAGAGAGCCTATGAGGGGGCTATTCTTGCTCTCCAGTAGCCGTTTAAGTTCTATGAAGATGGGGATGGTGTTTTGGATAAGACCCTTCCTGATTGCTTGAGTAATAGCCCTTCCTTTGGCAGCTGCTGCAGAGGCTCCACCATCTCCACCTTCTTCCTCTATGTCTCCAGTGTCAGTTTGTGATCCACGACCAGTTGGAATTCGAATCTCTTTGCAGGCAAGAATTTGAAAAGTATCCTGCTCATAATTTAGAAGGAAGATTTTACCAAAAGACGGATGATAAGACAGACTCATTGATGTATCTTCTCTAAAGGATCAGCACCTGCAGAACAGATTGTCCTGTGATATCTTCTATGTTGAGCATGCCATCTGATGCAGCTGCAAGAATCTCAGCACACAACTTTGCAAATGTCGCCAAGAGGTGCTCTGGGGCCATTTGTTTCAGCAAAGAGACATAGACGTGCATTCGTTTAGACCGTGAATTTTCGTCACTGCCTCTGGAAATAGCAATACTAGATATAAAATCTTCATCTCAGTCAAAAGAGGTTTTTATCGGTAACAAAATATAAAGGCACCTACCTAATGGAAAAAAGCCGGTTCTCCATCAGGGAATTCTTAGATCCATTATGTGCGTTGCAGTCATTGAGAACATAAATCGATTCCACAAAACTGTTATAAGCTAGAAGTGGTGCTTTGACTGCACAAAAAAGTATACCCGTTAAACAAAACCTGAAAATATCCCCCCATCTTCAATGATCATGTAAATACAATAAGTTGCAAGTTTTATCAACCTTTTAGAATATTCCCAAAGAGGAAATCAGCAAGCTGTCTTATCTTTTCAGACTCATCAACCAGGGATAGAAGGAACCGAAGGAAGAGTACTCCCCTCCACTTTACATAGTCCCTCTGCAAGATAAGAATGAAACTGAAAATTGAAAACAGTTCATTCATGGCCATTACTTCTGTGGGAAACATAAGAAAAAAGCTAGTGAAACTGAAACCTGCAACAATCTGGAGAGCAATATAAATGTCTGCCTTCTCACAAGTTCACAGGGATCTCGAAGACATTTGGTGATCTTTGATATGTAACTGTTGATTTAAAAGAATGATTAGTTAGAATGGTAAGAATATTATCATTAGCATTAGGCTTTTAGTTTAATGATTGAAGAGACAGTTCAAAGTTAGTTTATTCTCAATTCTTTACAGGTCTCACCAATCAACTAAAGCAGTGTAGCGAACACAAAAGTCAGCCATAGTAACTATAAGATTATTCCGAAGGGCTGCACAATCACTCCTGTCAAGCTCCTGCAATGTAAGATAAATAGGCATTTAGAAACTTGGAAACTACCCGAGAAAGAGTTTTCAAGAATTCAAGACAAACTGGTGACGCTGAGAACCTTCAGCAGGAAGAAATGGGTAGAAGTATGGAGTCATTTATGTCCAAGGGAAACAATATGATGCTCTAGAGCTAATGTTGTTCGGCAGTGATTAGAGTTCCAAATTATGAACTCTTTCATAAACCATAAGTGAGATGGTTAGCATCAATTGCGAGCGACTGCGTGGAATGAAATGGCCAAGAAAACTAGCACTAGTGTTTCTAATACTAATAAGATTTTTTTTTTTTTTTTTTTGCTTCATAAACCATAAGTGAGATGGTTTAATCAATTGCGAGCGACTGCGTTGAATGAATAGGCCAAGAAAACTACACTTAGCACTGTTTCTAATACTTAATTAAGAATTTTTTTTTTTTTTGGTTTTGGAATGTTAAACAAACTGCCACAACTTTTTTTTTTTTTTTTTTTTGGAAGTTAACAAACCTGCACAAACAAAGGAATATATCTCTTGGCGAGTTTCCCATCTGCTAAGCATATCTTCCCCATTGTCAACCATGCTTGAATGTATAAAGGAGGGGCTATCTGTTTCAAAGATACCGAAGGACCTGGCAGTTTACTCAAGTTTGGATGAGAATTTCCTGAAGTGATGATGGTCTGTAGTAAAGGAAGAATGGTGCTGACATCAGCTGAAGGACAAACGGTAACCAAAGACCCAATAGTGTAAACTGCAGTTACTGATTCAGAGAGCAAATGGCACGTTGCTGCTGCTTTCTTGCTTTTTGTGCTTTCACTTCTTGGGGGCGTAAAGAAACTATTTCCACTATTTGCTTCCAGATCCCCTGAAATGAACTTTTCCAAGATCTTAGAAGCTTTAGAGAAAACTTGTTGCACCCATTTCATGACAAGTGCATCAGCCTCCTCAGGATTCAAAGCCTTCCTTCTGCACAACGTTCTGAGTGCCTTAACATGAGCATTAACCTGCCATCAAATAACAAGTTAAATAAAATGAAAATACATATCATGCCAGGAGGAAACTCTATATGTGAACAGCTTGCACTGACTATTGTAGATAATTTGAAACTACTTAGCATCTTATTTTCAGCCAAGGAAAAAATTTATTGCACTCAGCTCCGGTAAAGAACTTCACTGAAATATTTTCTGCGGTTAGATCAAAGCAAGTGTATATTAGATGCATTCAATTTCAACTTATCAAACATAATACTAAAGTTGGACTTGAAATATGGTCCAGGTCCAAGACCAAGAATGCATTAGTTTGATAGAACAGTATGTGAGAAATATCAGAATCCAGTGCATTCTGGATTCCTAAACCCATCGAAAAGTTTAACCACAGTTGGAGTCAATAGACCCTGAAGCCTTTAAAAGATCAATCAACTGGAGTAAATAGACCTTGAAGCCTTTAAAGATCAATAGACTTGGGCAATGCAAGTTAAGCAAATTGCAAGTGCCTTTTGCCACTACTGCGTAACAATGACAGAACATGTATCGACCACAAAGACAATGGAACAATGAACAAAAGAACCAATACCCCTATTTAAGATGGAGAATAACACAATATAAATACCTCTGTTGAATGCATGTTGAACTCTTCAATTCTTTTAAGCAAATTATGAGCTAAATCTGCTGCAGATTCAGGCGGAAGCTCTACTGAAACATTAGAGATTGTTTGCAGTAGGAAAACACGATCCCCAGCCCATGCAACAGAATTGGATTCTGAGCCCTCTTCATCTTCATGCATAATTTCTATGTCAGGGGGTTTGTTGAACCCACCAGCTGCTCCAAATTTATCAAGGAGTTGCCAGTGATGATGGAGAAACTCCCAGGCAACTGCTTTTGAAAGGTGAGCTGATACTTCTGATAGAAGAAACCAAGCACCAGGTGGTGCTGTCCACTTTTCTATTGGTTTGGAATGACTCAACCAAAGAGACTCAGAAGTCTTTATGATACTTTGTAGTGCATTTGCTAATTTGGGCTTCAACCTTTTTTTCTTACCTAGGTTTGTGCAGATTTTCCTCACCCAAGGCATCACCTCTCCGTTGCAGATCTCTTTCAAAAGAACCAATACTCCTTCAGGAAATAACATTTCAGTTTCCCTTTCTAGACTATTGGCTTTCACATTTGAAAAGAACAAATTGGATTCACCAGTAGATCCTACTCTAGAAATGCGATCCAAAACCAGTTCCAGGAACAAGTTCTCACATTCTTCTTGAATGCTAGATTCGTTATCAGTTATTAACCGTGGAACAGCATGTAGCCACTCAACTGTCACAATTTTATCTGAAAATGTCTTGAACGCCTACAATCCAATTAAATAATCAAAGATAGATCGGGACAGAGATATCACTAGCTATCAAATACCACCCATAGTAATAAACTCAAAAGACTAATAGCTAAATTATGGAACTTTAGATAAAGCACAACAAACTAACCTCGGAAAGAGCTGAAATGGCAGCTTTACGAATGCTCACAAGGGGATCTGAACAAGCCATTCCCATGGTCTTGAGCACAATTCCATCAAAATTACCACTCAAGAGAGCAGTCAACTTGGTGACTAAAACAAGTGCAGCCCTCCTAACATTTGCCTTCTCATCCATACACCTTTTCCTCAAAATATCATTAATATGACCTTCTATTCTTTCAGTTCTCGCCTCACCCAAACCCAAAACGTTCTTCAAAACCGCACAATTCTTATCATCAGTTGACAAGAACCCCACCAACTGAGCCAAATTTGACAGTGCACGAGCTCTAATTGCAGCACTTGAGTCTGAGCAACGCTGAATTAACGCCTCCAGGCAATCAAACCCCCATGAACCTTTCACTTCACCGTCCAAGTCCATCCCAAATGGATCTTTTAACAGCATCATCAAATGCAAAATCAAATCCACCGCCAAAAGCCTAAGATGAACTTTGCCCTGTGTCATTTTCACAACATATTCCACAAACCCAACTTGATGTTTTAACTCCATAGCTCTAACAATTTCTATTATCGCCTCCACTGCCAGCCCTCTAGGCTCTGCCTTCTCCGGTGCTTTCTGTGCCAAATAGCGTGGCAAATTTACAACAGCTCTTTTAACTCCCTCATTCTTTCTGGCTATGCCAGTCACCAAATGCTTCACAAAACCCAACGCGAAGCTCCTCGCCTGTGATTTAACAGCCAAAATTGATGACGTTAACGATTTGAACACCTCCGCTGCTGTCTCCCCTTCCTCTCCATGGTCAGGTTTCAAGACTTGCCGCAAAATCGTGGAACACAGATCCGCCAATCTGTTAAAATTAGCTGCATTACTTCCCATTTCAATACCCAAAACTGGAATTTCCACTATAGTATGAACCAAAGACTTTAAACTATCAGGAAATCTATTGAGATGAATCAAATCCAAAGCTAAACCCAATTTTTCAAGAACACAAAATAACAGTCTGACGTCAAAAACACCTCTTTCCCTCTCTCCACTACCATAATTACCATCTTCATCGCTGCCAGCACCCGTATTCCTCCTATTATTATTATTATTCTTCGATGCTCGCCCCTTTCTCTTCTTTAACTCGGCGCCACCGCGCGCGGAGGTGGAGGAAGAGCATTGCCCTATTGAAGCCAGTGGTCGGGGCTTGAGAGAACGACGAAGGGAACGGAGAAGAGAGAGAAAAGACATGGGTGTGAAGAGAGTAAAAACAGGGGAATTAGGAGAAAGGAGGAGAGAGAGGTAAACTTTAGAGGACAGGAGAGAGAGATACGTGAGGCCAGAGTCCATGGTAGAAGTGAGAGGAGGAAGGAGTGAGGAAAGGGAGATGGATTTAGAGGAGAGATCGAAGAAGAATTGATCAAGGAGTTCTGGGTCATTGTTATCTAAGAGGGATTGAAGATCTTCGAGAGTTGATCGAGAAAGAGGTGGTGGTGGGTTTTGGTTGCAGTGGGTCTCTTCGAGATCCGCAATTATCCTTGATATGGTTTCTTCCATGGCCGGGTGAGGAAGTTTGGGTTGGGCAATTGCAGAGGTCACTGGATACTGAGAAATTTCTTTTCTGGTTTCAAATTCCCTCCATCTCGCTCAAAATTCTTTAGATTTTTGAATTTCGCTTTCCCGCTTCTACAAACACTGGATCTTCTGAGTATGGGTCACTGGATCCGCGTGTCGTTTTAGTGAATTGTAGATTAGTGCGTGTCGTTTCACTGATTTGTAGATTAGTGGAATTTTTGGATTGCATTTTGTAAATGCTTGAATTAATTAATTTGAAATAACTTCATTATTATTAATCAAAAACAATAGCAACTTCATTATTATAAGGTGAAATGAAGACTTGAGGCAGTGAATGTGATCCAGAATTCTAGATTGAACAACTATGTGGCATTCAGGAGTATATGATATTTTAATTTATGTTTTGGGATTATACCTATTAGTAATATGTAATATTGTAGTAAGGATATAATTTACATTTTGAAATGTAGATCACATCTTGTGTTTAATTGCTTTATTAAATAAATAAAAATTAAATTTGACGATAAATAAATATTTAATTCATGAGTTTTGATCCATAAAAAATGAAATATTCCATCTGTTCCATTTTATTTGTTTATTATTCTTTTTTTTTATGTTTCAAAATATGTGTAAAATTTCTAAATTTAGATGTATAAACAATTATTTTTATCATAATAACTTTTATGATTGTTCATTAAATGAATAAACTTTTATTAATATCTTAATAAGTTAACGGTAAAAAAAGACAAAATAATTTTTATTGACTATATTTCTAATATGTATATTTTATCAAACCATGCAAACAAAATGACATAGAGAGAATATATTTTATTTAAAATATTAAAGCATCGAAATAATTACTAAGACATGGTTATTTAATTCATTGATTTTAACTAAATCCAAACAATTAAAATAATATAATTGTGTCTCTAAGACCCTGAATTATATATAAGATAAATTGATAATTTTATATAGCGTTGTTCAACAAATTAGTTGTTTAAACAGAGAAATATTTCATAATACATTCTCTCAATATCTAAATAATAATATAAATGATACGTTCGAAATACTATAATAATATAATAGTGTTTTGACCCTGATTACAACATAATTTATGCTATTTTAAAAACGGTTGCCGAATTGAGCCATGTACGTAATTTTTATCAGACAATTTTATTTAATTGTTAAGAACAAATAATTATGAAAAAAAACCAATCAGCCAATAAATAACAAAAATTGTTATTTAGAAATAAAATCAATTCATCCTATACAAGCTCAGTTTTTTATAGCTTTTGGGCGAAATTCCAGCTAAAAAGTGTTTTTTTTAAAAAAAAAATTTTAAGTGCTGGTATCTTTTTCCAAATAAATTGTTCTTTGACCATCTTTTTTTCTAAAGAATATGGATGTATTTTATAACATGACACAAGAATTTATTCCTTGTCAACAAGAATAAATTCCCATTCTCAAAAAAAAAAAAAAAAAAAATTTTTCCAAATAAAATTGTTCTTGACCATCTTTTTTCTTAAGAATTATGGATGTATGTTATAACAGGACCACAAGAATTTATTCCTTTCAACAAGAATAAATTCCCATTCTCCAAAAAAAAAAAAAAAAAAAAAAAAAATCCACCGGCCCAAACCTTATTAAAGCCCACTAAAAGAGGACTTATTAGGTATTATAAAAAAACTAAAAGGTTTTTTCGTAATTATGAAGTCTCGTGAAAATTACCTGGGTATCGGCAAAACCCTCGCTTATAAATATACTCTGCCGACGGCACAGAAAACCTCTCTTGCTCTTTAGCGTACTTGCTGCTCTCTCTACTTCTTCTCTTTGTGGTTCGATCCGGGAGAAACTCAGAATCATGTTGGTCTACCAGGATTTGCTTACCGGTAACTTTGCTTATTCTGTTCCTAATTTTGTCCGATATTTCTTTTGGTTTTGATTTTGATTTTGATTTTGATTTTGATTCATCTTAGGGTTTGTAAGCTAGATTGGAATTGATTCGATTAGATCTCGATTTGGTTTCTCTTATTTTCAAAGGCTTTATTTGATGTTTTGAATCATCAACTTCTACTGTTAAGATTTAGGCTCCAACGTTTGTTTTTATTTTCTGTACATGGAGATCTGATGCTTTCTGTATTGATTTAGTTGAACCAACTGTAATTAACTTTATATCTATGATTAACTGATATTTAGTTTCTCCATGAATTTTTCTTTTTTAACCTTTATTCTTTTTTTTTTATTATTATTTTAGTTTTTATAAAGCAAAAACTTTGTTAGTTTCTTGCTTTTTGCTTGTTCAGGTTTTCCTTGCATGTTCTGGTGATTCCTTTTCATGTTTGATATTTGATTGCAAGCACAATTTTCTCTCTTATCCACCTTACGTTTTATATTAATCAAAACCTATAATGAAAGAACATACTGAGCCATATCTACCCATAAAAGTTTTTATCTTTGGTCCCAGGATTAATTGTAAGGACAGATGTAGTTATGTACTTTAGTTATAAAATGTTGACTTCATTAACGTTTTTAATGAATTTTAGGTGATGAGCTTCTCTCGGATTCGTTCCCTTACAAGGAAATTGAGAATGGCATGCTGTGGGAAGTTGAGGGAAAGGTGAATTTTAGGGATTTTTTTTGAGGTTTATGTTGGATTATTATTTTATTGTTATTGATTGTTTAGTTTACGTGTTTTGGTATGTAGTGGGTTGTTCAAGGAGCCGTTGATGTGAACATTGGTGCAAATCCCTCTGCTGAAGGGGCGGATGAAGATGAGGGTGTTGATGACCAGACTGTTAAAGTTGTTGACGTTGTGGACACTTTTAGGCTCCAGGTGAGATCTGTGTGCTACTGTTAGGAGTTTTGAGTGCCTTTCTTAGCCTACTCTTAGGAGATCTGTGTGCTACTGTTAGAAGTTTTGAGTGCCTTTTTTTATTCCCGACAAAAATAAGTGAAAATTTCAAAAACTCACATTTATCTTTTGCAGGAGCAACCTGCTTTTGACAAGAAGCAGTTTGTCACATACATGAAGAGGTACATCAAGTTGTTGACACCCAAATTGGATGAGGAGAAGCAACAGGCTTTCAAGAAAAACATTGAGGGAGCAACCAAGTTCCTGCTCTCGAAGCTCAGTGACCTCCAATTGTGAGTGTAATTTTTATTGTTTCAAATTTTCCTGCTGGTTATCCCCAGTTGTTTTAGTACAGTTCATTTATTTATTTATTTATATGAGCATACATGTAGTTTGGATCTCAGTGATTTACATGCTCACGTGTCTTGCAGTTTTGTGGGGGAGAGCATGCATGATGATGGGAGTTTGGTGTTTGCTTACTACAAGGATGGCGCCACTGACCCAACATTTTTGTACTTCGCTTATGCTTTGAAGGAGATCAAGTGCTAAGAATGGAGAATAGCTGGCTTCGAAGTGGAAGTTCTTGCCATATTTCTAGCTTTATGTGTCCTTTTCCATCTCTGTACTGTTATATTTGGTGCTTCATGCCTTATTTTGGTTAATTATTGACTAGACATGTTTTCCTCCTTCTTTGGTTATTAGTTTCTTGTTTGACAAATAATTCAATCTTCTATTGGGCGTGTATTCTAAAATTTACCAGCCTAAGTTGGTAATTGTTTGATGTTACAACTTCTTTGTTCCCTTTGTATTTGTGGAAGGCTTGTCAAAATAGATATGTTTTACTGGCTCTAATCATTTGCAATTTGGCAACATTCTATTATTATATACTTTAAGGTGGTGCAGGCAAGCAAGCATGTAAGGCCATTGAATTTTGGTCTTATCGGTATAAAATATAATAAGAAATTGGTGTATTTTGCGATTTGCTATGCATTAGATTTCGTTTTATTAGTATTTCCTTTTATTTGGGGTTTAATTGTAGTTTTACTTCTGTTTGGTGATGGCTTATTCTAATCTTGCATTTTGATTCTGTTTAATTGTGGCGTTGGAAGCCTGAGGTCTCCCGCCCGCGATAGCTCTACCTGGCGTGCCGCCTTGTGGCGTGCCGCCTTGCATGCAAGCGAAGCGCTATTGGCGGCAATAAAATAAATAGCCCCCACCTCTGAAAACTGAAGGAAGGCAGTGCACTCGATTTTTTTTTTGTTCCAGAGAGAATCCCTCATTTGGATGCTGGAGGAAGTGTTTACTTCTTTGAGATCTTCTGGCCGCAGAATGGCCTTCCTCAGAATAGCATAGATCTTAATTTGACTTGTTAAGATTGCGTAGCGCCCCGTAATCGGTGCGTGTGACTCGTCAATTGTGCTTCTTGCCGCCTTGTGTTCCTTGACCTATTACAAATATGTTGGTTCAGAGTGGGAAAGATAGAGGCTAACGAGGCAAAATTATCTTTTATTATTATTATTATTACTACTACTAGTCAATGCAATCATTTTCTGCTTCCTCAACGTATCTGATCTGATAAAATAAAATTAAAAAATTGCACATGCTGTGAATTTAGACCACCTGCGTCGATGATTAAATCAATTGGCAAATACTTAGTTTTATAGTTACTTTATTAATCAAAATTTAAACTAAGAGACATGACCAGTTTTACAATCGCTTATTATAAAATATTAAAAGCAAATGACCTTTGATTCACCTTTTGCTTGATTCATGCATTTACTCCATTTTGAAAACATGTTTATATGGAAAATCGTGATTATGTTGCTTGTCTTCACCATGGACTTGACGTCTTTAATTACATCATTATTGCCAAAATCTTATTTCTCATTTTTAGATGGTTTATATAAATAAAGATACAAAAGATTAATTTTGGTTGGTAAACCTTTCTGGAATTATGTTTTATATAATTTATTAATGTCGGACTAAATAATTTAAATTAAAATTAAAAGAAATATCTTTTAATAGTTAGGTTCTAACTATAAATTAAATTTCTACTAATAAAAACCCATTTATCAACCATAATAGTTTTGGAATTGTATAAAAAGTAATCTAAAATGCAGGTTGTAATCATAGTCATTAATGGGTTCCCACCATTAAATTCATATGATGTACATTGTAATTAAGTACATTGTGATAACCTAACCTACGGTTTGGAGGTGCAAAGGAAGCAATTATATATTAGTTCAGAATCACCTAAAATGAGGTGGATGCAAGGCTTAATTAATTTGACTAATTATGTCAAAAGAATATTATTTAATTCAAATTTCAACTCTTAATTAATTCTTAGATCTCAACCTTACGTATATACTTTAAGTTAAAGCAAGGCTTTATTCAAAAAAAAAAGAGTGAGCTTCAAGATATGATAGGTTAGGCAATATTGAAAAAGAGTTTCTTTTAGGAGTATTTTTACGTTATTTTTTACTATGAGATTAATTTCATTTTGAGATTCGTTTTGCGAATTTTAATTCGAACATACATTACCATTTAACTTATTTTTTATGAATTCAATTTGCTAAACTTTAATACGAGGAGATGGAGATCCACCAGCCATCAATATTATTATTCTACTTTGGTATGGCCCCACTATGAGGAGAACAAGACACCCTAAAAGACCATATCAGAAGCTAAACAAAAACGTCTAATGTCCTAAACAAATGCAAATGTCTTTTGGCCTAGATGTCAAAGATATTAGTTAAAGCAGTACGAGGGCCAAGGGGAGCGGAGAGGAAAAACTCATAAATGCACAAATTCAGACCCAAAGTCTTTCTTTAGGAATTTTATATCATATAAAGATTGCATAAAAAAATAGATTCAAGTTCTTTTTTTTTTTTTATTTATAAAATTATGAAATTATTGTCGTTTCTCTTGGTGTTGTTGTTTGTCTGTCATTTTGCCCTTACCTATCTTCTTTATTACTTTTATACCAATTTGGCATTTCTTTCTGCAGAAAAGAAGTGCAGTATACTAGAGATAAACCCATCTTGGGTCATATTGACAATAACTTCAACAATCAATTTTTTTAACTTCTTTTTTGACAATAACTTCCGAACAATCAATTTTTTAACTTTCTTTTTTTTTTTGAATATAATATATATAGTATATATATATATGTATATATCCCATCTCATAATTTATTATTATTTTTTTAATATATATAACCTGAGAGAACAATTCTGGTGCTTGCATTTTTTTTCAGAGCAGCAGGCAGCAGCAGAAGTTATGTCCACATCCCAAAATCATCATCTAACAAGTGCATAGCCATCACCAGGATTTGCACCTTTTATATTGGAAAATCTTCACTAGCTACAAAAAAAAAAAAAGAAAAAAAAAAAATCGGTAACAATTAATGTGAAAAAAAAAAAAAAAAAAAAAATCTACAATTATGTGAGAATCCAATGTTCAGGTTTCTTTGATAAGTGTCTTAAACAATAATTTTCAAGGTATTATTTTTATTAATTACATATAAATTAGAAGAAAAAAACTGAATTATATTAAATAAGCTCGTTATAGTACCAATACAAATAATTTTATTTTTACTTTATTTTAAATATTATATTCACTCGAACATCATAGTAGATAAATTTAAATAAAAAAAAATGCGGGTTTCGATTTATTACATGATTATGAATATTTTCATAAAAATTTATATTTTAGTAAGACTAAATTTTTATTCAAGAAATAATGCATTCTGCTATGGTGCATTTAATAGTTTCCAGAAAATCAAACTTGCTGGCATTATTTTTAATTCAGATTTTTAACTGATTCTAATTATTTTACTCATAAATTTTACCTGAATTTAAATTTGTGAAAAATGCTGGGCTGTTTGGTCAATTTCACTTGGCGTAGAAAAAAGACAAGCGTCTAATCTGTCCCTAAACAAATAATTAGGCTAGGTCCTGCCATTCACTTCGGAATTCTACATATGGTGATATTTATTTCCATGAACTGCCCTCCTAACAAATTGATTTGCTAATTTTTTATCTATCTATACAGTATCCTATTTCAAGGTATCAAAAAATTTAAATATTTTTTTATAATATTTTGTAAATTGCAGTTTTAAAATTTTTTTAGCATTCTATTTTAATTATTTTAAGATATATAATGACTTACAAATTACAGATGAGAACATTTAAATTCAATTAGTACCTGCAAGTACGTATTTGAAATGCAATGAACATGACGAAAAATAATAAATTTATATAATATTATCTAAATTTAAAAAATAATAATAATATTATATATTTGGGGCATATGATAACATGTGACTAATTTTATATAAAATACATGAAATAATAATTTCTTTTTCTTTTCTTAAACAGATCCTTATTAAACTACTAGTACATTTTTTTAAACGTGAAATTACTGTTTATAGACTTTAAATGGGTGACTTATTTATGGAAAATAATTTTAATACTAATTAGATTTTTAATTAAATTAGAAATTAACAAAATCAAAATTCAAGAACATAGGGCTCTCGTTTGTTTATGTAAAATAACCTGCAGAAAAATAATTTACAAATAAATTTTTTTATGAAAAATATTTTCCAAATGACTTATTTTTCGTTGTTTAGTTGTAATATTGAACATTAGTTAAAAATATGAAAGTCTTTATCTCATAAAACCATAAAAAATATTAATAATAATAGAAATTTTATAATTTAAAAATTTGATTGTTAAATATGAAAAGAATGAAAAAAATGAATAATAGAAATTTTATAATTTAAAAATTTGATTGTTAAATATGAAAAGAATGAAAAAAATATAAATTATGAAAGCTACCGTCGGTGGTAGTCCGTGGAAATAGTGATCGGTGATAGTGACTATGATTATAACACCCGCCGCCCGATCCCGAAAGACCCGCGGTGGATGCCAAGTTTGGTGCCAGAGGCACCGTCCTAACTTATATATAAACCATACAATCATATTATGAATTAGAAGTGACTTAGTATTCATAAGTTTAACAAGTAAGAATATTTTGTTTTGAAAATGATTTGGGAGAGTCCTACATAAAAACTGCAAGAGTTTCCCCTAAAAATAGAAGTTGTCAAACATGCGGGGCGTTACAATGATGATTAATAAATTAAAAAATATGGATTTATAAAGTTCGCCAATATCCGGAAAATGTTTTACTCTGTCGAAAATGGAGAGTTGTCTTCTTTTAAAAATGATTTAATTTTTCTTTAATTCGAAAAATATTTTCTATTGACTTATTTTTATGAGGGCTCCAAATAATGAAAAATTATAAAAAATATTTTTTTACAAATTATTTTACAGAAATAAACGGAGCCTAGAAAAACTAATTTAAGCATGACGAGGTTTAATCCTAGTTGGAATATATTTATTTGTTATCTTTATTATTATTATTTTTAAATAGTTATTTGTTGTCTGTTTCACGTTAAGGGTACTTCTGTATTTTTAGATTCTTTTCGGTCCGCTTAGAAGAAAATAAAATAAACAAGGGAAATTAATAACAAAATCGAGGGTAAATTAATAATTTCACTAAATTTAAAATAGCAGTTCATTAAATTTTCAAAACTATAATGCACCAAAAATTATATAGTAAATACTCACATTACTTATATCTCCTTTGCAAAGTGCATTTCATCTCTCTTTCTCCCTCTCTGTCTTGTGGAGCCTCTGTTATTACAATTTCTCAAACAAAGAAAAATTCGAACAAAGCCTGCAGCCTCCTTTCTTCTCTTTTACAACATTCTTCTTTAGGGTTTTTGTATTATTTCTACAGTTTCAGATCTGATCACAAATTTTAAGCTTCACACCATTTGTACCTCTCACAGATCTCGATCTCTTTGTTATTTGTCTTTGATTTCGTCTGGTATTTTTTTTTCCTTCGTATTCTTAGATAAAATGTGGTTGATGATTCTTAGAAATGAATTTTTAGGGTTTTTAAAAAATTAAGATCGGATTTGGTTTTATTGCAGAATTGGTGGATTGAGTGGATTTTTAAAGAAATCACTTTCATGTTCTGCTTTGGATTCGAATTTTCTCCTCCTTGTGAGTATTGCTTATCCGAATCGCTTCATTTTTTATTTTTTTTTGCATTTCTATATATATTTTTATTATGGAATTTGTGATTTTCTTTTCTTTTGATTGTGAAGACGTGGTAAATAGATCTTGAAATTGGCTCCGCAAAAGCGATCGCAGCGCCACATGGGCGGCCAGATGCAGCAGAGCAATGCTGCTGCGGCGACCGCTCTTTATGATCATACCGGCGGTGGGTCCTTGCACAATGCAGGCCCCGCTAGTGATGCTGGCGATGCGGTCATGGCACGGTGGCTCCAGTCTGCGGGTTTGCAGCATCTGGCCTCTCCCTTGGCCTCCACAGGCATCGATCAACGCCTCCTCCCCAATCTCCTAATGCAGGTAATTGGTTGGTCGGTGTTTTTGTGACCATTAGAGTCTTTCGCATGCTTCTTCTTACTAGCTTTATTTGATATGACGGAAGTTAGAATACTTATTCTGAAGCGAGGAGTTCATGGGAGATATGTTGTATGGTTTGGATAGTTAATTTCAGAACCGTTCTCGAGGAAAGTCATCCTTCATTTGGATTGGCGGTTTTGTTTAGAGAAAGGAGTTTAAGGAAGTCGATTGGTTTATCAAGTTCTTTATGCGGACTTGTGTGCTTCTTACAGTTTTTTTCCCTTGTTCCAGCATCTTTGTGTGGAACTAGTTGATGATTAATCTTATTCTTAGATCCGCCTCAGTGAGAAACAAATGTTTCTTTTGTTTTGGTTTTTACGCCTCTTCACAGTTAAAATGTATACCTGCCAGCCTCATTATATATCCTTCTTCACAGTTAAAATGCTATACCTTGCCAGCCTCATGATTATATATATATAGTATATATATATATATATATAATATTATTATATATATCACATGCATCAAACAAGTAAATACCAAATATATCACATGCATCAAACAAGTAAATACAACTATTAATTTTTGTTGATGTTTTCAGCGCATGTTAATAGAACAAATAAAATAAACCATATCAATATTTTTTTAAGTTCCCGCTGCTGGATGGAGATGAAATTTTTTCCTATAGATTCTTCTGTTTTTCATAGGAACTTCTCTTGTAGACGTTTTTGTACAAATTAGTATTAATTTACTATTCACATTAAAGGGTTATGGAGCGCAATCTGCTGAAGAAAAACAGAGGCTTTTCAAGCTAATGAGAAACCTCAATTTCAATGGAGAATCAGGTTCTGAGCCTTACACACCAACTGCCCCAACTTCAGCTGGTATGGCTGCATCAGATGGATTTTATTCTCCAGAGTTCAGGGGTGATTTTGGAGCTGGTCTTTTGGATCTTCATGCTATGGATGATACAGAGCTTTTATCCGAGGTACGGTTCTTGATTGCATGCTTTGTCTTAATGGAGGGTAACAGTTACCATTTATTTATTTATTTATTTTTGTAATGAGTATATCAGTAAATGAACCATGTGTCTTGTACAACAAGAGGCTTTTCAGTCAGAAAAAAATAAAGAAATCCATAATGAGCTTGCCACTAAAGCATGCAGTATAGTATGACAGTTTTTGATCCTGTAATCATAAAATGGAACCTGTAAAAGCACTTTTCCCCCTTCTTCTCTTTCACCTTTTTGTTATCTATCATGTAAGGCTCTTGTTATTTGCTTTCCTCTTCCCAGTTTATTGCTAAGAGATCTAGTAACATGCAAGAATAGCTTTAAAAATGGACGAGTGTGGTTTTTGATAGAATGCACGTTCAATTTCAGTTTTTAAAAGTTTTAAATATCAGCTGTCACTATCATATGAAGTTCAAACTGTTGACCATTTGCTGTTTCTACTGAATTGTTTATTGAAGTTTGAAGTTCAAATGATTAAAAGAGATTCATAAATACGTCCTTGTAGTAATAATGAAATTTATAGGAAATATGGAAATTGTTTGTTTGTTTCCTTTCTTATTGTATGAGGCGTATAATTATTCCCTTTTCATATGTTAATGAATTTTTGTTCTCATATATTTGCAGCATGTCATTTCAGAACCCTTTGAGCCATCACCATTCATGCCTGGTGGCTCGAAAGTATTTGAAGATTTCAATGCAACTAGTAGTAAACAGCAAAGAGAGCAGAGTGATCCAGATTTATCTGCTCCTTTTCCTACTAATGAAAAAGAGAACAGCAGCAATAGAGAAAATAATGTAGCTAAAATTAAAGTTGTGGTAAGTTTATAATATATGTAGGGTAGTATATCTTTCTCTCCATCGTCTCCGTTGCATGCACTTCTAGCAGTGCATGTGTGGTTGTTAAGTTGTAGATGCTCCATTTTATGGAAAAGTATTATTGTTAGATGGAGGAAGAACAGTTTAATTTCTCAGCTTGGATATTATTTTCTCAGTTATTTTATTGCTTTAATTGCCCAAGTACAATTGTTTGACTGTTCCACACATTTAATTTTTTTTCTTACCCGTCATTCTTTTGCTAAACAAGAAGTTCTGAGAAGCTTTTATGCCCCCCACCCCCTCCAAAAAAAAAAAAAAAAAAAAAAAAAAAAATAAATATCAGTAACGTAAAAGACCACAAACAAGAAGGAGATTGCATCGGAAGGAGGATGCCCCCCCCCCCCCCCAAAAAAAAAAAAAAAAAATAAATATCAGGTACGTAAAAGACCACTAAACAAGAAGGAGATTGCTCGGAAGGAGGATGATATTGTAACTGTTTCCGAGAATGCATTGACTGTCCATGAACCCAAGCTAAAGGTTTGTTCCCTGTTCTGCTGTGCAGCGAAGTTCTTTAGTATTCATTTGGATTTTTCTGGTGAAAATAGGAATTTTACTTGATTATATCCTAGTTTTATATTCTTTTCTTTTTCTGTTTCTGTTAAAGCACTAATATTTTGTGCTGATCTGGAAAGGTGGACTTGACTGCATATGTTGAGAAGCATGAATTTTGTTTTGATGCTGTTCTTGATCAGCATGTCACCAATGATGAGGTAACTTCTACTGTGCTAGAGACAAAGGTCCATATAACTGCTGCCAGAGTGAAATTTTTTTAATAGTAATAGCACCTTTTTTTCCCTTCAATTTCTTTTATTTTGTTGACCTCTTCCCCCCCCTCCCTGGCTTAAAAAAAGAAAGGAATAGACTATTGTGTTTTGCTTGAACTGAGGCGTGTGTTCCTTTTGATTGGGTAATTTGAGTAGCTCTCCTTTTTTGTTGATGAGTTCGATCTATCAAAAAAAGAGACTTAAATGAAATCATTTCTTCACATGTTTGAACAGGTTTATCGAGTTACTGTGGAGCCGATTATTCCTATCATTTTCCAACGAACAAAAGCTACATGTTTTGCGTATGGTCAGACAGGTAAAGATTTGATAAATCCTTACAGCTTAAAAACATTTGAAGTTTGTGAAATGTATCAAGGCATTTTAATTCTTGATAGGAGATGGAAGAACAGTGAAGGTGGTTGTAGTTTACTCTGCCTATTCTCTTCTCCTTTCTTTTCAGAATGAAGTAGGGCAAATACAGAGAGAAGGGGAGAGGGTGTAGAGGGGTGTGGGGATGTACAGATGATTGTATTGTGCTTCTGTTTACACTGGCTGGTGCCTGTTCCTGAAGCCAAGCATGGTCTAAATTTTTTTTATGGTATCCAAAATACTTATAATGGTTGTATTTTCAGGTAGTGGTAAGACATTCACTATGCAACCATTGCCTCTTAGAGCTGCTGAAGACCTTGTTAGATTGTTGCATCAACCTGTTTATCGTAATCAGAGATTCAAACTGTGGCTTAGCTATTTTGAAATATATGGTGGAAAGCTCTTTGATCTTCTTAATGATAGAAAGTAAGTATTTCTTGTTGGTCTTTCTTTTTATTAACTTACTTTTCTTGGAATTGGTTTGATTTGTTAATTGGTTAAATGATTCAGAAATGTCTGCAGAAAATATATGAATATGGTTAAGTGACTGATCAATTATGCATACAAAACTGATTTGATCTATTATGAAATAGAAAACTTTGTATGAGAGAAGATGGGCGACAACAAGTTTGCATTGTAGGACTGCAAGAATTTGAAGTTTCTGATGTACAGATTGTTAAGGAATATATCGAGAGGGGAAATGCAACAAGAAGTACAGGGTCTACTGGTGCCAATGAGGAATCTTCAAGGTCACATGCTATCTTGCAGCTTGCTATTAAGAAGCACAGTGAGGTAAAAGATTCCAGGAGGAATAATGATGGGAACGAGTCTAAAAGTGGAAAGGTGGTTGGGAAAATTTCTTTTATTGATCTTGCTGGTAGTGAACGGGGTGCAGACACCACTGACAATGACCGACAAACAAGGTAGCTCCTTTGCGTTGACATATTCTATTTTGGTTTTGAAGTAACCACAGTATTTCTATTTCTTACACTAGTTACGTATACCTGTAACTCTTAGTAATATGTTCATAAGATTATATTTTGAACATATCTGATCTACTTTGCCATTGAGAAAGATCGAGACCTTTGCTTTGCATGCTAGTGTGTAGGACAACCTTCCTTAGTATGGGCCTTTTTCACTTTCTTCAAGGATAACCTTTCTGTTACCTGCATGGTTTCGCAATTCCTGATGCTACCATTTTGTCCATTCCAGGATTGAGGGTGCAGAGATTAATAAGAGCCTTTTGGCACTTAAGGAATGCATTCGTGCTCTGGACAATGACCAGATTCATATACCGTTTCGTGGGAGCAAACTCACAGAAGTACTACGTGACTCCTTTGTTGGCAACTCTAGGACTGTTATGATCTCTTGCATTTCTCCAAATGCAGGCTCCTGTGAACATACACTCAATACTTTGAGATATGCAGACAGGTATATATGTTTTTGTTCTCAGCATCAGCTATATGCGTCACCTCTGTTGGCTGTTTCATTACACTTATTTATTAAAACGTGTTTTTTATTTAAATGCACAGGGTTAAAAGTCTTTCAAAAAGTGGAAATTCAAAAAAGGATCAGACTTTGAATTCAATACCCCCAACTACGAAGGATGTGTCATCAGCATCATCATTGCCTGTTTATTCTGAGGTAGATGATGTTTATGAACAACAAGAGGCAAAAGCAGTTGATACAGTTAGGAGGGCTGTAGAAAAAGAAGCTATTTCTTACATACCCACTCCTGATTATGACAAACCGCCCCCTAGTTTTACTTCAAGTTATTCCTTGAATGGACGTGAAGAAAATGGGTCTTCTGGTTCAACAGATAGGGAGAGGTTTGAAATTAGCAATTCTTATGGTGGTTCAACAAGTCAAAAAGTTAATTCATCACACTCCCAAAACTCGGTGGATGCAGAAGAGAAGATGCAAAAGGTATCACCGCCTCGTAGAAAAGTATCTAGGGAGGAAAAATCAGAAAAGTTCGGTGACTGGTTGAAAAAGGATAGTAGTGGATCAGACATTTCCAACCCAAGGCTGCTGAGTACAGGAAACTATACTGCGAATAATACTGGATCGCGACAACATGAGCCTGATCCTCCTTCAGATGGGAATATCAATGCAATACTTGAGGTTGGTGATAATACATGATATTCTTCATTGCATATGCACACTTGTTTAACTGTATTTGGATGCTTGTTATGTCTTATTTTGATCTTTACTGATTGTTCCTAGGAAGAAGAGGCCTTAATTGCAGCTCATAGAAAAGAAATAGAGGACACAATGGAGATTGTTCGCGAGGTAAGTGAAGATCCAACTTCTTTATGGTTTAATGGTTTAATTCTAATGTTTGAGTCACATTATTACCTTAGGGTCTGCGGATATAATGCTTGTCTTTTGGAGTTTCATGATGTTTTTCATAGTTTGGAAGAAGAAATATGGCACCCATCAGCTGATCATTTGTGTTTTTTGGGTATCAGGAAATGAAACTGCTGGCAGAAGTTGACCAACCAGGCAGTCTAATAGATAACTACGTGACCCAGTTGAGCTTTGTGCTCTCACGGAAGGCAGCTGGTCTGGTTAGTCTTCAAGCTCGCCTTGCTAGGTTCCAACATCGACTAAAAGAACAAGAGATACTTAGTCTGAAGAGAGTTCCTCGTTAATACAGTGCTTTGTTTGTGTGCTTCATTGATCCGATCTTGTCCTGTCCTGTAATTTCTCCTCTCTTGTAGTTCAGTTTCAATATGATTTTGCATTTGTTGATTTGATGTAATGGCCCCTTCAAATGGGTATTTAATTTCAATTGTATACAAGCCTGTATATATATACACATACTTAACACAGAGTTTGTTTTTCATTCTCGCAGTCACAAGGCAGGGAGGAGGTTTTAGGTTTAACGAAGATTCTGATGTACTACTGCATACCGATTGTATTAAGGGCTAATGTTGCTGTTCACATTCAGGCTTTATTGGTTTTAGGAGTGGCGGTGAGCATTCACATCTCATTACTGGTGAAGGGCTTGGCTTGTTAGATGTATCATTCAGTCAAACAATTCTCTAAGAAAGTGAAAAAAAAAAAAAAAAAAAAAAAAAAAAAATCATTCGTCAAAAACAATTCTCTAAGAAAGTGAAAAAAAAAAAAAAAAAAAAAAAAAAGAATAACAATCGTAAATATATGTTATGTAAATCGTATTGTGAATTATTTTTTACTTTTCAAGGCTTTCCTGTGCATTAAAATCTCCAATTGTTGGGGTTGCCTTTATTTAAATGCACGCATTATTCTTTTTACCTCCATTTTTTTACTGAAGATTTATAAGGAATCATGAATCATATTAGCTTATCCAAATGATCAGCTTCATTTAACAATTACTTTCTGAGGGGCTAAAACAAAAAAAAAAAAAAAAAAAAAAAAAAAAAAAGAATAACAATGTGAAATATATGTTATGTAAATCGTATTGTGAAATTATTTTTACTTCAATGTTCCTGTGCATTAAAATCTCCAATTGTTGGGGTTGCCTTTATTTAAATGCACGGCATTATTCTTTTTCCTCCATTTTTTACTGAAGAATTTATAAGAATCATTGAATCATATTAGCTATCCAAATGATCAGCTCATTTAACAATTTTACTTTCTGAGGGGCTAAACAAAAAATTAGCATGAACATTTGTATGGAATCCATTTGAAAGTAGAAACAATTAAACTGCCATGTTTGATTACTATTCCATTCGCCAAGCAATCAGGCTACAGCTCATATCAGATGCCCACGAATTAAAATGGTGGAAGTAGTCAAGATTTAAAAAATAGGTAAGAAAATCACTTGTTTTTTATGTGCTAAATTACAAACAAAAACTCAACCCAAAAAAAAAAAAAAAAGGGAAAATATATTCAAAACCCAGCGTGCATCAGTATTGTGCCAGCCACAGTTCCTGCATTTTTTTTTTTTTTTTGCTATGAATTCTGTACCAGTCGCACAATTGCGGGAACAATCTTTGATCAATTAATCCAACTAGACAAAATTGCTTTACCATAGATGTTGAACAATGTCGAAAGGTTCTCCATTCACAAAAAAGCACAAAGTACTTTGCAATCTTAGGGCAGATCTGCTCTTTGCAGAATTGCTAAACAAAATTCATACTAACAGATCACTCCTCCAATCAGTCAGCTCTCAGTCTTAGAATCTCCTTGGCAGTTCTCATCCGAAAATAGGGCATATGATCCTTAAAAATGGGAAAAAGAAATGGAGATTTGAGTTAAAATCAACATTACTACTGTGTTTCAAGATAAATTGATTCAGTTGTGAAATGATATTGATTAAGCTACGGAGTTTATTATGCAAAAGCTTTTTCAGCAATCTGACCAGAAGTATGACACGGACGCATCAGAACAAGAGAGAAACAACATCACATTATAACAGGGGCATTGGATGCTCCATTAGAACTGAACATCAAATTTACCATTAAATCCATTGACTTTAACATGAATAGGGGTTATTGTCAGGAAAAACATGGATAAAGCGATAAGAAAAGTTAACCATGTGGTTATTAAAGAAATGGTAGTCAATACTTATAAATCAGTACGTATTGTATGTTCTTTCTCCTTGTGTATATGCTCAGACAGATGTACATAAGCCCTTTCAGTTCTACATGTTTATATCTTCAATTAATGCAAGTGCTGCTACAAATTACAAACCTAATGCAAATATTTTTGCGTAAAAAAAAATAAAAGAACCAGCAATTTCACCAGCTTATCATGCTTGAGAAATTGAAAATCCCCTTATACGTTTCTCACCTGGTTAAAGCAAAGCCCAATACCTCTGCTATAAAAATCTGCATATTTGATCATGAAAACACCGCAGTCATACCTGTTATAAAAATAAAATTGAATCAGTAAAATTCAACTTAAAAGCCAATGGAAAAAAAAAATACTGCATTTATAATTATCAACTTCTATAAAAATATATCTTTTATATCCTTCATTGCAAAATATGCTTCAACCAACAGAAACTCTCAGACCTATCACAGACTAACGTTTCTTGTTACAGTCCCAAAACAAGAGGATGCATACCCATTCTGCTGTTCAGGAAGGTCTTCAAGGAATTCACGTTCCCAATTACTTACATCGATGTCTTTTTTACTCTTGTCCTTTACTTCTTCAACATAGTATTTGGCCTGGCAGACATCAATGTTCGACATTAGAAAAATTTTGAAGCAGCGGATGAGTAAATCTTTTCTTTGAGCTGTTTATTCACTTCGTTTCTTTTTTTTCTTTCTTTTTTCCCCTATTATTTATACATAAATTTCATGTCCCAATGATACAAATCAGGATGTAAGGCCACAGAAGTGTAAGACGACAAATGCACAATGCAATCTCTCTATGATTATATCCCACCATACAAAAATGGATACATACAACGCCATTCATTACCAGGAAAAGGTAAATTGAAGTGCTTTTAACCTGGCAATCTGTAATGATTTGAGAAATCCCACAAGCTTTAAAACTTTATTGCATTTAATATCCATGGGCATAACATCTACAACTATTAATCCTTTCATACAAACTCTTATTTATCACTGACAAACTTCTTGGGCATTTTATGGAGGTGGAAAATCAATCAAACTTGTGAATAGCACATACATTGGAAGTTGTGAATTACGATAGTAAAATACTTGATTTGGAAAGATCACTGACTCTTAAATTATGAGAAACTATTGTAGACTGAAATGTGAAATGGAAACAGACAAGATCTCATAGGATGTTTTGATTTGCTAATGTCCTTTCTATAAGTGAGAGATCTTAGTCATTAACTGATATTTTCACACGACCTAACTTCCTAAAAATGCATAAATGTGAGAGGGCATAATTCGAATCTGCTAACTGCTATTTGAGATTAGAAGTAAAAACCAAAAAGTATACCAGATTTTCCAGCACTCTGAGGTCCCTTCCTTTGAGAGAATCAAGATATTGGAACTTTTGATCCCTTTTATTTATAATTGCTAAACACCAATGTATCTCTCTATGAACAGGGACAAAAATCTGAGCACAATATCAAAATCAAGTCAGCATGACTCCCAAATTCCATTAAAGGAAATTCATGATACAACAATTAAAAAGAAGGTGCTTCATCTTACTTTATCACAGTCAATCAGAAAATATCCCAACTTCCTCTCTGTAGTCCATCTTCTGACGGCTTTATAATCATAGATCTTCTTATCCCCACCTGCTAACTGGACATTCAATTAAATTTAGGTTAGAAGAAAAAGGTTCAACAAGCTCAAAAATGACAAGTGTTACAAGAACTTTTGGAAAATAAAAAAATTCAAGTTCTAAATCTTTTATGCAATTTGCTTGCTCGGAAAAATCAAGACTAGTGTGTTATATCATCTGAAAAAAGAAAATATATGTGTTTGAGTGTGTGTGTGTCTATTATAAATCATAGAGGTTGACAACAAGAAAAAAAAAGTAGTCATTTGCACTGTTTGATTTAAAACAACGAAAAAAATGAAACATATGTAGGAGAACGGAGAAGAAAAGGAACAAATTTAAGGGCATCTCAAATTCATTTGACAACTAAGAATAGAAGATTGTGCAAGAACTCAAGTTTCCAAGAGAAATATTTTTAATATGACAGGAAACAAAAAGTTCTTTTTTCACGAGTATAAGAATCATTTTTAAAATATTACAAAAAAAAAATGAATAATCAACCAACCTTTTTGTAGAAAAAAGTGTTGAAGAAATGGCATTTCAGAAACTTCTCTGGCTCTCTCTTTTCTCTTTCTTTGAGCAACTCAAAGTATAAATTTATGACCTTCAAAACAAAGTTCAAACGCATCAACAAATCATACTACAAGCTGACTGAAACACATTAGTCCCTTTTAAATGCTACATAAATAGAACTGTACACTACAAAAACTAGGAACCCAAAAATGTCACCTCATCATTCAACCATGCACCTGGGGCAAGGCACTGCAAAATTTCTCCAGTAATATCAATGTTTGAATTCTTGTGTGTGACCAGTATCCTCCTCCTGCAGAAAAATGAACCTAATAATGTTATAACATCGTAGCAACCATTGAACTCTCGAAAAATCATATTGATCAAAACATACCTATTGTTGGCTGACAATGCACGTTTGATATCATACTCTTCCTCCTCTGTAAGAGGAATAAAAGGTTCATCAGGTATCTCCTGTAAATCAATTTATACCCTTTTAATACTTGAAAACATCTCAAATCTCTTCCTCCCTTGTATAATAACAATTGGAAAGCTCTTAACAAGTTTACTAGAATACGGCTCTAATCCTACAATTAGAAAAATACTTCCTGTACAAAGAGGGAGCGATGGAACATGCCTAAATACATAATTCGATGCATCACCAAAAAAGTGAATAAAATAAAAAAATAAAAAATAAAACCTTACCTGCACTTCCGGTTTCTTTACTGGCCGTATTGACTGGTAAAAACTGAGCTTCTTTTCATTCAACTCAATTTGGAAATCCAATTCTTTCAATCGCCCATCTCTCCTCTCGGCCATCCCCAACAACTTCTTATACGCCTCAACACTGGATACAACTACCTCATTATTCAATGTTAATGAATCCAACATTTTACTCGCATATTGCAGCCCGATGTTCCCATCCACAGTGACCACGGATCTCTCCTCCACAATCTTAACATCTACAACTCCCTCACCCGACCTCCGGTCAAAAACCATAGACCTATCTTCTCTTCCATCTTCTTCAATAGCCTCAACTTCCTGGATGCTAGAATCGTCCGATACAACCTCCTTTCCAGACTTTTCGAGCTCGTTATCAACATCAATGACTTCCTTCTCTTTAATCAAATATCTAAAAGCACCAAGTGCGCTTCTCTTGGCGAAATCCAGCTGTTTACTCAAGAAATTCCCCATTTCTGCGGTACTGGATTTATTTTTTTCACTGTACTCAATATCTTTTGACCTGGAAATCCCAAATTTGAGTATTCTACAAGGCGCATGAACCTCCCGGCGAAACTTTGAGGTCGTTTCCGGATACCGGGAGATTCTGGAGACTGTGTTGTTGGAGGATCCTAGGGTTTGATTCGGAGCTTGATGCATGAACGACGACAATCTAGGCTTTTTTGAAATGTGAAAGTCCGGAGCATTTGAATACGGGTCTCGCTTGCTATTGCTGGTTAAGGCACCCATTGTTGAAATCCAAAGCTTAAAAACCCTAAAAATTTTAAAAATTCAAAATCCATCTACATAAAGCATTTTTTTTGTAATAATCATAAAAGCAATTATGATAATAAGGGATTTCTGCTGGGAGAGAAACCCTACAAAAGCAATTCAGACGGAAAATTAGGGTTTTTGCATGCTAAAAGAGAAAAGTAAAAATGGTGATGATAGTAGGAAACGCAGAGGAGGTGGCATGATTTTGATTTTTGAGAGAGTAAAAGATCGAAATTAGAAAGCTGAATTGAAATAACAGTGACGAATGTGAAATAAAAAATTTGAAATTACAAGCCAAAGAAGGAAAATAAAGACTGGAGATCTAAAACTAACTAAAAGGAAAGGAAAATAAATAACAATTGCAGTCTGACGGGTAGTTTCGGGGAATTGAGTTCGGGGGGACTTTTTTTTGGGTTCCTGGCACAAAAGTGATTCAATAACACTTTTCCGGTCTAACCCTTTCGTTTTTTTGTTCTTATTGGTCAGGTGTTGCCGTCCTCAACCTATGGCAGCAAAACCCCAAGAACCCGTAGAGTCAATATTTAAACATATGGAACCTTCATCAAGCATGTGGATGATAAGGTTTTCACCACCGGATCACCGCCCACCAGACAAACGCCTTGGGTGGTATCTAACCTGATACCTGTTATTAATTTGTAATTTTGGATGGCATTAACATATATAATTAATAATTTCAATATAATTAATATATTAAAAAAATATCCAATGTGATGATATTGTAAAATTAAAGTATCAATATTTCACAGCAGTATGATGATATATAATAATAGTGTTATTATATTTATGGCTTTAGAATACATAAAAGAGATGTATTTCTATCCCACATACTACTTTTAACTTCTAACGACTAGTTCTATTGCGCGAACGACAGAATTCAATACGTACTGTCGTTGGGCCTCTTTTATGTGACATCGCTTTTAGCAACAACGAAATCAATGAACAACGAGTGCGATTATTATCCTCCAGCGAACGACAGATTAGTCCTGTCAGTCGCTCATTTTCCGCTTTTCATAACTCCTACCTCGGATTTCGTCAGAAGTACAAATATATGTGGCATATCAAGTGAAGTCCCATGCATTTTCAAGTTCCATCAGGTTGAAAGCGCTATGGATAAGAATTCCATTTTCTTTTGGTTTATCTACTAGAGAAACCACGAGAGAAAACTGAACTTGAATGCTCTTCTAAGTTCCAACAACAGCGCTATAGAGCCAGAAGTATCAAAAAAGCATAAAGTTTTATCATCTTTGCTATCTGATAAATAGTATGCCTCTATGAAGGCAAAACACAGAGGAATAAATGACATAAAACAAAGAAAATATATTATTAATTCATTCTATCTGAAAAACAATTATACGCAAAAGACACCAAAAATGTTAAAAAATGATGTAGCTCTAAATTTCACGCCAGGAGTTAAGGAAACAATAAAGATTTCTGCACAGGACAACCTACAGTCAAGCTATATATCAAGAGGACTTTGCATGTTGATACTTTAGCCAAGTTAATTTGACATCCGACTCCCCTAAGGAAGCATAAACCTCTCTCTTTGCCCTGGATAGAAACAAGTCTGTAGCAAATAAATGAAGTTCACTGCCTTTCACAATCTCTGGCATAGAATGTAGGTCAGCTAAAACCTCAGGTATGCTACATCCTGGTAGATCAGTTCTCTTGGAAGTTACACTACTACTTTCGACGGTGGCCATCAATCTGTTAATTTGCTGAGATAACTTTGCTAATCCTTCCAATTGCCTCCTCCCGAGTTTGAGTTTCTTAGTCATATCAACTTGTATATCAAACTCATCATTCCTTCTCTGTTTTCTCTCTTTCCTTTGCCCCTCGAGCAACATGGCATCTTGGTCTAAAGTGGCTTGTATGCATTGAGTAGGTAGAGCGGATGAAACATTAGCACCATCCAACATTGCTGATGACATATTTGCACCATCCATAATTTGCTCCAAACTATCAACAAAATTAGGTTCACTTCTTGAATAGCCACTCCCTTCCAACTGCATGTCATTACTACTGGGTGACTCTTCATTGCCATCCTTATCTGATTCCGATGGCATAACATTATTACTAGGTGATTCATCATTGCCATCCTTATCATTTTGCAGAACAACTATTGAATGAGTTGAAGCACAATTTCCAGTAGCCCCTGTATCCATGAACATGACATCATATTTTGCACAAAGTTCAGGTTCAATACCCGCATTTTGGAACTTTTTAGCTGCTGGCATAGCCTACATTATTAAAGAAAATAAAAAACAAAAAAAATGGAAAAAAAGTGAATCCCAAAATTACAAAAGAGATTGCACATGCATGATCATAATCCATAACATCATGATCCATGAATCAAAACTAACCTTAATCTTTTCATCCCACCAAGAATCAGAGGCTTCAAGAGTTTGTTTCTTTGGATCCCAACCAATTTCAGTTTCTTCGCTTATCAAAGCTTTCCAAAGTTTCCATTCCTTTTTACTTCCATCCCACTTGTTTTTCAATTGTTTTTTGCTAAAATTTTGTCCACTCTCCTTCTGGAAGTGTTTAATTATATACTTCCATCCTTGCTTTGTAAAGTGAGTTCCAGGTCGCATGCCCATTTGGAAGGCTCGAATACAAATATCACAAAATATATGCACCATCTCCTTATTCCATACAGCCTTAGTAGCTCTATTTTCATTTTCCTGACCTTGCTTGTTCTTTCCCATCTGCAATGAAAATAAATTTTCTACCATCACAAATCAAACATCCATTTCCAGCACAATGATAGACAACCCAGAAGCAAATGATAGTGATCAAACCATGAGCAGGACATAAACAATTGGCTCGTGAGCATCGTAATACCAAAAGCAGGCGGAAATTAGCATGTCAAAACTTCACGGATACCAGTAAAAATGAGCCAAAAATTCTTCATTGCTCAAGTGAGAGAGAAACTAACTCTATCTCTACCCAATAATAATCACTATTGCAATTCATGTACAAATCAAAGAGAAATTAAATTTGCACAGCATTCCCGGGAAGCGCATTAGAAGGCAGCATAACTCACCGATTTAAATCTTTCTACTTGATATGTGTAGAGGAAATCATCATTCATCGGCCCAGCCTCGGCCTTTGGGACAGATTGAGAAAGACTAGAGATTAGGGTTTTGGTTTCAATTGAGATTTTCTGCATTTCAGAGATTGCATTTCTTTTTCTTTTTTTTTTTTTTTTTTTTTTTTTACTTGATATGTGTAGAGGAAATCAATCATTCATCGGCCCAGCCTCGGCCTTGGACAGATTGAGAAAAGACGTAGAAGATTAGGGGTTTGGTTTCAATTGAGATTTCTGCATTTCAGAGAGATTGCATTTCTTTTTCTTTTTTTTTTTTTTTTTTGCTTTTCCTTTACTGGTTGAGAGATGATTGAGGTTGGGAGGTTTTTTTTTTTTTTTTTTTTTTGCTTTTTCCTTTACTGGTTGAGAGATGATTGAAGATTGGGAGGGAGAGACGCGTCAAATGAAAAAGGCCAAACAACCACACATTTATACTGTTCTTAAATGATTTTAGACGACAGTCGTCGAAGCAAGACGTTTACGAGTTTTTGGCAACTTTCCAGCCTATCCGAGTGAACGACCCAACTGAAGACGACGTGTCGTTTTGTCAGAACAGGCGGAAGGCGAATCTTTAGAAATAATTGGAGGCAGGCACTTTTCCCTTGATCAATGTAACGACAACCTCTCAACAAAATCACTGGCAACTTACCTTTCCAGGTAGACACAAATATCGTTCTCGGAGAGGCTACGCATCCAAAAATAAACGACAAAAGACAATCACTTTTTTCGGTTAAATTAATTAATTAATGTAACATACGATATCCAATCAGCATGACGTGGCTACAAATTTTTTTTGGATTAGAAGAAGATAATTTTATCTAAAAATTGTTTCTTGTCATATTTTATAGAGAAAATCACGAATTTATTATTTTATTTTGCTATAATATACAAGAAGCCCTTATATTTTAAAACATTCATTGTTTTCCTCTCTATCTTTTATCTTTATTGCACTATTTTATCTTTTTGTACTTTTTCAGTTAAATATAAAGACCTTAATTAATTTTGATAAGTATATATAAAATAGTTGATTTTGACCGTATAAAGGTATTAGCATAAGGATAGTGTAACAGAAGGAAAAAATAAATACGAAATGATATATTTCAAAAAATATAAGAACAAAATCATAATTTTCTCTATTTATATTACAGCAATGGTTTCAAACTTAAGGCGACACTCGACGGTTCCAATTTCTGCAAACAGTGAGTGAATTTCGCGTTTGTGTTGAGCTCCGTCTACACATTGTCATAAACTGTGAACATTTTCATAAAACAGAGACAATACACAGTCCAACACTATGTAAGCTTGCAGAACCAGTGATGGCTTTGATATATGCAGAACATAATCTATTCACATATATTTTGTTTCTATAATAAATACACACGATGGAAACTAAAAATGTCAGTAAGGCCTCCTCTCTTGAAAATCCAACCACCAGAGCTCAACCATTCAGTTCAGTTCAGCTTGATCCCTGGTAGCAGAGCATCTTCTATAATTAAAAATGGCATTGCATGATGCGACTCAGAATATATCAATAAAATTTTTAGGAATAGGAAGCAATGAATGCAAGGGTACTCCATGGTTTACATCTGAAACAGCACTGGAGACCAATTTGAACTTGCTTTAGAGAATCAACCTTCTTATAGCTGCTAAGAACTCAGGTGCCACTTTTCCCTGCAGAGAACTTGGGTATACCTTTTAAAATTTACACAAGCTGCACTACAGCAGCCACTCGCAAAGTCCCATTTTGGAGAAGTTCCGCAAGCTCATCAAATAGCAAAGCAGTACGCCAGCCCCATCCCTTAGGAGCTTTCGGTAAAAGAGTTCCCCGCTGTTTAAAGCTTCCAAACACCATAACTTCTCTCTTTGATGGGCATATGAGCTGAAAAATGAAAGCATTGCAAATCCCTCGTTATTACCGCATATTATTGCATTACCAATATGCATATAATTATGTTGACAACAGTTTGTTCAGTTGTAAGTTCACCTGATAACGAGCAGTGACCTTTTCACGAGAGTCCACATACATATGGACCTGAAAACAAGTAGTGTTCGTCTTGAGTGCCAATTGAAAACTTTAATTATAAGTAAAAAGTTAAAATACTCAGGCAGTTTCCTAAGGGGATACGACAATGACAAAGAAAAGTACAAAACATGAAAGATGTCATAAAAAAATTGAAGCTGAAAGAACTGCAAAAAGAATAAGAAAGAATATATTTCCATAATTGATCGAACAGACCACCTAAGACTTTGATTTGCTATGGGTAATACTAACCTTTCTAAGCGAGTCAGTAATCTCTGCCTTGCGTCGGTGAAGAAACAATCCTGAAAAGTTTCAAGACGTTTATACGATTGGATTAATGGAAAATAATTTATTTTTTCACCCTGATAAACATAGAGTAGCATGTAGCCAAAAGTAATAGTTTATAGTCAATAAAATATTACCAAGGGTCCTGCGTCCTTGAGGATCTTCATCGTTAAACGCCTGAACACTAACCTAAAAAATCAGACAGATCGTGTAAAGTTTACCCAAAACAAAAACAATAAAAAGTGAAAAAACAAAGCCTCATAGACATTTAGAAACTTCCACATGCTGGATGTAGTTTTTGATATTTCAGATACCTTCCACAAAGAACCAGCATAAAAATATTCTGGAGAGTGCTTGACTTGGCCATCACTGAGCCTGTGCACATCCTCAAATTCAACCCTGTCGTGCCATAGCCAATTCAGACAAAAAAATGGCAAAAAAGTAAGGGAAAACCAATCATTAAATATATATATGCCAATTCAGAACAAAAAAATGGCAAAAAAGTAAGGAAACCAATCATTAAATATATATATATATATATATATATATATATATAGATGAGAGAGAGAGAGAGAGGAGAGAGAGAGAGAGAGAGAGAGAGAGAGAGAGAGAGAGAGAAAAGAAAATGATGTTGCAGAAGTGGAACTGTCATCGAAACTATGAGGATAGGCCAAAATCATGACAACCCCTCTTTAAGACTAGCAGATGAAGTTGAGCAAGACTTTCTGATATGCCATATGTCAGGTCAAAGGACTTCATTTTCAATGTCTTTCATTTTACAACATTCATTTTCAAAGGGAATTGAGAGAAATGGTTGCCAACAAGATTTATTTATTTTTTTTTTTTTTGTGTACACAACTAATACAATAAAATGAACTGGCAATTCAAGAAAAAGAAATGAGCAATAAAGAATGATGTTCAATTCCTTGGGGTGGGTCCCTATCAAGACTTCAAATTTCACCAGAGGGTCTTCGGTTCAAATTCTAGGTGGGACAGGGAATTTATTGGAAAGAGGAGATCTACCTCCAGTTGTATAGTTCATTTGAAAAATCCAGGTGGTAGTGGCCAAAAGGATTCAGTACATCTCCAGACAGTTGGCAGAAGCTTCCCAACATGGTGTCTTTCCAGAAACAAATTACTAACGCTAAGAAATATGCATAAATAGCCATAGAAAAAATACATAACTTACCCAAAACGGAATGGAGGAAAATGGCTTAAAGGGGTTTTCATATCTAAAGATATAGAGGAACTGTTTGTGTTCTCCCAGTCAATTCCAATAGCGTGTTCTGGTGAATCAAGCATCTGGACGGCAATACCACTTGTACTTGGTGCTGAAATAGACATTCCAGACAATCTTCCTTGCAGTTCAGTCTCATACCCTCTCTCCGTATGCTCTCCATGAACATTTGTGGTGTTGCTAACTCCTTGGCTTAAACCAACCAAAGCGGCAGTCAACCCGTCTACTGATAGATCTCCATTGTGATCAGTTCTACTCTCTGAATCTTCATTAGCAATAGATTGCTGGCAATTTCTGTTGCCAATATTAAAGGGCACACGGGAAAAGACAAAACGTGTAGGAGGCCATGCAGCAGTTGGAACAAATGTAGTTCCACGTCCAATACCAGCAAGACCATCAATAGGTCCCCTAACATGCACTCGTACTGGTCTAAGTAGGCCACTACCCTCACCTTGAGCAGAATCAGCAACATATATATTTCCTGTGCTACCAGGAGAATTATTGTGCTCATGCTCTTGCATGTAATAACCTGTTGTGGTAACTCCTTGTGAAAAGCCAAATGGTTGCCTGCAAGTGCATGCCATACTTGCAAAGCAGCAAACTTTACAGGTATCTAAACCAATTTCTTGCACCCTTTGACTTAAAAGCATCTATGTAATAAACAAATGAAAAACTTTAAAAATCAATAATAAAAGCCACAAGTAAAGACAGTGGCTCATGAGAAAACAAATGCTTTAATCAAGACAGAAAATATGTAAATTTTACATCTTCCAATTGACAGAGAGAAAGGACAGATTTAGGTGTATTATCAACCAGTACTGATTTTCTAGATTGAACCAAAAATTGTCTATTTAAAGAAACTGCGATAGGCCAGATGGTTAGGGATGAGGTGACCACATGACTTCCGAAATTCAGTCTGAGAACCAAGCGAATGACTCAATTAGTGAGATAAAAGAAGAAAAATTGACCATTTCTCAATATCTTTGTTATACACAGGTAAACTTTCAATATATGGTGAAGAAACAAAAATATTAGAAGCAAACAGATTTCAATAACAAACCTGAAGCCAAAGACCATCATTCACAGCTTTGCAAGGAAGACCCAATTCTTCAAGCTGTTTTCTCACATTCAAAAGTGCCTCAAAAGACATGTTACAATATAAAAGTGAACCCCCTTCAAATATATTGACAAAAGTATCATAGTCCTCGCCATGGACCACAAAATTCCCTTTAGCATAACTTTTTACCTGTCTTCTTCCCACAACTCTTCCGCCCCATGAAAGAGGAGTCACACTGCATCTTCCCCAATCATTGAGTATGATTCCATCGCAAGACTGTTCCATTGATGTGCAATGCCTAGATTGATCACCTGAAACCCAATTGTTGTTATTCAAATTGTATGAGCCTGCTTCAGATGGCCCCTCCACGGCCAACCCACTGGTCCCTAGTCCACTTGCTCCAACACCGATTGGCATTTCACCATAACAACATGAGGTTCTATTTCCATTCATTTCTGAGAACTTGCTACACAATGATGAAGATTGTTCCACACCATGAGGATGTACAGTGTCCAAATTTGGCTGTTTGGAATCAGAAACTACTACTTGGTAGTCATCCATGGAATCAATAAGTTCAACCATATGACCATGAATCATGCTTTGGCCTTTTAGCTCATCTTTTAAACATTGTCCTAGCTCTGATTCTGTCCTCTTTCTAGGGCAATTATCGACCAAATTTTTTCCTTTTGCTTTGGAGGAGTCAGAATGAATACCCACATCCATCTCTGGAGTAGAATTTCCTTGCTCAGCATGTTCTGTCTTGCAAAGAGCACCTTTTGCAAGAAGTGTGTATAGTGCCAATTCAAACCTTTTAACAGAAAAGAAAACATGGATTATCCAACCTAATCAAGACTTCAACCAGTGTCCAGTAAACCCAATTCTGCAGCAACCCAACCTACACCTCTTACCGTTTCTCTTCACTAGGTACCCATAATTCATCTGAGGTCAGTAATGCATGCAGAGTTTGAGAAGAAAGCTTGGGAAGCACCTATCAAAATGAAAGGATAAATAATTCAAAAAGATGGTTGACCAAATGTCAAAAGATGATCACATGAATAAATTGAAATCTTTGAAAAATAACACAGTTTAAAAACAGGATCGAACTGCAGTTGTGTTAAAAGATTGTAGTTGCATCATAAACTGGAAATTTCCACAAAATGGACAAAAATTAAGCAAGCTAAGTTGAAATTTTAGTACAATCCACTGAGAAGTACACTAGATTGAAATGTTAATAAATCATGCAACAAAAAAGAACATTCACTATAACATTTTCACAAATTCTAAAATTCTGAGAAGACATGTTTTAACAGAGGGGAAAAAAAAAAGACAAAATGTGTTCCTCAAAACTTAAAATCATAATCAACAAAGTTTCTGAGAATGATGAATCATTTATAATGACTTCTCTTATTTTTGTAGGTTCTCTATGATTTGAACATTAATACTCAATACTGCAACACTTATGAATTTTCACAGCAGCATGAAATCATAGTGGTTTCATAAGAAGATTCACAAAGGTATTACTGAGTATATCTAATCAGTAATCCCTGTGGCATTTGATGATGTTGATTCTAACAAACAATGAATGGAAATCTCAATGCTTCTGGTGTGAACCATAATCTATTATACTTGCATTGTTGATAAATTCAGGAGTTATGAACTTTGTCTGATTCTATTTATATTTTATATTGCATTGCCATAAATTATATCTTCCTTCCCTAAAACAGAGAGGAAGTAATCTTCAAAGATAAAAAGGGCAATAACCGCTGAAACCCACAATGCATACATGTAATTAAATATTAATTACTTCGACTTTTACCTCTTTCAATTCCATGGCACCACTCTGACAAAGGTAGCCCCAGCAAGCATTTCTTACACGCTCTCCATGTAAACCATAATCTTGGCTCTCTGCAAATACCTGACTTGCAAAAAGATTCCTCAGTATCTGAAACTATGGAAGCACCATATACTGGTGCATAAAGAAGTAGCAAAAATCCAACTTAACCTGATATGCCAAGAAGTTAGAAGTCCACAGTTCAGATATAATGAAGTCTGTGCATATAGCACACAAATCCTGCATTGCAATCAAAACATAAAGAATGATACTTAAGAATCAGACTCAAGAATCTGGGAACCAGTAATGTGATACCTGAAGGTCAAGAAAGGAAGCAGCAGCCAAGACACGAAACGCGTTGTTATCATTAAACTTGGGGTGATGCCCATAAAGATAAGCCAAAGCCATAGTTATTGCCTCCCCATTAACATTCTTATCATCCACATGCAAGTTCACAACAGGAGAACTAGCTTCTTTCCAAGGACCATGTAGCATGTTCCTAACAAACACATTATTAAAACGACAGAGTCTCTCTCACTAATTAGTAACTTAATAAAATGAAATTATTCCACAGGCACAATCCACATTCAAGTAACTATGAAATTTATATCTTCAATGAATCGATCAAATTAAGAGATAAATTTAGAACCTGAAATATGAACTGCGAGAGAGGATGAGACGATGGAGGTGGTAGGTGGAGCCCATAGCGTGAACGACGACATCGGAGAAGGAGCCGGAATTAAAGCCCTCCATCTGGATGTGGTCACAGAGGGAAGAGAGATTACAATCTAGTGCACGGAGCTCGCTACTGCTCCGGTCATTGTCAGAGTGCTGCGAGGGCTGAATCGTCATTTTCATCTGGTGCGGTCCATAAGTGCGAGGTTGCTGTGCATATTGACCTTCCATTGTTAGAATTTGAGGTTCTTTTGCTGTTCTGAGTAAAGAGAGTTGCGATCAAAGTAGAGGAGAAGCCATTGTAAAGCAGAAAAAAGCTTTTATGAGTGTGTATTTGGAAATGCCGTTAAAATTAATCCATCATCAGGCAGACTCTGATTTGTACGGGACATTAGACACACAAAAGTCGCAGATAAAAACGCAGCGTTTTCAAGACTATAAAATTGGAAGAAACGGCGCGTTTTAACAGGGTATAAATTAAGTGAACTTTTTCATTTTTTATATATTGTAATATTTTTAAGAAAGCGAGGCATCAATTTTTAGTTGACGATCAATAAGTGAATAATTTGTGATATTGCACGGTACGGTTTTGGATTCCCGTCGTCTTCTTCGTCTCTGGTTTACTCTCTCGTGTTCAACTCACATGCATACTCTTAAACCCTAAACCCTAAAACTCAGGACAGATCTGGAAGATAAAAGGCATAGCTGCTGGACAGAGATGCATATATGAAGATGATCTTGAGGAATCCAGGTAAACCGGGCGCTGCTGCTTCTTGTTCCATTTTCTGATGAGCTCAAAATTCTAACTGTATCAACTTAAATTTCTCTTTCAGGAGCAATATTGAGGTGTGATTCGAAGTGCTTGTACATATTTACCAATTCGAGGAATTTGGTTTCTTTATCTAATGGCCCTTCTTCTTCTGAATTGGGTGGGAAATTCTCTTCGTTTATGGATAGGAATAGTCAAGAAAACTGGAGAAGTATTGACAGCGTAAAGAAAGAAGTGGATGGTGTATGCCGTATTTTGGAAGGTGGTACTTGGGGACCCGATGTTGAGAATGCTTTGTCCATGCTTGATGAAAGTCCTAAACCAGAATGTGTTATTCGAGTCTTAAGGAGGCTGAAGGATGTTAATCAAGCAGTAAATTATTTTCGATGGGCTGAGAAAAAAACTGACCAGGCACTATGTCCAGAGGCATACAATTCACTTATAATGGTAATGGCTAAAACGAGAAAGTTTGAATATTTCGAACAAATTCTAGGAGAAATGAGTATCGCTGGATTTGGCCCATCGACTAACACGTGCATTGAGTTAATTTTGAGCTGTGTCAAGTCGCAGAAGCTCAGAGAAGCTTTCGATCTTCTTCAATGCATGAGGAAATTCAAATTTCGCCCTGCATTTTCAGCTTATACGACTTTGATTGGTGCTTTAGCTGGAGCTCATGAGTCTGACCTTATGCTTACTCTTTTTCATCAAATGCAGGAACTAGGTTATGAATTAAGTATACATTTGTTTACAACTGTGATTCGTGTATTTGCCAAGGAGGGTCGTCTTGATGCTGCTCTCTCCTTGTTGGATGAGATGAGAAGCAATTGTTTTGATGCTGACATTGTTCTATATAATGTCTGTATAGATTGCTTTGGTAAGGTGGGTAAAGTGGATATGGCCTGGAAATTCTTTCATGAGATGAAAGCAAATGGTTTGTTGCCTGATGACGTTACTTATACCAGCATGATAGGTGTTCTTTGCAAAGCAAACCGACTGGATGAAGCTGTGGAAATATTTGAGCAGATGGAAGAAAACAGAAAAGTTCCTTGTGCGTATGCTTACAACACATTGATTATGGGTTATGGATCAGCTGGGAAGTTTGATGAGGCATATGGTTTACTTGAGAGACAAAAGGCAAAGGGGTGCATTCCAAGTGTGATTGCATACAATTGCATACTGACATCCCTTGGGAGGATGGGAAGATTAGAGGAGGCATCAAGAATCTTTGAGGAGATGAAGAAAGATGCGGTTCCCAATTATGTAACATATAATCTTCTAATAGACATGCTATGCAAAGCAGGACAAGTTGAGGATGCTTTCAAGGTTCGTGATGCAATGGGAAAAGCTGGTTTATTTCCTAATGTCATGACTGTAAACATAATGATTGACAGACTATGTAAAGCTAACAAACTTGATGAGGCCTGTTCTATATTTGAAGGAATGGATCATAATGTTTGCACACCAAATGAGGTTACTTTCTGTTCGCTTATAGATGGTTTGGGCAAACAAGGTAGGTTAGATGATGCCTACAGGCTTTATGAACAGATGTTGGATTCTGATAGAATCCCAAGTCCAATTGTGTATACATCCCTCATTAGAAACTTCTTCAGGTGTGGCCGGCAGGAGGATGGTCACAAGATATACAAGGAAATGCTCCGTGGAGGTTGTTCTCCTGATCTCATGCTTCTTAATACCTACATGGATTGTGTTTTCAAAGCTGGTGAAACTGAGAAAGGAAGGGCTTTGTTTGAGGAAATAAAAGCTCGAGGATTCATTCCAGATGTTCGAAGTTATTCTATCCTAATTCATGGCCTAGTGAAGGCTGGTTTTGCACGTGAAACTTATGAGTTGTTCTATGCAATGAAAGACCAGGGTTGTATTCTGGACACCCGTGCTTACAACACTGTTATTGATGGGTTCTGCAAGTCAGGTAAGGTGAATAAAGCTTATCAGCTGCTGGAGGAAATGAAAACAAAGGGCCACCAACCAACTGTAGTCACCTATGGTTCTGTGATTGATGGGCTTGCCAAAATTGATAGGCTTGATGAAGCATACATGCTCTTTGAAGAAGCCAAGTCTAATGGCATAGAGTTAAACGTTGTTATCTATAGCAGTCTCATTGATGGGTTTGGAAAAGTGGGTAGAATTGATGAGGCATACCTAATCATGGAAGAGTTGATGCAAAGAGGTTTAACACCCAATGTCTACACATGGAATTGCTTGCTTGATGCATTGGTGAAAGCAGAGGAAACTAATGAAGCCCTTGTCTGCTATCAATCCATGAAAAACTTGAAATGCACTCCCAATCATATAACTTATAGCATTCTCATAAATGGTCTCTGCAGGATTAGAAAATTTAACAAGGCCTTTGTGTTTTGGCAAGAGATGCAAAAGCAAGGGTTAAAACCCAATACCATTACTTACACTACTATGATTGCTGGACTTGCAAAGGCTGGAAACGTTTCAGATGCTAATTCACTTTTTGAAAGGTTTAAGGCAAATGGGGGTGTGCCTGATTCTGCATGCTATAATGCTATAATAGAAGGATTGAGTTATGCAAACAGAGCAATGGAGGCATATAAGCTTTTCGAGGAAACTCGGATGAAAGGTTTTAATATACATACCAAAACTTGTATTGCTCTGGGGGATGCACTGCATACAGCTGGTTGTCTTGAACAGGCAGCAATTGTGGGGGCTGTATTAAGGGAAATAGCAAATTCTCAACATGCTGCAAGATCTTGGTAACATCATCATGATTTTATCCGATGCTAAGGCATTTGATATCATAATCTGTTTCTCACTTTATCATTTACATATCCGTTTCCTCAGTGGGGCTATAGTTGCTCTCTGCAAAGGTATGTTCTTATCTTATTGATTATACAGTTATCAAAAAATTGCTTTCAATATTTATCATTTGCTTGTGGTTCATCTGAGCCATTTTCTCTTTAGTCCTGACTAATTGATGAATATTTGGTTTGCAAACACGGCTGTTAGGACTGTAAAATGTGTTTCTTTTTCCTTTTCATGGGTATCTGGTCCTGTTAATGTACTGTTGATATCGCATTTTGATGGATAGCATGATGAATACTCTTGTAAAAACTAATTAAACAACCTAGGTGTTGAACCTCGAGCTATGATTTGACCAAATAGATTGATGTGTTCAACCTATAAATAATTTTTTAGAAAATAGATTATATATGTTATTACTTAATATATGCTTGAATTCATGACTTATTTTAAAAAAATCCTCCAGGTTATGAATTGAAGCTTCCTCTTTGCAAGCATCTCTGCAAGTTAAATTCAGCGGTCACATACCTACAAATGACATCCTAGCTGGTATAAGCTTGTAAGTCAAACTTACCAATTTACCTCCAGAAAATTAGTGCCAGGCGAGTACAAGGATCTTACTCCCCATCTGGGTGCATGTGGAGTTTGGATCTTCTTGTTTACTCCTGACAAAGGATGCTTGCAATGTGATCATGAATTTTGTTTTTTCATTTTCTTTTTCGCTTGCTTGTGGAATTGCACCTGCTATCATGCTCATGCAAATGGTACGGGATACTGGTTTTTGACATTACTATTTCTCATACGGGCATGGTACAAAGGATGCTTTGGCAAGTTCGATCAGTTCTCTGGCTTTCTGATTCCATTTTGTTGGAGTCAATTGCCCTTCCCATAGGTGCTCAATATGAAGCAGCCAAGGATATGGAGGATTTGGAGCAACAGGAAAATGATTGTAGAATAACTGAGGATTTAAGGTTTGATGTACATTATTTCACTGGACATGCCCCCAATTTTACATGATAATTTTACATGTGATATATACATTATCAATTATTTTATAAGACAATCCGCTATCCATAATTTTACATGTGATATATACATTATTAAGTATCTTCCTCTAATTATATTATTTGCAATTGAGCCTTTATTTTTTGCCACCGTTTCTATATTATTACTAGCCTTTTTTATGACAGGTTGACTATGCTGACTATGCTTTTTATATGCTCATTCTTCGTGTTCGTTTGATTTTTTATTTATATACTATTAAAGTATAAATTCTTATTTAGATTGAGTGGTTAAAATGCATTACACTTTATAGATATCATAAATATTTTTTTTTTTTGGTTATATGTCTACGTATTGATTCGTACAGTTTTTATTATACGTTAATTGCTCTTATTTTTTTAAAAATAAAAATCAAATTGATTTATGAAAATCATTATATAATTAATTTACATGTTTTGTTAATAACTTTCACTGTAATATTTTGTAGTAAATAAATATATTTTAATAATAGAATAAAAACCAATCTAATATATCAAATTAAATATTAATAAATAATAATAAATTTTCATTTTTATTTTTATTTAGAGCCTATTAAAATCATGAAAGCATTTAAAAAATTACAAATTAAAAATTATAAATAATAATAAATTTAAATTTTCATTTTTATTTTTATTTAGAGCCTATTAAAATCATGAAAGCATTTAAAAAATTATTAATAAAATTATATATTTTTTAATAGAAATAGGATTTGAATTATATATGACATCAATATAATTAATAAAATTTGAGATGTTTAAAAATAATGATTTTTTATCTTAATTTTTGGCCAACCAAATTAGAGTTAATTTGTAATTAAAAAATTTTAATCATACTTTTTTAAATCAAAATTTGAATATCTAGATATATTTATTTAAAATAAACTAAAAAAAATGTAAAATTTCAAATGTCTCATATTTACATATATTATTTAAAATAAAAATGTTGAAGCTGAATTATAGAAATAATAAATTATTATTAATAATTTACATAGTAATATAATGTAATAAAATATAATTAGACAATAACAAAGATAATAATAGTAAAAAATTTAAAATTTTAAATTGCTTAATTATCTATATATATTTATCTATAAAAAAATCAAAAAAAAAAACATTCCATCAAATTATAGAAAATTATAATATTATTTTTAGGTTAAAATTTTTTAATTAGCTAAGACTAAAGTTATTATATTTTTAGGTTAAAATTTTTTAATTAGCTAAGACTAAAGTTATTTTAGGATATCTTAATGTTACGACCCATTTCCATGGACCGGACCTGCACTAAGACCTGGGTGGGCTTAAGGCCCCCGAATCCCGTAGTAAGCCTAAATTTCACAATGACAGCATGACAATACCATTATTCTCCCTTATTTCCATTTTTATATATAATAAAAATAGATATAGATAGATAAATATACAGATATAGATATATAAATAAGATGTTCTATAAACGTGATTCAGCATTTCTATAGAAAACCATTTTTCTAAAAATGTTGAACTATTTCGGTTGACTAAAAGTTTCTCTAGGAAATAAATGTAGTTAGATTTTCAAAGTCATAATTATCATAAATAAGTATTAATATTTAAATTAAAAAATATTAAGTGGTCCAATTAAAATATAGAAAAAAAGAACCATTTAAAAAAAATAAAGAAATGAAATATTAAGCAAAGAGATAGTTGAGATATAAATAGATAAAGAATATGATATATTTATAAATATATATATAATATAGATGTAGTGACAATAATATTTAGGTATAAATATAAAAATATAGATAAATATAGATTATAAACATTAAATTTTCAAACTTAAATAAAAATTTCATAATAATGCAATGATTAAATTTTAAATATTAAAAACTATAAAATAAAAAAGAATAATTTACAATGAAATTTCAATATTTAGTGATATATGACTCATATGATTAAGTTTTTAAAATTATAATTGACATTACATTCAAAAAAAAAATTATAATTGATAAATTTAAATATGTAGATTATTTGTTCATTTTTCCCGCGAAAGTATTTTTTAAAAATAAAAATGATACTATTTTTAAGTATATTCTCTTATTATTATATTTGTTTCATGGTGAAATCAAAATCTATAAGCATTGGTTTCTATACAGGTATAAAAATTAAATCAAATCCCTTTTCTTTTCATATTAATTAAGAAAAAAGAACTTAAAAAATGCAGGGAAACAATTTATTTTTAATTTGAAAATTACTTCTAAACACTTCATTCGCACCGTTTCAATAGGCAAAACCATGAAGAAGACTGCGGTTGAACATGAATCAGATATAAAAATAATTCAAACATTACCGACTTTTTAATTTTGTTGTTAGATTTACCAGCTTTGGATATTCCTCTGAAAAGAAAAAAATGGCGACCGTTGCAAAGTGTAACGTCTCTTTTGAACTTTTGTTCAAAATTTAAATTTTTAAAAGAGGCAAAACAATACCTCGACTATTTGCCTTGCAGACCTACCAATAAATAAGTAAATAACGCCTTTTAGCATATCAAATTCTTCAAATCAATTCTCAGTCTGTCCGCAACCTCCCCACCCTACAGAAAAATTTAAAAATGGCATTGAGACCCATTGATAATGCTCTTCCAATAACACCGGAAAGACCCAAAAAGCAAGCAAAAGCTTCCCTTCAGATGCAAAAACAGGCCGAGTTTGTAAATGATGAAAATAAGGTTCCACTGCCAGCTTCTGCAGATGCTACTGTCGATTATATATCTTCTGAAAATCTAAAAGCCATACCAGACCCTGAATCCAAGATCCAAGTAAGTCTCGTGTTGCTCTATCTCAAATGGGTTCCTCTGCATTCGTTTCTTCACAGTATTTGGTCCGACTCTTGACTTTCTGAATTTGCAGGGCCTAATTGAAGGCTTAAATTCAAAGGACTGGACAAAGGTTTGCGAATCGCTGAATAATGCTAGACGATTTGCGCTTCATCACTCCTCTCTCTTGCTCCCAATCTTGTATGAACTATTTCTTAGAAAAAATGAAGTCTTTTTTTAGTGATAGGACAGGCTAAAGAAGTATGCTTAATGTCTGGTTTGTATAGGGAAAAGGTATTGTTGGTGGTGGTAAAGGCCATGAAGAACCCAAGAAGTGCTTTGTGTAAGACCTCAATAATGGCTTCATCTGATATTTTCAATGCTTTTGGAGATGAATTACTTCACTTCACTACTGATGCATTTGACAACTTAGTGAGACCAATTATTTCCTTTTTCTCGTTGATTGTACTGTTTTTCTTTGGCTTTTTTTGTTAATGAATTAGCCTTGTCTTGTCGGTGTACAGCTGTTGCAACTACTCCTCAAAGCTTCTCAAGATAAAAGGTTTGTGTGTGAAGAAGCAGAAAGAGCATTAGATGCAATGGTGAGGTCCATGACTCCGCTGTCTCTGCTCCATAAGCTCCATGGTTGTGTTAGCCATGCCAACCTTAGAGTCAGGGCCAAAGCTGCCATGTGCATCTCCAAATCTGTCTCCGATATGGTAATTTTTTTGCTAACTCACAAGGTTGATGCAGGCTGGTATTTGCTTATTTTGGCTTGTAAGGTAAAATGATATTGACAAATAGTGCCTATTTCAGGGCTTGGAAGAAATGAAAGCGTTTGGACTGGTTTCCCTTGTACAAATGGCTGCTGATTTGTTGAATGATAGGCTGCCTGAGGCAAGAGAAGCAGCAAGAAACCTTGTTATTTCTATTTTCGAAGCATATACGGAAAATGAAGAACAGAAGCAGGAGACGTGGCAAAACTTTTGCCAATTCAATTTGCCAACCATTCACTCTCAGTCTATTGTGAAAATTACTAGTTCACAGTAGAATTAGCCTAGTTGTACAAGGCATGGTAGAAACTGCTTGACGGACAAAGATGAAAACGAAGTTTAGTAGTAGGTCCATTTCATGTAAATTCTATTTTTGCATGAATCCAGTAATAAAAACTAGTGATATTCTGCGCTAATCACATTAGCGTATATCTCTTGGAGAGAACTGGCAAAAGAATATATATATATATGTAGCGTATAATCTCTTGGAGAGAACTTGGCAAAAGAATATATATATATAATATAGTATATATATATATATTGTAGGTTTTTCACTTTTTTTGGGGTGTATTTGCGAGTCATCAACATCTAAAACGAGAAGCGGACAATCACCCATTACGGTGTAATTACGGAAACATCAAAATTTTACAAAACAAAAGATTTCTTATTTCCATAGGAACATTTCAAATAATACATGTTTTTTGTACTCATTTTCATAACCCCTTTCTTTATATATATTTGTAGGTTTTTCACTTTTTTTGGGGTGTTATTTTGCGAGTCATCAACATCTAAAAAGAAGCGGACAATCAGCCATTAGGTTATTACGGAACATCAAAATTTTCAAAACAAAAATTCTTATTCATAGGAACATTTCAAATAATACATGTTTTTTGTACTTCATTTTCATAACCCTTTCTTCGTAAAAATCAATCTAGCCTATCTTTCTAAAATTCGCAGTTATAGCAAACAAAATTGTCAGCACCAGGACAAGCGCTTACCCTCTGAACAGGACTAAATTCCTCTCAGAAAATTGTCCACATATTCAAGAGATCTCTATGGCTATACAAGAACTTAAACTCTAATCTATTGAGGAACTTCCATAAGAATATTGTCAGCCGTAACGGATTGAAGAGAAACCCAAGCTTGATCATTTATTTCTTCCACAAACTCAGTGCTTGATCTCATTCAAGCAAAGAGTACAAAGCTTTCTCAACCTCTGCAAATGGCTGACCAGCATAAAGCTTAAGTTGCCCCTTCCTCACAACAATCAATTTCTGGGAGTTAGATCTCACTGCATCATGAAGTTCCTGCAAGAGTTCAATTTTTCCTTTATCACATTAGAATTAATGAAAGGGCTCACCAAAGAGTATCCATATACTAATCCCTTGTATACCCAGCCCACAAATCATATATCCCACCATGGTAATCTCTGCCCTGCAAAAGGCTTAGCTTAGTCATACAATTCGTGTTACTTACTTTTGTTGACAGCGGCACAACATCAACACTGAATTCCCCTAAATCTTCAAAGTAGCATTCAAGCAAATAGCAGAAGTGATTGGCGTCAAAATGGTCCTCAAAAGCAACTACACAGAATGACTCTTCCTGATTATATGCTTGAGAAGGTGTTCTTAAAGTATAAAGTGCTTCTGGTCTTTCATCTTCTGATCTTCTACATATATGGATACCCTGAAATTGAGCACATAGAAAATTATTTCTTGACAAAATTAACTGAAGAAATTCATTGTTGTTTATTGTACATTTAAAAAATTAAGCAATAGGTTTAGAAGGATTAAGTGCACAGCTAATTATACTTTAAAAACCAATTTATGACAGGGAATCAAAGTAAAAACCTACATTAATTGGTTTAGAAAGGACAAAGTTACTATTCATTTTTGTTGGAATCGGTCAATTGTTGTTTTTAGGTTGGAATTGCACATAAAAAATATATATATCAATTCAAATTATTGAGAAATATTAGAGAGAGTCACAGTTTCAGTTGTGTACAAGAAGATAAGGAAGATTCGACCACCACAAATTTGTTTGTGCAGCTGATTGTTTATCCCCTACTCTGTTTTCCACTTGTCTCTTTCCAGGGTTTCTGCTGTCATTACTGCTCGATGAAGCAGGGGCGTCAAATTTTGTAGCAGTTCTCTGATTTTGTGTTCTTAAGCTTTGAGAATTATGTCTCCCGAAATCCCTTGATTTCTGTGACTTTGTCTCTTCACTAGACAACCTTTCTTCTCTAGCATCCTGGGCAGAACCTAAAAATTTGTACAATCACCCTATGTTCATACAGAGTTTTATAACTGCAATTTATCAAATAGCAAAAGTGGCAAATTCCAGTGTTCAACATCATCAATATCTCCCTTTAAGCATGAAATTTAATTTGCCCCCATTTATATGTCAAGTTAAAATCTATCTTAAAGTAATAATTGTACATCACAAACCAAAAATATAAAATATCCACAGTATAAAAGAATCTGCTTTCCCAGATCAATAAAACGAATATCATCATTTCCTCAAAAACATAAATGAAAAAGGATAAAAAAATATTTATACATAAAAAATTAATGAATCATGCGCCCAAAAATATTTTATTTACATACCAGACTGAATTTCCTTTGTAAAATCCTGGTTTTCCTTCTGCAACTTGCTGACATCTATTTGAGATGAATTCAACTGAGTGCTTATGTCTTCCCTTCTGCTATCCATATTCATAGTCCCAGGATCAATTTGTCTTGATTCACCATTTTGAAAGCTCCCATCTTCGCTCCTTGACCTTCCAGAGCTCCTTGAACCTGAAAACCCTTTCGGACTACTCCTTGAGTTCATTGAAGGGTTCTTAAATTTAAGCTTTTTTTTGAAGCTAAGTGGTTTTTTATCCTCTTTCAACTCCAAATTATTCTCACCAATCCCATCTTCCTCTTTTTCATTTCCAAAAAGGCCTAAATAGTTCATAAACGATTCGGGTAATTTTTCTCTCTTTGAATTCAATCTCTTCTCTAACTTAGCCAATCTTGCACCAATCTCCTTCTCAATTTCACTCTCTTCATTACCCTCCTTTCTCTCCGTTTTCTCCTTCTCTCTTGCCTCTCTTGCCATTGCCCTAATTTCACTGATTTTCTCTTCCAGTTCCGTTTCATCAAAGTAAGCCACATTGCTTCCATTTGGCAAAATATTCACTTTACCACGAAAATCAATCCGTCTCTCTTCTTTTTCCAGGGAATTAGTATTTCCCACCAACCAAACAAAAAAATTTTGAAACAGAAAAATCCCAACCAAATAACCCCCGTATTTTATCACAGACTTTGCAGAAATTTTACTAACTATGCCACTCGGTTCTCCAACTGCGGCAATAGTCTCCGATGCAGGAAATTCTTCCAAAAAATTATCTGCTTCTACAGGAGGGACACTTTCGCTAGGAATTTCCTTGCAGACGGCGTCGTTTGCGGATGGAAACGAAATAGGATTGGGTACTGGTATGTTTTCTACTAGAAAGATGTGAGGGAGAGGAGCGGTAGGGAAGGGTTTAGTTAGGGTTTTGAGGATTTTAGGGCGTAAGTGATTTTTCCTCTTTGTGCGGTTAGACGGAAATGAAGCAGAAACAGAGATAGCGGGGAGCGGCTTAAGTCGAAATCCACGGCTGGTGGCCGTGGGGATTGTGGTACGCGCAGAGAAAGGGAAGGTGGCGCTATAGGAACCCGCCATTGGAAGCGGAGGAAAAAGGGCTTGTAAGTCTCTGTTCGGAGTTTCTTAAACAATGGGAAAGCTGGGCCTAGCCCAAACCCAAACCACAGCCCATGGAGTTACATTATATAGTTTCATATGAAACCAATTATTGAAATGGAAATTAAAATTAATTCATCAAGTAAATTATTATTTATATTGAAGAATTTAACAAAAAATTATAGAGAAAAACTTCTAGTCTCACATTGAATCACAGGTCAATAAATTCCTCAATGTATTTCTAAAGAAACATAAACATCACAAAAGTCTATGCTATCGGATTGAAGTTATTTTGTTGATATGTGCATATTTTGGTAAGATAGTTAATCTTTTTGAGTTATTATAAATTCACTCTTTCTTTTGCTTGATTTAAGTTTTAGAACCCATGTATAAGATTATAGATTGAAGCTAATTTTGTGTACTTAGCTGGTGTATAAATATATACTGATCTGTTATTTTGTTCTTCTGTTTAGGTTTGGCAGTAAGCGAACAATCAGTCTTTATAGTATCTATCCCACATCGATCAGCTAAGCTACTGGCGCCGCGACTGGCATTATAAGTAGCGAAGCTCAACAGTTAACAAATCATACCTTTCTCGGCCTTTTGGCTAAGATCAAGTGTAGTATCTGTTCTTATCAGTTTAATATCTGATACGTGGGCCATTGGTCCACATGATATTAAATTAATTTTTTTAGGGGGAAGGCTCACTACAGTAGCTTGCTACTGGGGTCTTCGAGCGTCGCCTGTGCGTTGCACTATAGCACTGGCCTGGCGCACCTCACCAATTCAAAATTAAAATTTTTTGTTTTGGTTAGAAACGGGCCTTGAGTGATGGGCTTTAGAAAATTTGGCCCATCTAAATTATTATTGTTTCTTTGGTATTTTTTTTCTTATAATTTAACTTGATTAATTTCAATTTTAAGTACTTATTTATAGTTTTTGCAACAGTCTTATTATGCGAAAATAATAAAAAACAAAAGGTCCACAACATTTGTATGGTTTGGATGGGCAACTGTCATGGCGCATAATGGGGATTGGAGCAGACAGTCAAAGAAAGACTGCTTGGTTACAACCATATTTTACAAGCAGCAGACTATGATATAAACCTCTATATTAATTTAAAATTTGAAGCCGCCTCTCTTGATTTTCCTGTAACCTGAATTGAAACTTACCAAGTTAATATGTTTAGAAATAAAATCAATTGAGGTTACACTTTAATTGAAAGTTTTTCTAATTTTCTACTTGTGTTAATCAATTTGTTTTTTTGGCCCCAGAATGGACTCATGGTGGAAATTCAATTATTTCGAGCTGAAAAAAACCCGAAAAAAAGAAAAAAAAATTGTGACCGCAAAACAGGTTAGTGACAGCTGAAAAGCTTCCAAGTTCCAAGCCCTCAATGGCTGTATGGACTACGGACCTTGTGCGTGGCGCATTGAAACACCAACCCAATGCCTATTCCCAAAACCAAACATCATAGTCACTCACAAGAGACAATACAAAGCCTAAATGTCCTACAACACATTACACTTGTGTCTTCATCTCCTAGAAAACTCCAAAACCGAATCCATCCATACTGAACAATGAACAAAAACAAACAAAGAACCTATCTACTAATCCCTACAGCTTGTGACTGGCTCCTCCTTCCCTCACAACCAACCCTAAACCAAAAAGTTCACAATGAACACCATTAAAGATTCGAAGAATCATTACGACCAACACAAACCCTAAAAAGGAAAAAAATATAAAATAAAGTTCTCGCCACTTCTTTTTTTTGTTTGGTAATTGTGTGTGTTTTGCTTTCTGAGCTACAAGCCATGGCATCAAAGCCACAAGTCTCTCTTTTAACTACACAAGGGCCCCCTTCGCTTTCAGGTTCTCTCGCAATTCGAGCTCCTATTACTCCGGAAGATGATTCTTCTGATTTTGAATCTAACGGTCATACTAGTGATATTAGTAGCAGTGTTGATAATGGGTCTGAGGCTGAGGAGTATGTTAGTGGTGAGGAGTTTGAAAGTGCATCAGAGAAGCTTTTTGTTGGCGATTCAGATGAGGAAAAGCCAGAAGCTAGTGTCTTTTTTGGCAAATATAAACTTTCTAGGCCCTATATGACGGATACAGATGAAGAAAGTGTGGGAAATCCAGAGAGCGGGGTTACTAATGATTTCCCAGAGAGCGGGGTTACTAATGAATTTAAATCTGTCAAATTAGATAATACGAGTTTCCCACGGGTTATCCCTATTGCCCAATTGTCAATGGATGACGATGACTTTGAGGAGTTAATGTCTGATGAGGATATAGCAAGTGGCGGGGGTGCTGATGGCAGATTTTCAGGTCCTAGTTTTGGGGTTCTTGAGAACGTGGATAGTGCACCAAGAGTTAAAGTGTCGGATGGGTCAGATGTTGATGAAGATAAAGAAATTGAGTTATTGGTGCAAAGTGATTTTTCGGCTGTGAATGAGTCTGAATTTTTACTAACAAGAGACAATGGGAATTTGGTTTCTGGTAAATTTGTTGGAGCTGACAATGGTGTTTCCGGTCGTGAAGATGATGCCTTCGCAGCAGAGGGTCCCATTAACGAGCACTGTTCAGTTGAATTAATCAAGGATGATTTTCATGTTGAGCCTTTGGTGGAGAATAACAAGAATTCAGAAATGAAGGAAGATGTCAAACTTGTTGTCGATTACTCTGTTTCAATTGAATTAGTTGAGGATGATGGGCATGTTGCGGCAGAGTCTCATATTGAGTCTTTAGTGGAATGCGAAGAAAATGTCTTGGAGACCGGTTCTCAATTGGACGATGATGCTATGCATTTTGTTGATGAAAGGCTACCATTTGAGAATTTGGAGCAGGCAAAGATTGAATTGAATGGTACAGATTGCTACAATGAAAATAGTATGGTGGTGAATGATTTTAACTATCAGTTCTCTGAGCATTGCAGTGCTAGCCCTGTGAAGGAACAAATTGCTGAAGTTGTTAATGTTTGTGATGATATCGTGGCAGAGCTGAAGGTTGATGATAGTGCTGTCCTGTTAAAGGAACATACTTCCTTTGAAACTGTAATTAAACCTGTTGACGACTCTGTCCAGAAAATTGTGCTAGAGCCTCAAGAACTGGAAGTGGAAGTGGAGGCAGAAAAAGCTGCAGATTTCAAGAAGAATTATGATGGAAGTGATGCTCTTGAGGAAGGCAGCGACTATGGGAAACTGGAAGATAAAACTGGACCAGAAACTGGTATGAGTTCTGAATCTCTTGCGCGTGAAGATGCCATTAAAGTTGAATCTGGAAACCATGCTGATGAGATGGCTTTGGATTTATTGGTAAAAAGAGATTTGCCTGAAATGTCCGAACATGATAGATTGGAAAAAGCATCACAGGGGAATATCAAAGATGAAGTAAAGCTTGATTCACAAAAAATAGGAGCACAAAAGAGTTGGCTTTCTGATGAAGATATTGAAGATATGATATTTAGAAGCTCTGGAACTAGTGAACATATCATGAGTGAGTTGCAGAGAAGTTTTTCCCCCTCTCCTCTTCCCGTGGCTGATGATTTCTATGATGGGCAGATTGTTCCCGACTCAGATGATGAATTGGAGACTGATAAGGATCATGACGAAAAGGGGTTTTTTGACTCTGCTGCATTGGCTGCTCTTTTGAAAGCAGCAGCTAGTGCTAAGTTGGATGGACGCAGCATCACCATAACTTCTGCTGATGGTTCCAGAGCATACACTTTTGATCACCCTGTTGGTTCAGGTTCCTCATTTGACACTATAGGACGTACTTTGCAATCAGATACTGTCAAGGCTGCTGTGAACGAAAATATAAGTGAAGAAGAAAAGAAGAAGATTGAAAAGATACATCACATTAGGGTGAAGTTCTTGAGGCTTGTTCAGCGACTGGGACAGTCTTCTGAAGATTCTATAGTTGCGTCATTGTTGCACAAATTGTTCCTAGCTGCAGGGGAACATGTTAGCCAAGAATTTAGCCTTGAATCTGCCAAGAGAATGGTTATGCAGCTTGAAGCAGAGGGCAAAGATGATTTAGATTTCTGTTTGAACATTTTGGTTTTTGGGAAAACTGGAGTGGGGAAAAGTGCAACCATTAATTCTATTTTTGGTGAGAAGAAAGTTGTGATCAATGCATTTGAACCTGCTACAACAAGGGTTAAGGAGGTTGTTGGAACAGTAGATGGAGTTAGGATCAGAATCCTAGACACTCCAGGTCTTAGAACCCCTGTGAAGGATGAACCTATAAACAGGAAAATATTAGCATCTATAAAGAAGTGGATAAAGAAGTTCCCTCCAGATGTTGTCCTCTACGTTGATAGGCTAGACGCTCATACAAAAGATCTCAATGATTTGCCACTGTTAGTTTCACTCACTAATTCTCTCTCTGCATCAATATGGCGAAATGCTATTGTCATTCTCACCCATGCAAGTGCTTCACCTCCTGATGGGCCATCTGGGTCACCCTTAAATTTTGAGATGTTTGCCACTCAACGAGCCCATGCCGTTCAGCTCTCCATCAGTCGAGCAACTGGTGATCCACGTCTAATGGACCCAAGTATGATGCATCCGGTGTCTTTTGTTGAGAATCATTTATTGTGTCAAAAGAACAAAGAAGGAGAAAGGGTCCTCCCCAATGGACAAAGTTGGAGACCTCAATTACTACTCTTGTGCTACTCATTGAAGATTTTATCCGAATTAGAAGCGAACTTAAAAACTAAACCTCAAGATCCTTATGATCACAAGAAGATGTTTGGCTTAAGGCTCCGTTCTCTGCCTTTATCCCACTTGGTGTCTTCTTTATTGCAGTGTCGTCCTCATCCAAAACTCACTGCTGATCAGGGTAGTGATGATGTTGATTCAGATGTGGAGTTGTTGGATTTATCAGATTCTGATGGAGATGATGATGAATACGATCAACTCCCACCCTTCAAGCCCTTGATGAGATCTCAGATTAATAAGCTCAGCAAGGAGCACAAGAGAGCGTATCTTGAGGAATATGATTATCGGGCGAAACTCCTCCAAAAGAAGCAGTGGAGAGAGGAGATTAAAAGGTTGAAGGAGCTCAAGAAGAAAGGCAAAGATAGCAGAATAGATCATGTTTACACTGAAGAAGATTTTGAACAGGAAGAAGGAGGTCCAGCAGTTGTGCCTGTTACAATGCCTGACTTTGCCCTCTCACCTTCTTTTGACAGTGACAATCCTTCTTATAGATACCGGATGTTGGAGCCGACATCAGAGCTTCTTGTTAGGCCAATTGTGGAATCACAGGGCTGGGACCATGACTGTGGCTATGATGGTATTGCTCTTGACAGAAATCTTGCTGTTGCTGGTAGATTTCCAAGTGCATTTACTGTTCAAGTCATGAAGGATAAGAAAGTGTTTAACATCCGTTTGGATTCCTCAATTTGTGCAAAACATAAAGAAAATGGATCAACAATGGCAGGATTCGACGTTCAGACTTTTGGAAGGCAGCTTGCATGTATCCTCAGAGCTGAAACCAAAGTCAAGAACTTTAAGATAAACAAAACAACTGCAGGAATATCCATTACTCTGCTGGGGAAACGTGCAGCCACAGGACTCAAAATTGAGGACCAGATTACAGTTGGAAAGCGCTTGGCTTTGGTTGGAAGTGCTGGTGCTGTTACATCTGAAGGTGATACAGCATATGGAGCAAACTTTGAAGTTCGCCTTAAGAGCAAGGACTTTCCTATGGAGCAGGATCAGACCACATTGGGGTTGTCTCTACTGAATTGGAGAGGCAATTTGGGTGTAACAGCCAACCTGCAATCTCAGTTCTCTGTTGGTCGAAATTCAAAAATGGCTATCAATGTAGGAATGAACAACAAGCAAAGTGGACAAATCACCATCAAAACCAGTAGCTCAGAACTCCAATTTGCTCTCATCAGTATTGTTCCAATGGTAATATCTGCCTTGAAGAGTGTCTATTCTGGTTGTGCTGCAAGAAACTGAAAAATGCTAGATTACTAGGTCTGCTTTCCAAGTATCTACAGTCATTAATTAAATTTTGAAAGGGTAAATCATTCAGTCAGGACTAGTTATTGTCATTCCCCAGCTTCATAATTATAAAATCTTTGCTCCATCTGCAGGACATTTTAAGTTATTTCTGTAGGTTTTATGAGCTGTAAAATAATGGAATCAAGCCTGCATATAGTTGTTCTGAGTTCAGTTTCTTTATCCATCTAATCTGATGATCAGTCTCAAAAGTTTTCTGTGATTATTTGCTTATTTGTCTGTCTTTTAATAGCAGAGATACTAATTTTACAGTTGCAGCAAGCATTAGTATTCCATCTCCAATGTAACCACCCAAACGGGGGACCAACACAACTCCTACATAAGAATAAAATTAACCAAAAAAAAAAAAAAAAAAAATCAGTTCTTTTATCCATCTAAATCTGATGATCATTCCAAAAGTTTTCTTGATTATTTGCTTATTTGTCTGTCTTTTTTAATAGCAGAGATACTTAATTTTACAGTTGCGAGCAAGCATTTAGTATTCCATCTCCAATGTAACCACCCAAACGGGGACCAACACAACTCCTACATAAGCGAAAAAATTAACCAAAAAAAAAAAAAAAAAAAAACCAAGTCTATATAAAATATTCATTTCACGTACTTAATTATAGTGTATTAAGAAAAATATTGTAAAAAAAAAAAAAAAAAAAAACCAAGTCTATATAAATATTCATCACGTACTTAATTATAGTGTATTAAGAAAAAATATTGTCAAAGTCAAATTGTAAAATTGAAATTTCATTAATTTCTTGTTTTGATGCGAATAATTTTTTTTTAATAAAGAACATAATTAGGATAAATATTTTATTTTATCAAATCAAGTTTTAAAATTTGTAGTTAAATATAATCAAATTCTATGCTTTTATTTAAAAAATAATCGCTAGTTAAATACAAAACTCGTTACTTAATATTTGGAATAATTAATAGTTTAATACAAATTTTTTATCATCAAAAGGAATGAGGTAAGGAAGGCCCATCAATATCACCAACTCAAGTTGGGCCGGATATTAAGATATACCAATAGTCCGGCCCACTTTAAAAAGGAAAGAGATTATATTGCTCGTTGATACGGATAATCTACAAATCAATACGCAACACCCAGTAAAATTTTTTACTGTCGTTAAAATTTTCTGGAAAGGAAAAAGTTTCCTTGTTAGGTCAAAACATTCCTCCATGGCATCGATTTTACCCGATAAGAAAATTGTTTGGGCCATTCACAAACTTACTTCATGGTAGTGTGTTAAAAATTTTAATGTAATTTTTTGTTTTTTTACAGTTCAAGAATATATGCTGACAAAGTTCAATTTGTCTTTATCTAATTATTTATATAATGGGTTTATAAATTTTTTTTATATAAACTACAGGTATCTGGACTCCATCATTAGAGACCATCTAATTCGACTCGGGACTTAATTATAATAAGGCTCTTATCCCTTTCTGAAGATGTACTTACTGGGAATCAAATCCTATAGTTTTTCTCACATATTCAATTTGCATTACCAATTAAGTCACAACTCATAAATATAATTTTATACAGTTTAATGAAAGGCCGAATCGTATTTATATAATGAGCTTATATATATTTAATCTCTATAAATAGAGACCTCTGTTCATCCTTAACCTTATTTTATTTTATTTTATTTATTTATTATTATTATTTTTTTACAGCTTTGGTTGTCAAGATAGTTAGAAATTTTCTGCTACTAATTTTATATTTGCCTCTATTCGTACTGTATATGTCATTTCCCTTTTCTCAGTAGAAAAGCCATTAAGCCATTGTAAACCCAAGCCACGGCTTTTCAACTTTGCGATAGCCGATATTTCACTGGTTCATTAAAAAAGAGTCCACTGATCGTTTAAAAACAGTGCTTCGATATATTATTTGCAGCGCTACCAAACGGTAGTGTTTAGCGTAAGGACACGTTTGAATAGAAAATAACGGGCTGCTTTGCTTTTGTTCACTCATCCACACAAGTTTCCTATATCCAGTTCCTAGAATGGAGAACTGGTCTGTTTTGACAGTTACCAATGAATAATTAGAATTTATAAAGCTTTCTATATAGCAAAATCATGTCTCTTCTTAAGTCCTTGGCGTTCAGTCCCGGTGAAGCTACAATATCCATGTTTCACTCATCTTCTTCTGGGGTATATATACCATTCTTCTTCACATGATGCCACTTTTGTAATTGCAGTGCTGTATGTAAATGGAAGGGTTATGAGTGAACTTTAAGGATTAGATTTACCGAAACTAGTCGGGTTTTGCGTTACTTGTTGAGTATCGATTGTGTTCCTTCATGTGCTTGATAAAATGTCACAGAGAGAGTGTGACGAAGAGAGTGAGAATTTAATTTCGCTGTTGCCACTGATAAAATGTGTTGAACTTTGTCAGGTTTTATCACGAACAACTTCTTCATCTCTAAGGAATGCTAGCTTATTCTACTACAAAGGAAGCTCTTCGATTTTCTTGAATACAAGGCGTTATTGTACATATTCCAGTGACCAATTTGGTACTTCAAAGCGAAGATCTCGAGGTCCTGTTATGGCTGCCAAGAAAGCATCTGAGGGTGTGTGTTTGCTGGTTTGGGAATTAGACAATTACAATGACATTTTTCAAAGGATTTTGTGCTTATACTACTACAGAGTCATATTACATCCGTTTAAGTAATGTGTAACTTCTTTTTTATGAATTGATTGGAATTATTCAGGGGAAAAACAAGAAGGAAAATACAAGCATACAGTTGATTTGCCTAAGACAACATTTAGCATGAGAGCAAATGCTACGACGAGGGAGCCTGAGATTCAAAAATTATGGGAGGATAATCAGGTTTTCAAGAGAGTTGTCGACAAAAATGATGGGGTGGGTTTTGTAATTATCCTTGTATATCAGTTCAATTTACGTAAACTTATTAGCCGCCTTCAATTGCTTTGTCAGGGAAATTTTGTTCTTCATGATGGTCCTCCTTATGCCAATGGTGACCTACACATTGGTCATGCCCTGAATAAAATCTTGAAGGATATAATTAACCGTTATAAGGTGTGTTCCCTCACCAAGACATTTATTATTGCCCTGCATTTTTACATCGTTTTTCTAATATAGAGAAAATCAGACATATAGAACAAAAAAAGTCGATTTTATTTATTCAATTCGAAATAAAGTATTGAATTTATGTTTACTCCATTTCGAAGCGAAAAAGAGAAGAAGCAAATAAAAAATTCTGAATTTTTTCCTTTCTGCAATTTGGAAGTTGGGATGAATCACCCTAAGCAACAAACAAGAGAAAAAGAAAGGAAATAAAGAAGAATAAAGTAATCAGCTTTATGCCGTAAAAATTTCTGTCATGTTTTATACTCCAATTTTTTTTTGTAATTTTCCCACTGTATTTTAGCAATATTAATATGTCAATAATGAGAATGTGAGCTAGACTCATTTTCTTGACACATCTGTTTATATAGGTGTAAAAATGATCTTAATATTACTTATTTAAGCCATGCTCTTTTTTTTTTCTTTTTTGTGTCCAGATTCTTCAAAACCATAAGGTTCGCTTTATTCCTGGTTGGGATTGTCATGGCCTACCAATTGAGAACAAAGGCAAGTATTGGCTTCTTTTCTGGTTAATAGATTGACATCATGGCCTGCTGCAGGAAATTAGCTAAATTGGCTGAAGTTATAAAGATTTGAATAGGTGGTAATGATTTGATTGTATGTGATTATTCTAGATATTGTTCTGTGTCTTTTCATAATGTCAATCAGGATATGCATTTTTGCTGCCTGCCTACTGATTCTCCTAGAATGAGGGAAAATGTGTTTTAAAGTATTTTCAGTACCAAGTCAGGTCTGTTTGGTAAGACAAGAGAGGTTGATTGTCATCACAAATTATACAGTTCTGCAATCATTGGATCAAAATGCCAGAAAGGATCTGAGCCCATTAAAATTAAGAGCAAAGGCTGCCAAGTTTGCCAAGGCGACTGTTAAAACACAGATGGGATCATTTAAGGTTGTAGCCCAATTTTTTTTTTTTTTCTTTTGGTGTTAATAGTTGGTATTTTGTTTGCATGTTACCAAGTCATAGTTATCTCTAATATACAACCCCCATGCTAGTAACAGCTGATTAATTGTTTCTGTTGTTGCAGCGCTATGGAGTGTGGGCAGAATGGCCTGAATCTTATCTAACATTAGATCCAGAATATGAAGCTGCCCAGGTACTTGTCTCATTTTCATTCAATGTGCATGTGACTTTCTGGTTCAGTGAATTAGTATGATAAACTTTTGAGGATTTGTTATATCCTATTTTTTGATAGATTGAAGTGTTTGGCCAAATGGCACTTAAAGGATACATTTATAGGGGCCGGAAACCGGTTCATTGGAGTCCTAAATCCCGTACAGCTCTTGCAGAGGCTGAGTTGGAGGTAAAATAAGTTTTGAAATTTAGGAGCATGCTCTTTTTTCCCTGCTTTACACTAACCTTACTAAATGTGATTCAAGTGTCACTTTCTTAAACAAATAGAAGTGATGACATAATGGCTTGTATTGACTAGTGATGGTTTCTAAATGTACTTGAACTTGTTCATTTAATTTTACTTTTGGTTGTTTTTATCTGTACAATCTATATTGTTGGGTTAGAGATGATATGTATCTTCAGATTTTTTTTGCTTACTTGACGTTTAAACCACTAAGCAGCAATGTCTCTTGTAGAGCTTGTAATATATTTATGAGCATCTCTCTCAGTACTACATTCAAAAAGATACAGCGAGAAACTCAAACTTACAACAACATTTTCAAATAAAACCATTGGTCCTTTTGCTTTTATGTTGCCTTTTTTTTAATTAACTGGAGTCTTTTCTAATAAAACCATTGGTCCTTTTGCTTTTATGTTGCCTTTTTTTTAATTAACTGGAGTCTTTTCTAATAAAACCATTGGTCCTTTTGCTTTTATGTTGCCTTTTTTTTAATTAACTGGAGTCTTTTCTAATAAAACCATTGGTCCTTTTGCTTTTATGCATATAAATAAAACCATTGATCCTTTATTTCTGCTTTTATGTTGCTTCTTATCTTTTTTATAATATTAACGTCTTCAAACTGTTTATGGTATGTCTTTTTCTTAAATAAACCATTGTGTCCTTTTTGCAGTTTTTATTTTTGCTTTTTTTTTATTTAAAAGTGGATTCTTTACAATTAATTAAACTGTTTATTTCAACAAAAACACTTTTAACAAAAATATTCAGTTTTTTTCTTCTGTCAGTATCCTGGAAAGGGATAATGTATTTTGCAAGAAGACATAATATGTCATTAATTCATTCGGTTAGTCGAAGTTGAGCTCCTCCACCTCCAAATACCGTTGGATTGATTTAGAAAAGGATATCTTTCTCAGAATTTGCTTGCTTGGCCACATTACCTGATCACCAACTTTCCTATTGATACATGTGTGATAACTGTTCACCGCCAAATCGCGTGGTAAAGATTTCTTTGTAGTTGTTATTAAGTAGCATGAAAACCCTCTGTGTTATAGAATTCTAACGTGGGTTTCTTTTTCTATATCTTGTTATTCCTTTATTGGATAGGCTGTATCGTAAAATTTCTAATCCTTCATCTGTCAAATTGGCATATATCTTTTGCATTCCCTAGAGACTTGCACATCATTTTTAAACCAAATGTCCAACAATAATATAATTTTATTTTGTTATTTTTTTCTAAAATGTCTTTGCGTTTGCCATCACTTGGTTCAGTTGAGGTAAAAAATAAACTTAAAATAGTGATACTCGAGTTCCCAGAGGGAGGTACTAATTCCCTTGAAATTGCAATTTTGGTGGACCATCAATAGGGGGGAAAAATGCTATGCACTTGTTAAATTTAGGTTCTTTCACCCCCGAGATCCGAATCAATACTCCCTGCCAAATATATGATGTCATTTTTCGTTTATCAAGATACCTTTAAAACTGCTTCCTTGTATGTACTTATTTTACTCCTAATGCCTAAATCCATTGACACCTGAAGACATATTACAAATGTAAACTCTTCGAATTTGCTCTTGTGAAAAACTTTATTAAACTTTTGCATTTCTCAATGTCTCTCTCTCTCATCATTTTCTAATTTTTCTCTTTTTATCTTTTGGGACCTGCGTGTCAACTCAGCCGTTGCAGTCAATGCCAAGTTCTTCAGTATGCGCTGTATCTGCGTTTTTCAGCTTACCCTGGATTCAGAAATGACTCATTTATCATTCTTACTGCAAAAAAATTCAAATCAGGAAAACTCGTGGGTAATTTGTATCTGTCGGGCAGCAAAGAAAAGCCTTTCTCTCTATTGTATTGTCTTCTGATCTCGTTCCCAAAACTCTAGAGCAAAATGGGGACAATGTGAAGTCTTGTGGATCAAGAAACCCTTTCAGGGTCAGAATCTTGGAAAACTGCAGGTTAATAATACAGAAAAATTGTGAATTTATTATTTTTTTTGAAATATGTATAAAATGCTATATTATGAATAATCTATGGTGTAATGTGAATTTGTTAGTTAGTCATCTATATTTTTTTTTATTTGTAAAGACGTAAAGAATATCTGGTTTAATTTGCTTTCAAGATATGTTCAATTTAGAGGTTTGCTCAAATTATGATAACAATGTGGAATTGTCCCGGGTTTTTGTCATTTCGTGAGATAGAGATTTATGTATCAACAACAAGTAATTCAGGTATTGGACTGGTGCATACAGCTTTCCTGGTCATCGGTCAGCGTAGCGATTATATAACTGGATGAATAGTGGGTTGCCCTTATTTTCCCCTGTTGATGATGATGGAAAATTCAAACTGAAAAGAAGCTGTACATTTAGCGGGCCTTGCATGTACTCGGGATGGCAATGTATCTGTAGTGACTTTTTCTTGGATGAAAAAATGTCCCTTATCATGGACTGGAGCCATATGGTAAGTTTTTGGATCCTATTTTCCAACGTCAAGAAACTATTTGTTCTATCACCATTCATTCTGTTGATTAATCACATTCACTTTTTCTTTATGATCGCATGAAGATAAAGGGGTTGATCATTGATTTGTTCCCAGTTAAAAAAATCTGCCCTTGTTCTCTTCTTAGCATGAACATATAGTATAGCACGATATATTGTACTGGAGAGAAATAAAACACTACTATTATATTCTTAAGAGTAAGAAGCCGACCAGAGGCAATAGGTATTTGCATCTAGTTATAAAGTTTTTTTCGCCGAGGCCTGTCTATATGGATGTATAAGTGGCCGATTGATTATTAAAAAGTGAAGGACGAGCTCTGTCGAGGCTGTTTCTTTCTAGCTACCTCTATAAGTTAAATAATGTTAACAAAAATCACTTATTAATTTATAGTTGCAGTGTGTTCTTCATATACCTTTTTACTTTATTTCTGTCTTTCGATAGAACGTGTCGATAAATAGATTTAGTTCATAACTTGTTATTTGTGCTGTTGGCACTATACTGTTCTGTATTAGAAGTTCTGAATGTTCATAAAGGTTTACATTCAGTGGGAATTCTGGTGAGATAGATCTTCATCGGCTGTGCTTTTTAATTCGAAGTTGCAATGTGTTTTCCCTTCTGCAATCGAGCTACTGCAATTAATCCTATTTTGGAAATTTGATATATTAATCCAATGTATCCTTGAGGCACATATTAGACTTTAATGAGACAGAAATATCCCTGAAACTTAGGCCTTATTTCAAATAATGTGTCTTTATCAAGGTCTTTTCCTTCTTCACACGTTATGTGTTCCAATAAAACCATTGGTCCTTTTGCTTTTATGTTGCCTTTTTTTTAATTAACTGGAGTCTTTTCTAATAAAACCATTGGTCCTTTTGCTTTTATGTTGCCTTTTTATTAATTAACTGGATTCTTTTCATTAATTAACTTACAACATAAACTTACAATATTTTTCTTTGCAGTATCCTGAAGGGCATGTTTCAAGAAGCATATATGCCATATTTCGGTTAGTGAGTGCTCCTCCAACCTCAAACCGGTTGTTAGAGGAATTCTTTCCAGATTTGTGCTTGGCCACATGGACCACAACTCCCTGGACTGTTCCAGCCAATGCTGGTAAGTCTTTGTAGTTGTATATGCATTAACCTGTTTGAATTCTAAGTGGTTCTTTTTCTTTCTTGTTTTCATATCGCATGTGTTCTAATTCATATTCTCATGCAAAATTTGGCATATATCTTTTGCATTCCTGACTGCAATCATTAACGTCAACATAATATATATATTTTTTTAATGTCTTTGGTTTGCCATTTTTGGTGTGAGGTAACCAAATAAACTTAAAAGTAGAACTGAGTCCAGAGGAGGTACTAATTCCTTGAAATTGCAATTTTGGTGGACAATCATAGGGGGGAAAATGCTTCCTCTGAAATTTAGGTTATTACCTCAATAACCACCCTCATATTTCATTTTCCTTATCAGCCTTAAACTGCTCCTTGTGTATTCATTTAATCCTAATGCCATCCTTGACCTAGACAGAACAAATGAATCTTCGATTGCCTTGTGACAAATTTTTTAACTTGCATCTCTGTCTCTCTCTCTCATCATTTTATTTTCTCTTTATTCTTTTGGGACCTGCTGCCCTCAGCCGTTGCAGTCAATGCCAAGCTTCAGTATGCTGTAATTGAAGTTCAGTCCCTGGAAGATGCTCTTACATCTTCTGCAAACAAAAAACGACGGCGTGGTAATGTTCTGCGGCAGCAAAAGAAGCCTTTTCTTATTGTAGCATCTGATCTTGTGTCAACTCTAGAAGCAAAATGGGGTGTGAAGCTTGTGATCAGAAAAACCCTTTCAGGGTCAGATCTTGAAAACTGCAGGTTAATAATGAAATTGAACTTTTTATTTGTTTGAAAATGAAAATGGCTAACTATGAAATAATTATGTGTACTTGATTTGTTGTTGTCATCATTTTTTTAAAACTCAAATCTGGTTTTAAATTTGCTTTCAGATATGTTCATCCAATAGATAACAGGGAATGCCCGGTTGTCATTGGAGGAGATTATATCACAACAGAATCAGGAACTGGACTGGTGCATACAGCTCCTGGTCATGGTCAGGAGGATTATATAACTGGCATGAAATATGGGTTGCCTGTATTTTCCCCTGTTGATGATGATGGAAAATTCACTGAAGAAGCTGTACAATTTAGCGGGCTTGATGTACTCGGGGATGGCAATGTCTCTGTAGTGAATTTTCTGGATGAAAAAATGTCCCTTATCATGGAGGAGCCATATGGTAAGTTGGATCCTTTTCCAACGTCAAGAAATTTGTTCTCATCCTTTCTGCTGATAACCATATTTTCTTTATATGGATGAGAAAAAGGTACCTGTTGTCCGTAACAAACTGCCTTTCTCTCTCATGCAGAACATAAGTATCCATATGACTGGAGAGAAAAAACACCTACAATATTTAGAGCCACAGAGCAATGGTTTGCATCTGTAGAAGGTTTTCGCCAGGCTGCTATGGATGCAATTGGCCATGTAAAATGGGTTCCGCCTCAGGTGTTTCTTTTAGTACTCTATAAGTTACAATGTTAAAAATCACTTATTATTTATAGTTGAAGTGTGTTCTTCATCTTTTTCTCTATTTGTATTCAAAAATTCGTATTATAGTCATCTTGTGTTTGTGCTTGTTGGCATCTATATGTTCTGTATTGAAGTTCTGATGTTCATAAGGTTTAATTCAGTGGGAATTCTGGTGACGATAGATCTTCATGGCTGTGCTTTTAATTCAAAGTTTTGAATGTGTTTTCTTCCATCGAGTCCCGCATCTCCTTTTGAAGTGATATAAATACAAGTTCTTGAGGCACATTTGCTTAATGAACGAACTACCTAGAAATGGCCTTTTCAAATGTGTTTACAAGGCTTTCCTTTCTCACTATGTCAATTCTATGCATTCAAGTTTGTCATTTTGAATATAGTTCCAGTTAGGTAAATTATGCTTCTGTAAAGCTTACGAGTTTGAATTCTTTGGGAAAAATTTTTATTTTATGGATTTATGAAATTCAGTAGTTCAAAACCTGTCTATTAACTGCAGCATGACTGTGCACGCTGTTATAGAACTTAGAAGTTAATGCAAGGGCATTAAGACAAACTAAACAGTGCTCATGAATTGCAATTGCAATGTGATATGATTCTTGTAAATTCTGTTGTATTTCGAATGATTATATATATTATTGGTAATTTCTTGTTAAAATAGCCAAATGCATAACCACTCTTCAGGGAGAAAACAGAATTTCCGCAATGATTTCAACTCGCACTGACTGGTGCATATCAAGGCAAAGGACGTGGGGCGTGCCCATTCCCGTCTTTTATCACGTGGAATCAAAGGAACCGCTTATGAATGAAGAGACTATTGATCATATCAAGTGTAAGCCTTCTAGAAACAGCAGTGGCTTTCTCACTTTCTTCATTAAGTTTGTTTAGTTAGAATTTTTTTTCCCCAAGTTTTGTTTTGTTCCATGTGCTTGTCTGCTCTTCTCAGTGATACCTTGCTCTTATTGTCTAAAGATGTTTTCAGTATTTTGCTAACCTTTTGTTTAATGTTTTTGATAGTTTCACGGTTTTAGGTCCTGATGTCTGATTTATGCCATTACTTTAACAGCTATAATAGCTCAGAAGGGTACCGACGCATGGTGGTATATGACAGTGAATGACCTACTCCCTGAAAAGTATCGTGATAGGGCATCAGACTATGAAAAAGGGACAGATACAATGGATGTATGGTTTGATTCAGGTATTATGAGATTAAATAGTTTAATTATAGGCTTATATGGACCTTGTTTTCTATGAACTATTCTGATGCTAGATTGACAACCTCTATGGTTTGATGGAATTGTGCATGAATGTTAGTATCAATAGTTACACAGAACTTTTATTGCTGTTCTTTACCTGTTTTCTTTACATGTACCATGTGCATCGCAGGATTCATGTGAACAAAATAGGTTGATATTATAAATGTGAACAACGTTGCTATTCCTGGTTTAAAATGTCCAAACTTGTTATTGCTTATTTTCTCTACCAGTCATCTTATCTTTCTCAGTTCATATGCTATTTCAGGTTCTTCATGGGCTGCTGTGTTGGAAAAAAGGACTGGTCTTAGTTATCCTGCAGATCTGTATCTTGAAGGTTCGGATCAACATCGCGGATGGTTTCAGAGCTCTTTACTGACAAGTATCGCTGCAAAAGGTAATTTGCATCTAAATTTAATTTTGATTATGTAACAAGGAGGTGTGAGTTTTCTTCATGGAGCAGATTGCTTTGAAGTAATAATGCTATCCTGAAAATTATTGAATTAAAATTATTTCTGTTTGTTTATTTATTTATTTATTTTGGTAGGAATGCTAGTAATCAGATGCATTTTGTTTCCAACACATTTTATGTCACCGAAATTTTCCATAAAAACATTATGTCCTAAACCAGTAAGTTACTGTATCATTCTGTTTATTCTCTTTCTACAGGAAAGGCTCCATATTCTGGTGTTGTGACCCATGGATTTGTATTGGATGAGAAAGGTTTTAAGATGAGCAAATCTTTGGGTAATGTTGTAGATCCACAAACAGTAATTGAAGGGGGGAAAAATGCAGGGGTTAGTCATGATGGATATTGTCTTAAAATTCCTTTCTGTGAATATTTTGCCACCTAGAAGTTGTATCAATGTCTGCTATGCACAGGGAGCACCAGGCTATGGAGCTGATGTGCTACGACTCTGGGTTTCTAGTGTAGACTACACAGGTGACGTTATGGTTGGTCCTCAAATTCTTCGACAAATATCTGAAATATATAGGAAGTTGCGAGGAACACTGAGATATCTTTTGGGAAATCTACATGATTGGAAAGTAAGTTTAATAAATATCTCAAATGGCTAAATTTAGCTGTCAAAGTTTAATAATTTTTTGCTGAACAATCAACTCCCTGACTTTTATACTGCTTGTGCTATTGGCAGGCTGACACTGAAGTTGCATATGATGATCTCCCAATGATTGATAAGTATGCACTGTTTCAGCTGGAAACTGTTGTAAAGAACATAAGAGACAGTTACGAAAACTATCAATTTCCCAAAATATTCCAGGTAAAGATTTTCCTTAAGTGGCTGAATTTCTAGAATTCTTTTCATTTCAGTAAATGGATGTATATGATCTAAATACTAATTTTTAAGGTAATTGAATTATATTTGAGACAAAGTCAACTTTGGAGTTATGAGAAAAGGCAATCTTCAAATTGATATAATTCATATGAACAAAAAAATGTTGGGACCTATCCAGTACTCCTGACAAAATCTCTGCTGAACTGAGTTCTAGGACAGTGTAATGTATCTCTTTTATGGTTTGGTCCTGCTTGGAAGAATGAAGTCCCCTAGGAATGCATGCTGCTCTCTGCTGTTATGCTATTCATTTTAGGGGCCCTACTTCAGCTTATGCAAAACTTTGATCTGCTTATTTATGGTAAATTACATGGACAATTATTTTGTATTCCAGATCATACAACGGTTTGTTATTGTTGACCTATCAAATTTCTATTTTGACGTTGCCAAAGATCGTCTCTACGTTGGGTAATTCTCTTCCTTCAATTTCAGCTTCTTCGTTACTGTTAAATCTTTACACAGATGTATGAATGTGTACTGCAAATCTAGGTCAACATAAAAAGCATCTATTACACTCTTAAGTTGATAATTTCAGAGGCAATACAAGTTTTACAAGGAGAAGTTGTCAGACAGTTCTTGCTGCACATCTCCTTTCCATTGCAAGGGTTCTTGCTCCAATATTGCCTCATTTGGCTGAGGATGTATGGCAGAATCTTCCTTTTCCATATCTGCTTCAAGATGGTTCTATTGCAAAGTTTGTTTTTGAATCGAAGTGGCCTGCCTTGAATGAGAAATGGCTTGCCTTTTCTGTTGAAGAAATTGAGTTGTGGGAAAAAATTCTCGAGGTAATCACTGACCCAGCTAAAATTTGCAAACCAAACCATGTTGTTTGGTCCCAATACGTGTACTTATATAATTTTGAATGCGTCAACTTCACCTCTGTTCTGAAAGTAACAGTGTGACCTCATCGCATTTAACATTTTAAAGTTGCTCTATTTATGTGATGATGTATCCTTCTGATCATGATATATTTGCTTGCTTATAAATTGAATAACACAAACAGCTGAGAACTGAGGTGAATAAGGTTCTGGAAGCTGCTCGTATAGGGAAACTAATTGGTTCTAGTTTAGAAGCAAAAGTTTATTTGCACACCTCCGATGCCAGTTTCACTTCAAGATTACGTGAAATGTGTGCAGCCAGCAATGATGCAGATGCACTAAATCGCATATTTATCACATCTCAGGTACATATAATGCCTTAAATATATACATGGATTCATCACAGGAATAAGTATTTGTGATTATGTTGTTGCAAATGGGAAATGGTAGCTGGATCTTAAAACCACTGAACATCTTAAATTTGCATCAGAAGGAAATTTTTGCATTTACTTTAGTTCAGTAATTGACTAGATGGAGCAGACTCACCCCACGTCTCTCTTGGTTGCTTGTCTAAGAATGGAATCTGGGATTCTAATGAATTGTATTGACCAGGCAGAGGTTCATTGACCTCTGGAAGAAGAATCGCTCTTCTATATTTATTGCCACTCTTTCTTCTTATATTTATATTTCTATTCTGCTTACCTAAACAAAGTTTTCCGCTTTGATCAGTGAGTTCAAGTGTGTTCTTCCTTGAACTCACTGAACATCTATTCCTTCCATTTTGATTATTTAAGTGACAATCTGCAGGCAGAGGTTCTTGCAACTTTTGACAAGAAGCTTGTTGAAACTATACCATACACCGGGGAGTTTCTTGTTCAGGGAAGCAATAAAATTTGGATCGGTGTGACACGTGCAGAGGGCTTGAAATGTGAGAGATGCTGGAATTACACACCTCAAGTTGGTTCTTTCATGGATCACCCAACACTGTGTAGCCGCTGTTATAAAGTAGTTGCTGTTCAGCCAGAACCTGCAGTAGCAGCAATTGGGTGAGAAATTAAATTGAGGCTGAACTATACAAATCCAACCACCGGTGAATCAAAACATGTGGCCATTACTGGTATCTCTACTTGATTGAGCTAGCTGGTATATTTTTTCCAATGTTTTACAGAACACTTGAAGTCACAATTTTGGCTGTCAAGCACAAAAGTTGATTATAGATTTCATTTTAAGGGGCAAGAGGAAGTACATGTCAAGCACAAAAGTTGATTATAGAAATTTTGATAAGGTTGGGACAGACTCTCACTTGGAATCTTTGAACTTTATTTATTTATTTGTCTAAAAGATGGACCGAACAAGCATGTCAGTGCCAGAGATATTCAGGATTTAATTTTGAGATATCAGCCAATCAATCATATTCTGTGGCCCCACCGTGGACAGCCGGTGAAACTACTAAGCTGGAGTACGGTAGCGACAGGTCATAGGGAATTTCTTCTGGACTCCAAAGGAGCCCATGCTTATCACAAACAACAATCAAGTACTGGCTATTCGTAACTATGCTGAATTTGACACCTTTATATAATAGTTGATCCAGCATTTTAGTTCAATTAGTTGATTATTTCAGCTATTCCATTATTTCATGTTGTTAAATAAACAAACATAAAATGGGAGATTTTATAAGTTAATAAATAGATGAATTACTTGAAGTAATCTCAGTTATTATTGTTATCATTATATTTAAGTCGTCACATTCTCTTTATAAAACATCTACTTTATTATATATATTTTTTTAAAGATAAAAGGAAAAAAAACGAAGGCCCAATGAAAAGACTTGTGGACCATAATGGATTTGATTATTTGAACTCGTTAAAGCATATAATGAAATAGCACACAGGATCAACTATGCAACCAATCATACAAAAAAATAGTTGTAGTTAAAAATCTTCTTGATCTACTTTACAAAGGGAACTGAACCAGCTCAAAGAGGAGTGCGTTAAGTTCTCCTGATGCATATTTAAATTCTCCGATGTAGATTGCAGACCCCTTCCGGGGGAAAAGCAAAGTTTATATTTTCAAACATATTCAAAATTCCATCACAAACTTATTGGGGCATGCAAATTTTGCGATGGTGGCTGTATCAACTCGGGTTCCTCCAAATCATCTGATTGAATGTGTATATCCTGAAATTGCTAATGAGATAACTATTTTAGTACAAATATTGACAAAAATAGTAAGAATTAAGAAATGTTGTTAATTATGAAACTCCTTGAGACTAGGAGAGGAGAGAAATACGTAAAAATTAACCCGCCAGATTTAAAAGAACACCTCAACACTAACTCACGCGATTTACCAGTTATTATCATTCAAGAATTGAACTTGAAAGCAAACCCTATGCATGAAAACTGCAACGTTATGATTCTCCCATCCATATATCAAGTCAACACCAATTCACATGAATGGCTAATCTAAGGTACGAAATGAAACCACCATACCAGGGTCAAATATATTCAATTTATACCTGACTGATATCATACAGATAAGAGCATTGATAATTACCTGAGCATTTATCATTTGGTGTGGCTGCTGATCTTGGGCCATTCCGTAGACCTGTGGTTGAGACATTCTATAATATGGTTCTTTTAAATCAAATTTGCATGATGATGTCTGAAGTATTCCTCCTTGTTCAGCACCAGGTCCCCACATTTTAGCTATTGGAATTTAGCAGCAACTTGTTAGAAACTGATGGAAGAAACAAAGCAACAAATGAGAGAAAAAGGGGAGTGGAAGACAACCTGACAGTGTCAAATTTATGGTATAACTCTGAGCATTGTGAGCAACCATGTGGAGCCGGCCTGTAATTTCTTGTCCTGCCATGACATAGAGTGGCTGAGGCAGAACACAGCGTAATTGATACCAATGGGTTGTAGGAGCACCAGGGGCAGTTGTAAGCCACCTTTGTACAGTACTGTGGATCAAAAGAGGTTATATGTAAAGCCCATAAATTTAGAAGTTCAAGCAGAGTAAAATGCAGGGCTATTGCAAATACCCCAGGGAAAAAAAAAAAAAAAAAAAAAAAAAAAAAAAAGTAAGCATAAATTTTTAGAAGTTCAAGAGAGTAAAAATGCAGGGCTTCTTGCAAAATACCCCAGGGAAAAAAAAAAAAAAAAAAAAAAAAAAAAAAAAAAAAAAAAAAAAAAAAAAAAAAAAATTATCAGGTCACATGCTTGCCTTCCGTTAAACAACACATCAAACCAACAAGCCAGCCCATGCACCCTGGTGCCCACAGAAGCAATGAATTTTAATGGAATATCAATTTCATATAAATCCTCTTCCTGCAAAAAGAAATGGCAAAATGTTGTTATTACTAATCAAGAAAAGTCAGATGCAGTTAACTTCCTCTTAAGTAAAGAATATTAAAAGATATGATATTGCAACAAAAAGAATGAAGCTTGAAGCGTACAACTGCTCCTTTCAAAATTAAGTGAAAACAAAAAGCAGCAGCCCCCATCTCATAAATATGCATTGCCTAAAAAGCCATAAACAGCATTTCAAGCAAAATTTCTTTCAGATGTACAAAACTCGCATCATAAGCAAGGATGAGATATGAAGCCTACAGACACAATGCCATATCTCATCATGAGAGAAGAAATTGTTTTGGAAAATAAGATTTTCATTGTGGAATAGAAGACATTCTTAAAGAACATCTCAAGACCCAAAAAACATACAAACAAAATCATAAAATTTGTCCATGAAAAGAAAATTAAAAGAGGTCTAGAAGATGAATCTATACCTTTATTTCAGTAAAATCTATGACGTGAAATGTTGCGGGAGCCACCAATAACCTTGGATCGAAAGCATCTACTACAGGCTGAATGGAAATCACAACAAAGAAATGATCAGAAAGCTCCCAAGCACCAAAATGCAATGAAATTGGGTATCATTAATTTCTTTCATATGCTATTTTCTTTCTCCAAAGAATATTCATATAAAATGTTTAAAAGAAGAAAACAGCAAACTTGTGCTATTAAAGGTTAACAGAGTGGGAAAAATATTTCAATTTATACAGCAACAACCAAGTAGACCTGAGAAAAGTATCCCTGGAATGCAGATCCATATAGAGGTTGTAGATCAACTCCATAATAGTTCTGTTGCTGCCAAAAGAGCGCCTGTATAGACGAAAACAAATCACAAGCAACGCATGATTACTCATTTGGAATAATCTATTAAGATCAAGTCATGATATAAACCAAAAAAGTCTGATCACAGTTGCAAAATTATGCATACTGCAATAAGAAAAGCTTCATTGATTTCTCTTGTTTCATGTGACTTCTTTACATCATTCCCTTCCTTCGATAAGGTGTAAAGGCTGCAGCAATATAATTGATCCAGGTAAACCTCAACATGATAGTTTCCAATACATACCTTATTAGCAATTTCAACAAACAAATATTCATCACTGAAAGGCGCCATATGAATTCTGCAAGATCAAGTAATTTCAATTCAGTATCTGTAGCAACATAATTTCAATTCAGTATGTATTGCAACATCAAAGTGATTGAGATGAAGAATAACCCTACCTTCCAACCGTAGGGAACATTTTTCCATTGGGATGAAGAAATCGGTCTCTTGCTATCACATAGGACTCTAACATTCTTTCATTGACTAATAGGGTGCCTACATGTGACATTCCCAAAAGGTTAGAAAAGGTATGAGTTTTGACTTGTGCTACTTTCATTATGTCCAAGATGTTTTAGTCTTTGGTTGACAAAACTCATCCCCAATCAGCGAAGAGCACTGAGGCATAAAACTTTATAGAAATCAACAAAAGTTGCAAAGCCATTGATGAATGAAGGTGAAAAACAGTATGTCTAACATCAATAAGAAATATCTACCAGTCACAAGAATGATAAGGGCAAAGGATGATGCATAAGTTTACCCATCGGTTCAGAGATCATAATATCTGCTTTCTCTGGCAATTCAACTTCCTCAACTTTACCCTTTATTACCTACAATGAGAAGACACAGTACCAACAAAGAAACTGAGAGCAGAAAGATGTAACTTATAGGGCATAAAAAGTAATATGCAAGACAGAACATTACTGTAATCCTTTCTCCCAGCGATGGGTTCCCAGCAATTAGTTTGCGGGCGTATTCTGCCATTTCAGATGCTTCCACAGCATAAACATGCTTTGCACCAGCCTAAAGTGGAACAAAAAACAATAGAAGATCAGCCTACAAAAGGCATGAGCCAAAAGCAAACATCCAATTTTTTCACAATATATAAAAATTTAATTAGTTAAAGATCCAGATACCTGAGCAGCAAATAAAGACAAAATGCCACTACCAGCACCAACATCAACAACAACACGACCAAAAAAATCTGCACGGTTCTCAATGACAGCAGCATAATAGGTTCCTGAGATAAATAATGAAGCTTTTCTGTTACATTCATGACACAACTCATAGTGGATGTCCATATCTAGATTTTATTTTTCCAGGCATTTTGAGCTTATCCATAAACTCATAACAGTATGAGGCTTGATCAAACTTCTCAACCAAAAAAAAAAGCCTGAAAATTGAAATTGCAAAACAAGATCAAAGGGAGAAAAACGTTATAGCCAATGATTTAACCTGTCCTCACATAATCCTGTAGCATATTTTGCTGATGTAGTAATTGTCCATAATAATGGAAATACATTTTGGCTGATGACGGCTCTATTTTGTAATCAAACTTGCTTTTAGGAGCTGTGAGTGCTCCATTCGGTAAAGTTGTTCCTGGAAGAGAAAAAAATAAATAATAAGAAGAAAGTTACACACATCTAATACAATGTGAAGTGTCTGTGAAAGCAACTTTGTGGAGAAAGCAAAATAACATAGGCCAGAATTAGAGGTCAATACATGGATTGGAAAGGCTCCAATTTGAAAACTTCATATTCAATTTAATGGATTTTCATTAACATGATCCTCAGTCCATTTTGCGTGAAATCATCAACAAGGTTGTTTTCATTGAGCAAATTTAATTGCATTCAGATGAATCAATTTATTAGTTATGCAGAGGGGAATTCTTCTAATGGTTTATGTTTCGCAAATTGAGAATAAAATGAGATAGAGATCAAAAACCATACTTTAGATACAAAATATGATGCATTATTTTGTCCATTTAATTTAGACTTCTCTAAAGAACATCCTTTCCAAATTTTTTATAATTACTTCCATAGTAAAACTAATGTGTGTATAGGCATGGTATCTCTGCATAGGAGTGCATGCTTTCAAATGTTTGTGCACAATGAAGCTCCAATGCATCTCAGACAGCTAATTACTGCACTTTTAAATTCATTTAATGCAAACTCCAACCTACTAATGAGGGACAAAAATTCAAAAAAAGGAAATAGAAAAACAATGTGACAAGATTAGGAAATGTGATGTGGGGATATCTCCAATGTCTGACTTTACATGACATTTTATGTTAGAGAGATATCTGCAATAAACTGTGACAAATTTTCAAAGCAGCACCTTGAACAATGACTTCGTTCTTCCATTGCTCAAATGCACAATGGAAGGTCCTGCTCTCCTCCTCATTTCTAAATTGGATAGTGATTCCTCTTGAATATTTCTGGTAAAAAGTAATACTGTTAAGACATGGACATCTGTAACACTCAAATAATCATATAACTACATTGTGCCTGCAGCACCAATACACTGCCCAGATACATAAAAAGGTAACTTGTGGCTACGACATATTGCCATATTTCAATTTTCTATATCTATTTAAATAGATTACCATTTATGAGGTATTTCCCTGTTTCCCCATTATCTCAACCAACAAAATGGAAGAGAACTACAAAATTATTTCTTAAACAATGTACTACCAATAAAGCATCCAAGAAAAGGCAAAGAGTGAACTTTCAATGCATATAAAGGGGAAAGAGAAAAATTTTACTTAAAAATAAATTGCATACCTCTTTGTTGCTATCAGATTCTAGACCTTCAGCTATGCAAACTGATTGATCGGGTCCTAGCTTGAATAACTGAACGACATTAAAATAAAAGAAAAAACGAATTCTCGTCAACTACTCTTCAATCACCAGTTATCACAAATGTCGTGCCTAACCACAATTTTACAAATGTTTACAAGTTTAAAGGAAATATATAACAAAATACACACTTCTAAAGTTGTTCTTGGTGAGGAAATGCATAGACACTCAAACTTTTGAATAGTATAAACACATTCCGCTTCTTTACCTTGAACTATATTCCATTTACTATTTCCATTTATTGACAAACAAGAACTAAGCAATAGACCACTAGCATCTCTTCTTTTTTCCTTCGAAAAAATTGCTTACAATAAACTTTATGAGCACAAAAGAAAATTAATAAAACTTAGCAAGGGCGTTTATTTGACATGCGCATTTTTCCTTAGAATTTGCATTTCTTAAAAAAGAAATTAACATATTTCTTTCATTTCTTTTTCATTCGATATTTCCTCCAGTTTCCCGGTAACCAAACAAACAATAAAACTACAATCCTCCAAAGCAACAAAAATTGAAAAAGGAACTAACCTGAGCAGTACTAAGATCGACATTAATAAAATCAGTAGCGTTAGAGTCGTGAAGAAATCGAAGCTCCACTACTCCATTATCAGCGCTAAACCTAGCGACCACTGGCAAAGATGAAGCAGCTAAAGAAGAAGAAGAACTAGAAGATAGCTCGGTTATCGATGCCAAAACGAACTGTTGCTGTTTATTCTGTTTTGAACTCTCCATTCTTGCGTCCTCCTCCGTAAGATTTGTTTACTTTTTATATAGAGGGAGGGAAAGAGATGTTCGAGAGAGCCAAGATATAGGTAAGAGTACTGTGTAAAAGTACATACACCCAGCCAACACAAGTGAAATTAGGGTTTTACAAAAAGCGGGAAGCTGGAGTGACAGAGAGCGCTTAGGGCCGCCAAAGGAAGCAGAATGACTTTAACTATGGCATTTTATACTTCAGGTGTTTCTATTAATTTTTGTTTCATTTACTTTGGGTACATGGCTCTTTTTCTTTTTCTTTTTCTTTTTTTTTCCTTGACAATACAGTTTATTTCCATTATAAGCTCATAACTATTCTATGGGATTTTTTTATTTTGGAAGAATGATTTAAGGGTTGAGATTGAGAGTGCATAGGCAGAAATATGATTAATTAATTTCTTTATATTTGGATTAGGAGTATTAATTGATTAGCTTATTATTATTAAATTAGAATTCCAATTAATATGTGGAAGGAAAGAGTTGGGTTGGGTGGGCGTGCTACTTTGCTTGGAATGGGAGAATGGATAGAGTCGATATACTTTTTTGACTATGCGCACCATGCAATTGGAGGGGTTTATGGAACAATTCAAGGATCCTGTCACTTTTTTATTAAGCTGCATGCTTGTACCATAATAATGCCAATGACACTTGTTGTTCTTGGTACAAACTTGGGAAGATATTAAAACCACAGAAACGTTTTTTTCAATCATTAGAGTAAAAAACGAGATTCGAAAAGCGTCGGACTATATTATCCTGTGATTTTTATTTGTAAAAGATGGTATTAGATCATACCATGGTTGTTCACTGTAAAGGCACAAATTCGTTAATATTATAAGAACAGTTATTAAACAGTGGGATAAGGCAAATTATATCATTTTCAGGTATATAATTTGCATTCAAGAGCAACATAATTGGCAATGATACTGATTTTCACATTTCTTTTTTTTTTTTTTTTTTTTTTTTTAACAGTTAATTAAACAGTGGGATAAGGGCAAATTATACATTTCAAGGTATATAATTTTGCATTCAGAGGCAACATATTGGCAAAATGATACTGATTTTCAACATTTCTTTTTTTTTTTTTTTTTTTTTCTTGGTCAGCTTTCGACTCTTAACAAATTCCAACTTTCACAATTCTGTTAAAAAAGAAAAAAAAAAAAAATCCAATTAAAGGCTTTCCTACGAAGAATTGCCAGTAAAGTTTTTTCCAGCCTAAGAGAGATGCAAGTGGAAAATTGCAAGTGGCCTGTTCAAGATAGCATTTAGACTATTGTCATTCCAAGGGAGCACATGAACATGGTCTATCAGCAGTTTCAGGGAAATCGGTACCTTTTTCTTTAGGTTCAGCCAAACCATTCATCATTAATTAACAGTAGTTTGTCACTTTCAATTTCAAATACAACAATCTTAAAAAACTCACCCAGTTGTCATATTTGTCAACCAAAGACAATGAAACGCCATATTGAAATGTTTCAGAGCAGAGTAGGACTAGATCAAGTCTTCACATAATTTCCCCCTTATAACAATGTCCTGCTCCCTCCACAATGTCCCACCTTATATATCTCTGGTACTCGAAAATTTTGCGAAATGCATAGTAGAAAAGAAATCAAACAGGCAAAATGTGAGCTGATTCTTGCGAAGGCTATCAATCTATAAAAAGCAAAAACCAATCTGTCATTCGCTGCGCAAATCCAGAGTGGAACCTAATGAACGTTTAGTTTTAGAGCTGTAGGCCAAATAACATCCAAGCTCATCAGAGTAACTTATCTCATAATTAGATTACAAGTTACACAGAAGCATAAACTTGAGTGCTCACCAATAAGCAATCTGATTGAACATCATTACAACGACTACACCATAGTTGAAAACATTAAATCTGAATTTGCTTCGTCCTTGCTTTGTCCCGCGTGCACCAAGTACATATTGGTTAATTATGCCAAGTTTGTCCAAAAAGCTTCAAGTAAAAATTCTAGTAGGGAAAAAATTCGTACCAGAGAAGAGTCCAGGTTTGGCTTCCCACAAAAAGGACACAGAACAGTCAAATCTGAACCAAGATAATTCCAGACTATGAACCATAATAAGCAGAACAAAATGGGGGGGAAAAAAAATTCCCACAAAGGATCTCGAATGATTTCCTGCCAAAATATTTGCAGCTAAACGGACTCACAGCCATCATAATATGATGTGCAATAAAACCAAGCCAAGATCATGCTAGGCGGCAAAGTTCTTGGGGGGCCAAAAACCCTAAATCCTAGAGGTTCACTTATAGAAACCCATCGCTTTACTGAAATCTCTCCTGGTATAAACCTAGAAAAACAACTTCCAAAATACCAAGTACCTCCGCCAAACGGGGGGGCCACACAATTTTTTTTCTCCAAAAGAAACCATGATATGCAGACGGCAATTGCTGACAGTGAAATCTCCTCTGGCAACAATAAGCAAATGCTGAAGTAACTAAGTTCTGAATTTTCAACCACAAAACATTTAGCATAGTACAAAACTAAGAGAAAATAGCACTAATGCAAGATTTTTCAGTATTCTTTCAAGCA